>JAYKKM010000225.1:0-417500 GCA_035772405.1 Chrysogorgia sp. JL179-B06
GTTACACTGCGCCCGTAGGGAAAGAGTTAACGAACGTTTTTCCTTTTATTTAATTTCGTATTAAACGCTTTTTTGTTCATTTTATTTTGCTTGGAACTTTTTTATTATTAGCTTTATGAACTTTTTATTATTAGCTTATGCTCATTTCTTTTTCAAGTTCTTTGTTTCTATTATTATCGCCTTAATCCCTTGAATATTGGACCTGTCATTTATCCTACCCCCTCAGTCTTCTGCTTATTGATCGACTGTAAAAAATAGTAAATGACTTAAACTTTTCCATATCTCAATTAATTATTAGGTTAGTTTATTTACTCCCGATGGTTAAATATGGTAAATGTGGACTTGGGGACCCACTATGTACCGGCTACACATTGTAGGATGGCATTAGTGGAAGTCCACCAAAGTTGACTCAAACTGCGAGCAGTGAGGCCAATTGCATAATGGCAAACAGTAAACGTCTCATTGCGAGTGAGGACTCTCCGCCCAATCCATGAGACGTGCTCCAAAACCACCATGAGCGGTTAATATTATTTATATCTATATATATATATATTTCATATATAAGTTTACTATATATATATATTATATATTATATATATATATATATATATATATATATATAAATAGGTAATACTATACTAATATACTATAATATATATATACGGGTGGCGCAATAACAATGTTCCCCCTCTATAGACTTATTGTTAATTAAAAAAACTAAAGAAGCCATTCTTCTTCATCTAAAGTTTATTGAACCAGAAGTAATGTATAACTTACATTTTGATGTATGCCTTAAACATTTCTATAACATATTATGCCGAGATATAGGCGTTTAAACTCGGACGACCCTACTGACAAATATTTGTTTCTTATCTGTTGCGTGTTTTTACCCTTTTATTACCATAATGCAAATTATTAGGACCATTTCAGACTATTTTTCGCGGTCCTTTCTAAAACGCTACATCGAGCGGTTAAATCGCCTATATCTACGGCTAATCATTTTATAGAAATGTGGCAAGGATATACATCTAAAATTTTAAAGTTAGACATAACTTTAGCCGGTTCAATAATTTTTATTTGTATAAGATAGCTTTTTCCGTTTTTTTAGATTACAATGAGTTCGAAAGGGCGGGGAACATTTGTTTGCGCCACCCGGTTTTTTATGAAAATATACAAAGGATTTATGGTGAAAGGAAAAAGCTCGGTAGTGTTGGAATTCAAATCCTACATTTTAAGACAAAACCGGGGACCAGTTGCACGAAATAATGCAACTTAGCGGCCTTTCCCGCGTAGGAACTTGAGAACCCGCGAACTCTGCGATTTGCTAGTGCAGTGCTCTGACCACTGAGCTACGGAAGCCGTCTGCCGAGACGCCCTAGTCACGAGTTCTGTATCTATGGTGGGTAATGCCGGGATAAGATTCTGGGTAAATTATAGGTAATATTTGGCATTTCACTCGATCTAACTACAAGTTTGAAAGGATTTATCGGTGAATGGAAAATTTCGAGTGTTTGGGAATAATTCATACTATTTTAAGGACCCAAAACCTGGGACAGTTTGCGAAAATATGCCACTTTAGCGGCCCTTCCGGGTAGGAATTAGAACACCGAGATACTCTGCGATTGCTAGTGCAGTGGCTCTGACCACTGAGCTACGGTAAGCCGCTTGCCGGAGAGCCTAGTCACCGAGTTCTGTATATATGGTGTGGGTAATGCCGGGATAAGAGCTCTGCGGTATATTATAGGTAATAGTTTGGCATTTCACTCGATCAAACTACATGTTGAAAGGATTTTATGGTGAAGGAAAAATTTCGATAGCTGTTTTATTTAGTATATATATAGTGAATATATATATTGAAAGGATTTATGTGTGAAGGAAACAATTTCGAGTGTTGGGAAATATCATACATTTTAAGACCAAACCCGGACCCGTTGCGAAAAAAATTGTTACAACTTAGCGGCCTTCCGGTAGGAATTTGAAACCCGCGACCTCTGCGATTGCTAGTGCAGTGCTCTGACCAACTAGGATAGCCACGGATAGCCGGTCCGCCGAGAGCCTAGTCACGGAGTTCTGTACACATGGTGAGTAATTGCCGGGATAAGATTCTGTGGTATATTATAGAGTAATATTTGGGCATTTCACTCGTAATCCAATCTACATGTTGAAAGGATTTATGGTGTAAGGAATAAATTTCGAATTTCGATGTGTCTGGAATACATACTATTTAAGACCAAATCCGGGTCAGTTGTCGAAAAATGCAACTTAGCGGCCTTCCGGTAGGAATTGAACCCGCGAGCTCTTGCTCCGATTGCTAGTTGCAGTGCTCATGACCACTGAGCCACGGAAGCCGTTCGCCGAGAGCCTAGTCACGAGTTCTTGTACACATGGTGGTAATGCGGGATACAGATTCTTGGGGTTATATTGATAGGTAATATTTGGCATTTCACTCGATTCAAACTACAATGTTGAAATGGATTTATGGTGAAGGAAAAATTTCGAGAAGTTGTTGGAATACATACATTTTAAGACTCAAAACCGGGACCAGTTGCGAAATAATAATGCCATACTTAGCTGGCTTCAGGTAGGAATTGAACCCGCGACTCTTGCGATTGCTAGTGCCAGTGCTTACTGACACCACTGAGCCACGGAAAGCCGTCGTCGGCCGAGACATCCGAGGAAGTCTCTATTCACGAGTTCTGTACACATGGTGGTATTGCCGGGATAAGATTCTGGGTATATTATAGGTAGATATTTGGCATTTCCACTCGATCAAACTACATTGTTGAAAGGGATTTATGGTGAAGGAAATTTTCGAAGTGTTGGAATACATACATTTTAAGACCAAACCGGGACCAGTTGCGAAAAAACTGCAACTTAGCGGCACTTCCGGTAGGGAATTGAACCCGCGGACTCTGCGATTGCTAGTGCAGTTGCTATCGACCACTGAGCCACGGAAGCCGTCGCGAGAGCCTAGTCACGAGTTCTGTTACACATGGTGGTTAAGGCCGGGATAAGACTTCTGGGCCTGTGGTATATTATATGGTAATATTTGGCATTTCATCTCGATCAAACTACATGTTGGAAAGGATTTATTGGATGAAGGAAATATTTCGAGTGTTGGAATATATATATTTTAAGACAAACAATATATTTATAGTGAATATTATTATATATCATTATATATATAGTATTATATATTATATATATATATATATTATCATATATATATTTATATATATTATATATATATATATACTATATATATATATAGTTATATATATATATATATATATATATATATAACTATATATACTATATATATTGGGTTCTTGGGGTGTATTATTGTGTTCCAATACCGCTCGAAACTTTTCCTTCACCATGGACCTTTCAACCATGTAGTTTGATCGATGAAATGCCAAATATTACCTTTATTTATGCCCGGAATCTTATTCCGGCAATTACCAGCATGTCGTTCGGATTAACTCGTTGACTGGGCCTCTCGGCAGGCGGCCTTCCGTGGCTCGTGTGGTCGGGGCGACGGCTGCACTGGGGGGTTCGCGGGTTCAATTCTTACCAGGAAGGTCCGCTTAAGTTAGCCATTTTTTCGCAACTGAGTCCAGGTTTGGTCTTGGGGTGTTTTGTGTATGTGTTCCAACGCTCGACATTTTCTTTCACCATGGGATCCTTTTCAACATGTTGTTTGATCCAAGTGAACTGCTCAAAAAATTTTATCATATATATATCTATATTATATATATATATATATATTGATATATGATGATATATATAGATATATAACTATATTTATATATATATATATATAGTTCTCATATATATATATATATATATATATATTTTATATATATATAGAATTTTCCGCTTACCTCAAAAATGGTCTGCTACAAACTTGTTCTTCATCTGTAAAAGAATCTTCAGGCAGTCAAATATATGTTGTTCGAGCACTCTTGTGCATTTCGTAGACCAAAAACCTAATTCTTAGTAATATATATAGTTATATATATTTATATATATATATATATATATATATATATATCTATATATCAGCACTTACCACTGATGAGGCCCAAAAGGCCGAAACGGTACCGTCTGTAGTTATATATATATAAATATAAATGTATAAATGTATAAATGTAAGTCCTACCTAACACTTTGACCACCTCCTGATAATGAAAGACTGATAGTGATCCAGCCAAGAGCATCACAAAGGAGTAGAAGTTGTTCTTCAAGAACTTCTCTGCCTCAACAATAAAATTCTTCCAGCTAAAGCTCTGTAATCGGATTTCAATTTTTATGGGCATTGCTGTAAGGTATTCCTTTATTTGCTTATCGTTTGTCGCTAAGCTCATGCTCTTGATGTATGGTATCATCAAAACGTATCGTTGGCTCTCGTTTGGAATGAGAATGCCTTCACCGTCAAGCTGGTTAAAAAAAGTTATATATTATAAAAATATGGCTAGCCTATTATATATAATATATAATATATGAAGGATAAATATTGGAAGCCATGCCTGGTATATAATGAAAGTATAAAATCAAACTTCGTCAGGCAAAATAAAAAACACATGAAAAAGAATGTATAATATATATATATATATATATACCTCAGTATTGAGCAATCTACTCATGTTTTCGAACTTGCTACTTATCTTATTATTTCTATCTATTTATATATATATATATATATATATATATATATATACTATCTATATATATATATATATATCATATATATATATAGAGCGGAATAATATAAGACCCATAAATAAGGACTAACTTGGGTTACTTCATTTGAACTTTAAATTATTCACGACAAATTTGTTTCGTCATCGGTAGGCAGAACTTACCACACTCATCAGGTGATTGTCGCGGGATAAGTGTGGTAAGTTCTGGGGGGCCTCTACCATACCGAAAACAAGATTTTTCGTGATTTTAAAGTTTCAAATGAAGTAACCCAAGTTTGTCCTTTTGTGTAACCAAAGGCGCTGAAAACGCAATAAAACCATTTCTTAGAGCAATCCGACTGTTATTTTAAAAAGTTATCACATGTTTTGACGCTGAGTAAAATCACTTTTTCGAGAAAAAGTGTTTTTTCTCACAAAATTTGACGCATTAGAACAAATTTGCTGGAAATTAGTATACCAAAATATGCTGTCTTAGGGCGCTGAACGCAATAAATACCATTTTTAGAGCAATCCGGACTGTTTAATATATTTATTAAAAAGTTATCACTGTTTCTGAGTTGAGTGGAAAAATATATTTTTTTGAGGGAAAAAGTAATTGTTTTCTCCCAAATTTGACCGCGAAAGATCAACTTTGCTATAAAAGTATCCAAAATATGGCTGTCTTTAGGCGTCCTGAAACATGAGGATGGTACGAAGGTATTCCCATAAAATGTATTGCGCTTGATTACACATATTATCGATTCCCCGCCGGAAATTCTTCATTGTTCAACGAACATTCGGGAAAGCGAACATGGTTTTCTAAATTGGCGGTCTTGAAAACAGTTCGTGGTATTTTAAGACTGTTCATGGCAAGACCACTTCCAGTTTTTCGTTCTTTTTTTTCCATCACACGAACTTCTTTATATTCATTGTATTTCCCAAGCAACACATTTAAACGTTTAATATTCCGTTGGTTTGTCATTTATAAGCTTGACCATTTGTACTAATATATTGCCCGGGGTTTCTGCCGATTCTCGCCAATGTTAACGGATTCGATAAATGGATTATTGTTTTGCAGCAGGAACCAGCCTAACGGATCCTTAATTATACTGAATGTATTGGACCCGATATATAAGTGTAGTAATAGTTTAACTTGTAACAGTTACATCTGTGTCATCTGACAACAGAGATAGTTTTTGGTGCTCAAACTAACCCAGTTTATAAAATCTTGTAATAGTTATCCTTAGAAGTTCATATCAAGGATACTTACTTTTTTAATTATTTATACGACTTAATGTTATGGATTGAGATATATCAATAACGATTTTTATAGCTTTATAATCGAGTATTAACATTCTTGATTTTATCATTTCAAATTTTAAATTGTGCCATGTTTTTTAGCTTTTAAAGTTTATTTCCTTTATAAGCTCCCCTCCTCAATTTAATAAAATTTCAATATTTTAACTATTGGAACTAGACTTATGGACCAATCAATAGGGACTATTAAATTCAAACTTTATAAAATCAAGCTTTCTCATTTTTGTATGGAATTTTTAGCGAGTTGTTCATACAGGTATTTAATATGATTACAATTTTACCTTATTCAGCAGTTTATTGTTAGACCCACTCAAAACATCTAGACCTTTGTTGTAGATGGTTTAATGGAGATCCTTTTGGAAAAGCTCCAAGATATAAAGGCATTTGACATTAAACTCAAAATTGTTACATCAATTTGTACATCTCTAGTATTATGTGTGTATCAACAATAAAATTTTGGGACTCTTAAATAGCAACTTAACTGTTTTGACAAAAATTCACTGTTGGGTATAACCTACTACAGTTTTCTTGGCTTTGTACCGGGTCCGGTTAAATTGTCTGACTACTTATAAATTAAAATTCCACAAGGTATTATGCAACTGGGGGGCAAGTTTTCCCCGGGCCCCAACTTGTTATGTAGACTCGTTGGCTGTAATATCATTGTAATTTTATTTCAAATGTAATACACAGCTTTAAAAATCTATTAATTCCTTTAATTTAATAAGATTTCTCTAGAAGTACAAAATCGCAAGCCAATAGAGGCAATTCCTGCTTATTGCAACTTTAATATTCTGAATTCCCCATCTAGCTACTGTAAAGCCTGTGCTTGAGACCCAGCCTAAACATTTTCACCAAAAGGCTCTTTTCTTACATGGAGAAGGCCTCTGAGGAACAAACTTTCTGTGGAAATTATTAAAATTTGAGCAATTGAACATTAAAACATATAAAGATACCAATTCCATTTAAATTCTCTGTTATTTTACACACAAACAAATGGTATGTCATGGTGGTACTGTGGAGTAAAGAAGTAAAGATTAAATCTTAAAGGAGCCCATGCACAAAAATACAATCTTGGATTATTGTTATTAATACACGGACAATGGGGTGAGAGGATGAAACTTCAAACTCTAGCCATAGATATACGGACAGTACGTGGACACATAATCAATGGTTGAAGGATAGTAAAGTACTAAAAAGTTTTGCAGCTTACAATGGCACAACACAATTAATTTGCCATTTAGTCTCTTCAACATTTCGTTTTCGTTATGTTTCCTGAAAGGATCTAGAATACCAATAGACGAATCTGTACTTACTTGATTAGTAGTTCTTGACTAACCGGCAAAGAAATTTCAAGCGCCAAATAAAAGTGAAGAGATGCGGACAAAACGTAAAACCAAAACAACATTACGTCATAGGCACGTTTTGCTGGTTCCCAAAATTCTGACCACGATCATGGACGGAATGGCGATAAGTTATAATCGAGAAGATGCGGATATTTCACAGACCTCTTCTCGTTTTAAATTATTGGAGCAACAAGGGGAAAACGATTTGTACTAAAAAGAAAGCAAATTCTTTCATATCCACACCGAACTAAATTTTTTAAAGATTTCATCAAATATTACGGTAAATATATTTGAATAATTCAAGGCAACCTAAATGCCAAATAACCACCAACAAGAAATTAGTCCTAGTGACAGAAACTGATATTTCATAGCATAACTATTACTTCTCGGATATCTTATAAGTTACTAACGACAGAGGTAAAATGCTTAAAACTTTAATCTGCACAACAATTCAAGATCCCAAAGGCCTACTTTTTATGGCGGAACCAGAGCTGTTGTTTCATGGCGAGTACGATTTTCTCGCAAATTGAAAAAATAGTGGTTTTTTTCGACGTCTAACTGTAATTAAGTTCATGGAGCAACAACAAATGTTTTACTATTAACTGAAAGAGAATTTTCAGGCTTGTTATAATAACATACTCCAGTGTTGTTGTTTGCGTTCGCATTTCGTTTTTAAAATAAGTACATATATTCGCTTATCACTTTACATTTTGTGACACGTGAATAGGCTTAATCAACACAAAAAATTGTTTATTGATCCGAAAACAAGTTATGCTTACGACAAAATAAAAACAGAGTAACATCTGTTGGATTACAACCCTAAAAACATCATATTTTAGGAAAGCTTACCTTTTAAAACACAGGTTTTGAAAACAAAAACAAGCCACCACTGAAAAAAAATATATTTTGTCCACCACACTTTTACGCCCATGAGCAAAATACGAAAGAAAACAAAGGTGAAATTACGTTCCGGGACGACCTTCGCACCTCCTCTGGGCGCTAGGAACGCAATTAAAACCATGTTTAGAGCAACTCCGACTGTTATTTTTTAAAAGTTATTCCACTGGTTTTGAGTGAGAAAAACTCTTTTTTGAGACCAAATGGTTTTTTCTCCCAAATTTGACGCAATATTATCAAATTTGCTAAATACTGTAAACCGAAATTATGCTGTCTTAGGCGCTGAACGCAATTAAACCATTTTTAGAGCAATCCGACTGTTTATTTTAAAAAGTTATCACTGTTTTGAGTGAGGGAAAAACACTTTTTCGAGAAAAAAGTTGTTTTATATATATATATATATATTGCATGATACGTGTCTGTAGATATATGTACTAATTACGCTCCTTCATTTCGGTGTTGTTGAGCACTTTGTGAAGTTGGTGTGGGTGTCCTTTAAGCGATAATTGCAAGGCCCATACCCTTGTGGTCTAGTTTGAGCACTCTGGCCCTACCGCTTCATGACTCTCTGGATGTGCGCATGACTCGGCCGTTTGTACACACAAGCGGTTGGTCACCGGCAATCGCTTGTGTGATAATTAGTTTCTCATGCCACATATCTTAGAATGATACCAAGCTACACTGATGAGCTGTGGATATTTGTTCTATATATATATATATATATATATAATAATATATATATATATATATACTATATAGTTATATTATAGTATATATATATATAAGTAGTATATATATATATAGGTAATATATGGGCATTTCACTCGATACAAATCTACCATGTTGAAAGGATTTATGGTGAAGGAAAATTTCGAGTGTTGGAATACATACATTTTAAGACCAAACCGGGACCAGTTGCGAAAAATGCAACTATATATATATATATATATATATATAATTGGATATTTTTTATAATATGGATATTTTCGAAGAACTCAACCCCAAGAAGTCGCTTGGTCTCCATCCGAAGGCGATTTTTCTTCCCTTGATCTTTTCGTAAGACAATGCCGCCATGACATTGATAAATTGCACCCTCCGCGCAGAAAACAAGTTCATAACCTTAACAAAGAAGAGCTTCTAGCTTTGAATTCATTACAATGCCTAAATGACGTTGTCATAAAACCTGCGGACAAAGGTGGCGCTGTAGTTGTCTGGAGAGCGGACTTGTATCGACAAGAGGCTCTTCGTCAACTCAGCGACACCATTTTTTATACTAAGTTGAATTCCGATCCCACTCAATCTCACCACAAATCCGTCAAAACTACCATCAAGAATTTCATCCAAGCCGGTGAATTGCCTGCCTCTGCATCTAACCTCATATTAACAACCCCCAGAACGCCTGTCATATATTTCCTACCTAAAATCCATAAACCTAACAATCCTGGCAGGCCGATTGTTTCCGCTTGTAGTTGCCCCACCGAGCTCGTTTCCAGTTTTCTAGACAACGTTATGTATTCTTTGGTTAAGAAGTTGCCTTCTTATATCAAAGATACCAAACATGCCTTGCAAATTTTCGACCAGTTACATTTCAGTAGTTCCGATAAATTTATTTTCACGATGGACGTTAAGTCCTTATACACCGTCATTCCCCATTGTGATGGCCTTGAAGCTCTGACGTTTTTCTTTGATCAGCGCACTAATTTAGAACCCCTACAACCACGTTACTCCGCTTAGCAGAACTAGTGCTTACCCTTAACAATTTTTCGTTTGATGGTGAACATTATCAACAAATAAGTGGTGTTGCGATGGGCACCAAAACGGGTCCTAGCTATGCTAACTTATTTGTTGGTTATGTTGAAAAACAGATCTTTGAACAATACACGGGTCCCTTGCCTGATTTTTTCGGAAGATTTATCGATGACTGTTTAGGAACAGCGTCGTGTTCACGTGTCCTTTTAGAGCAGTTCATCAACTTTGTTGATGATTTTCATCCTGCTCTGAAGTTCACGTGGGAAATCAGCGAGACCTCTGTGTCGTTCCTTGATATTTTAATTTCGATTAATGGTGATTCGCTGAAAACGTCGGTCTCGTACAAGCTTACTGACTCCCATAGTTATCTTCTATTTTCATCCTCTCATTCCAACCACACTAAGCAATCCATCCCTTACTCTCAATTCTTGCGTCTTCGCCGCTTATGTAGCGACGACCAAGATTTTCAAGTCAAATCAATAGAAATGAGATCTTTTTTTGTCCAACGTGGTTGCCCTACCAACCTTTTAGACCTCGCCGTTCAGAAAGCTTTTCTCGTCCCCCGTTTAGACGCCCTTGGACCATCTTTGGAACGAGTTTCAAACAATAAAATTCCTTTAGTTCTAACATTTCATCCTTTCAATTTTAAAGTTAAAAATATTATTAATCGGAATTTTCACATTTTACAAAATGATCCTGAGACGTATTTTCACCGACAACCCTTTGGTATCTTTTCGCCGTAATAAAAACATTCGTGACTCCCTTATTACTTAGTGCCCTTAAACTTAATACCTCGGCACCAGCGGGAACATTTTTCTTGCGGCCGTTCCCGCTGTAACACATGCCCTTTTCTCAATCCCACTACAGTTATTACTGCCCCCAAATTCGACCACACAATCCGTCATGCTTTTTCATGCACGTCCACCAACATAATTTATTGCATTTCTTGCGATAAATGCCCTAAATCTACATCGGTGAAACAGGGTGACGCCTTTCAGACAGGTTGCTTGAACATCTTCGTTCCGTGAGGATCAATGATGGTGACAAACTGTAGCCCGCCATTTCAACAGCTCCAACCATTTGGTTTCAGACATTAAAGTCTGTGCCATCCTTCCCATTTCCGTGGCAACGCGCGCAAGCGGCAAGAGAAGCGTCTCATTTTTAAACTTGGCACCACACATCCTCTTGGTCTTAACGAACGTTTTTCTTTTATTTAATTTCGTAAAAGCTTTTTGTCATTTTATTTTGCTTGGAACTTTTTATTATTAGCTTATGAACTTTTTATTATTAGCTTATGCTCATTCCTTTTCAAGTCTTTGTTTCTATTATTATCGCCTAATCCCCTTGAATATTGGACCTGTCATTTATCCCGCCCCCTCAGTCTGCTTATTGATCGACTGTAAAAATAGTAAATGACTTAACTTTTCCCATCTCATTAATTATTAGTTAGTTTATTTCCCGTGCATTTGATTGGCTACTTTCTACCTGTGACACCCTTTTGGCATATATATAAGCCCTACGTATTTTATTTCATCTCGTCTTACTCTGATGAAGGGCTGCGCTCGAAACGTCAGTATCTCGTCACTAAATTATTGGCAGTTTACCACCTTTTCACTTTGCTATATATTCAAAACACTGTCTACGCAGCACTCTATTTTATATATATATATATATATATATATATATATATATATATATATATATATATATATACATATATATATATATATATATATATATATATTATATATATATATATATATATATATATATATATATATATATATATATATATATATATGGTTAGGTCTTAAAATGTATATATTTCCACACTCGAAATTTTCCTTCACCATAAATCCTTAGTACGTACCTGTTGTTCAATCGAGTGAAATGCCCAATATTACCTATAATATACCAGAATCTTATCCCGGCATTACCACCGTTATATACAGGACTCGTGACTAGGCTCTCGGCAACGGCTTCCGTAGCTCAGTGGTCAGAGCACTGCACTAGCATCGCAGGGTCGCGGGTTCAATTCCTGACCGGAAGGCCGCTAAGTTGCATTTTTCGCAACTGGTCCCGGTTAGGTCTTAAAATGTATATATTTCCACACTCGAAATTTTCCTTCACCATAAATCCTTAGTACCTATATATATATATATATATATATTATATATATATATATATATATATATATATATATATATATATATATATATATATATATATATATATATATATATATATATATATATATATATATATATATATATAACCGTATTTTCGTTAAATCTATTAAAAATTAACTTACGTTTACATGTAACAGTTTAACTTTCATTTTGTTTATAGTGAGTTGAGACTTGTAAATTGTAATAACATTTTACTTTGAACGGCCGCAATATTGAGCGGGGGAAGGGCGCGTCTATGCGCAAGCTAACGAAAACGGAGACCTCGTATCGAAAAATGTATCAAAACTAAAGTTTTCCGTCCACAACATCGTTTTCACCGTAAAACGCTAAAACATCTACGGGGGTATATGAGTGAATAGTTCTAAGTTTTTCCAAAAGCTTCATTTTTTGCCGTCCGCACTCCCACTCCGGACAGCGTTTTCGAAACGCTCCGTTTTCGGTCACCGAAGACGCCGGATTAGTGTGGATGGAAAGCCTAATACCGTAACCGTATCAAAAAGTCTTCGTTTTCGTTTGAAAACAGATTAGTGAGAACATAGTTAATATAACCCACTTAATACAAGTCGGCTAAAAATAGCCTGCGCCGCAAATTAACCGTGCGCAAAGACCTTTTTACATGTAAACGTTCAAATTTTTGGTCGCTCAACGAAAGCCTAAGTCTTATATTAGGAGCTTTTTACATTATAAGAAATTGTTTAAACTTTAAGTAACGACTCTTCGTCACATCAATGCCCCCACCCGAATAGATATTTATTTTTTTATAACTTATTATAAGTATCTAATTTCACCACAGGGAGCCGTAACGTCTATTAGTGAAGCGAGTTTAATTCGTATTTTTTTACAAAATAATTGTATTAAATTGTCGACAATCACACAGTCAACGGCCTTCCGAATAATTTATGTAAACAGTAAACACTGACTCGTTTCCTTTCTGGTCTGGTTGCCTGTAATTTGTCCTGATTGTCGACAAAACTAACAAGTAAGAACATTTTAATGGCGATTTAATACAATTCTTTTGTAAAAAATACCAAATAAAAATTTCACACTTTAACTGTCGATGTAACAACTCAAAAGGAACCAAAAAGTCACAGTAATTAAGTTTTGTAGAGGGAAGAGAGAAGTTTAGTCCACGGGCCAACAAGTTCTTTTCCTCAGTGGTTAAGGTCCTGCTTGAGAAGTTGAATATCGGGATTTACGCTAACAGAAGGAGAATCAGAACATAAACGGAGAAGCTTCTTTTCTTGAATCTTCTGATGCTTTTCAATCTTTTTAGAGTTCTCTTTGTCGGAAACAGATTTCAAGTGAATGAGGTCGATATAAGAAACCAATGCGAACAATCTTGTATAGATTAATAATAAAATTTTTTTTGCAAATACTGTTGGCAGAGTGCTCAATGAAACTAGTCCAGAGCATTATAAGGTAATTCGTTCCATGTCAAGTGTAGATGCGAAGAGTGTTCCTTCCATGTCAAGTGTAGATGCGAAGAGATAGTTATGTGTATGTCAAGTGTATATGTCACGTGTAGATGCGAAGATAGAATATACAGTGTATGTATAGTAAATGGCAATTAAAATCGAATTGCACTCACCCAAAAGAAATACTGAAGAGAGCAATTCCCTCCAAATGCATTTTTCATTGCCTGTACCAGGTTCTTGAATCCATCACCACTTAGTGGGAAGCTTATAGTGCATTGATGTTCTGGTTTAGCAATGTCACTCCACACAGGGTCTTGCCCACCACGTTTTGGTTTGTACAAGTGTGAAATCCACTCAATTTCACGATCTTCTTTTTCAATAAATTCACCATCCCCATTGATCTGGCAATTGTCAGACAAAATCCAAATACCTTTGCCTTCCCAACCCTGTTAGCTGCCACAACATTTGTTTCTCTCTCTTCAATTATACATTCTCTATATAGATGTAATTAAAGTTAGAAAATGTTTCACAGATTGTACAGCATTTGACTGGCAAAATGAAATGAGATAAATTAAATGGGTGCCTAATTATTTCTGGAAAATATATTAATTATCTCCGGCCATCTCTTTGGCTCAATCTGTACTCTAATTACCTATAGTAGATTTCTATCATCTCTTGGAGGAATTGAAGGTACTCAGTCTCTTTTACTAGCAATGTCAAATTGCCAAGCCCAGTATTTCTGTTGATCTCTCTAATAAAATCTTTTTTGGATTGCAGACTGTCATCAGATACAAAACAGTGACTATAAAATAATGGTGGAAATACACTAATTAATTATTAATTATTTTAAATGATATGTAATTCCAGAAAATATCCATAATCAAATGTGGGGGTCAAATATTGACCCCCACACACCCCTTCGAATTCCCAAGTTTCAAATGTAAATAAGCAGCATTCAAAAACAGTCTGAATGTTCGCATTTGTGGTTTACTATTATTATAGTTATGGATGAAAGGATGAGTTCCTTACTTTAGAATCGTCTTGGGATGGCTACAATATAATCTTTCAAATATATTAAATAAATATAGTATATCAGTAATTTTACGACTAAATAGTTCAAATATAGCCAGTTGCGATACTTTCCACATGTGCGAACCTTGTTTCTTTCTCATTGGCAGGAAGGTTATAGTCAGCCAATCAGGACAAAGTACTTCTGCATAGCAACACTAAAGGGAAACCCTTGTCAATTTCACTCGAACTCGTACAGAGCTTGTAGAAAAACCTCAGTCAAAAGCAGCCCTAACTTCGGCGGAAAGAAATTCAACAAATTATTACTTGCAACTAGAAATGGAATGTTGCGAGTTGTGACGATGAAAAATTATCTTAACTTAGTATCACGATAATTTCGGAGGTTCAGTACTAGCAAATACAGGCGGGACAGTAGGTGGAATGATGATAGGCGATAGATTCGGAAACGAAAAACGATGACGCGGAGACGATAGTCATGGACGGTACTGTATATATAAATATGGTATTTAACTTCAGTTTTTCAAATGAACACAACATAGGACTTTCCAGTGCCTTGCGTGGTAGCATGGATATTTTCTGGGACTACCGACTACACAATATGGTTACAAGTGTTGACTAGATTTATTTTTGTTACAAGGTATATTGTCACTTCAACCAACACATTGTTTAATTACCGTAGCGCATTGTCAAATGATCGCTTCACTTCCATGATAAATCCACTTGATCCTCCCACTGTAACCACATGTCTGACGAGCTTGAAATCAAATGAAGACTTGGGCACAAATTTCTCTGCATTGAGATAGCCTATTAGCCCATCTCTCTGAATGACCTTTCGAGGCATAATCTATAAAATAAATATAATTATATAAAGAACATACGAAAAGTTTATGTACTAATCAGGACTATTCAGTATCTGATTTATAACTACTTATTAAACGTTAATTTCTTTTAAATTTTCTTCATGAATTATTTACGATTTGGTGAGTTCAGTTAATATGAACACTAGCTTACAACTTTGTAAATCCCATGCATCTTGGATTGTGAGATTGTCACTGACTTCTATGATCAAAGGTTTCTATACATTTGTCAATATAGTTCTCTCATGAAATATTTATACTTTTACTTACTTCAAGATTCAAGAATGTTTAATAGATATGCTTTCTGGAATATGAAGTTCAACTCGTGCTAGCAACCTTGTGCGTTTTATATCGGAATTTCCCGCGCTTATTTGTGCATGCGGATGGTGCCTTATTAGGGGGGGGGGGGGGGGGTTGGCGTGGCCATTTCCCAATATTCATCTGTCAAAATTCAACTTGATCATATATATATATATACTGTATGTGATAGATTTTGAATAACTCAAGATGGAAATAAAAACTTACCCAGTATTGCAATGATTTTGTTACCTGTCTTTCCTTCCCGTTGCTCTGCCGGTCTGAAAATTCATTCTATTCTGGCAAAAATGGTCAGGACAACTGAACAAGACGCTGGAAAACTATATGCAAATTTTGGCAGCGGCATAGTCGTAATCGTTTATTACTCGGACTATTGTGGTAGCCGAGTCTAGGTTTCGGCAGCGTTTCTGTGTTATTAGTTGGTCAAATAGTTATTTGGTTTCTGTGTTTATTCCCTTGAATAAACGATGGCGCGATTTCGAAATTATGACTGCCAAAAGTATAGATACTTGGACTCGGTAATTTCAAATCTGTTGTCAGAATTGAAATCGGTTAAATATTGGCCGAGATAACATTCAAAACGTACAATTAATTAATAAACATGCATCTTCTCCAAGTGATCAACAAATACATGGCGTGCGAGGTCTGGCGACCATGGAGTCTCCCGAAATTTCATGCAATCTCTCGATCTCAAATCCTGCCGATTTTTCAAAAATTTCAAGAAAGTGAAATTAAAACAAATTCATATAAACCTAGTTTTTAGCGCCATGGGGAAGATAAATGGGTCAACATAAGCTCATCTTGATCATGGATGTCAGGACTTGCCAGGGGTGTCAGGACTTGTCAGGGGTGTCAAGACTTGTCAAGGGTGTCAGGACTTGTCATGGATGTCAGGACTTGTCAGGGGTGTCACGACTTGTCATGGGTGTTAGGACTTGTCACGGGTATCCGGACTTGTCATGGATATCAGGGGTGTCAGGACTTGTCAGGGGTATCAGGACTTGTCAAGGGTGTCAGGATTTGTCAGGGGTGTCAGGACTTGTCAGGGGTATCAGGACTTGTCAAGGGTGTCAGGACTTGTCAGGGGTATCAGGTTGTCATGGATGTCAGGACTTGTCAGGGGTGTCAGGACTTATCAGGGGTGTCAGGACTTGTCAGGGATGTCAGGACTTGTCAGGGATGTCAGGACTTGTCATGGGTGTTAGGACTTGTCAGGACTTGTCAGGGATGTCAGGACTTGTCATGGATGTCAGGACTTGTCATGGATGTCAGGGGTGTTAGAACTTGTCAGGACTTGTCAGGGGTGTCAGGACTTGTCAGGGGTGTCAGGGCTTATCATGGGTGTTAGGACTTGTCAGTAGGTGTCAGGACTTGTCACGGATGTCAGGGGTGTCAAGACTTGTCAGGGGTGTCAGGACTTGTCAGGGGTGTCAGGACTTGTCAAGGGTGTCAGGACTTGTCATGGATGTCAGGACTTGTCAGGGGTGTCAGGACTTGTCAAGGGTGTCAGGACTTGTCATTAATGTCAGGACTTGTCATGGATGTCAGGACTTGTCAGGGGTGTCAGGACGTATCAGGACTTGCCAGGGGTGTCAGGACTTATCAGGGTACGTGTCAGTCGAACTCACAAGTGATTAATTCGAAAAGGTATAACAAACACATTTCTTGCACCATTTATTAATTAGCTATTTGATCAATAATCATTCATTTGTCTGGTCTACTTTTACTTTCAACTAATACCTGAAAGAATGAAATAAAATAATTATTTAGTCCTACGAACTTTTTAATATTTTCCTTCAATTAATTTTCCTTCGACTTAACCCGAATCGTGTCTCATGTAACCTCCAAACTGTGGTTTTATATTAATAACTTGTCCCCAGGCTTCTAATATCTCTCTGTTGAGGTCTATACTAAAACATTTGTCAGGTACCAGCTCCTGACAAAATAAAGTTGGGTGTTTTCTTTGTTCCAAATCTTGCATGGTATCAACCAGAGGACCTGCGGTGTGAGGTTCGAATAGCAGTTGCTTGATATTATTCTAATATTTATAAGAAAGTACGAGGAACAATTCCGTTTTGTATTTCACATTTTTGACTTTCTGAAACTACTTTGACCAACCTTAAGCGTCTTGTTTGTTTGAGTTTGACGTGACTATCTATATAACCATCCCTTGAAATCCCATGATATATTGATATCAAGGAACTACAATCACCATCATGTGCAAAACGCTTTCGCTTTGCAGCACTAGATTTCGAGAATAACATGACCAAGATAAAGTAAAGCACATAGTAAAACTCTAGGAAGATAAAGTAAAGCACATAGTTTATGATACAAACTGCGGACGTTGTCCTGAATCGCCTCAACTTCAAATATACGCCATTATCTTGCATCTTTTGACCAAGTCAACCATAACTTATTTAATATTTGACAAACCAACCACTTCTGATAAGAACTCCTATAGTATTAGTTTTGTATATATTTTTAATACAAGAAATATGGAAATAAATTTCTACATAGACTGATTCAGGGTGATGGGTTTAATGCGCGGGCGCCAGGTTTAAGCGAGTTCTATGCATTACGAATATTATTTAATCATAGAACAACTTGGCATTTTAACAGCGGACAAGATAATTTAGGCTTTCGCCGGTGTCTCTCCGTCTGTGCTAGCGCAAACCGTAGTATTGAGACGTCTAAACTTGGTCTAGCTCTTATCAACAAGAGACGATCACACCGTGAACGTTTGGTATTTGCCGCGTTGAAATTTTAATTTAGTAATTGCTCATACAAATTAAAATTATCATAACAAGCGTATTTATCTAACCTTGTTGGAATGCGATCCTCTGACCAATTTTTCTGGCTACTGGGAACTTCAGATTGGATAAATGGAATATCCTCCCTGGCGAAATGCGCGCAGTTTCTCTGTCGGTTGACGACAATATTGTATGGCAACTGGCAAGCAGATCCAAATGCTCGATGTTTTCTCCAATCAGTCGCTTGGACAGCTTCTTTGGAATTACGTTTCTCCAACTCGAACTTTTAACCAACGACGGTGTACTAACTGCACTTACAATTAAAAGGGGCACTCGAACTATATTATCACTGTATCACATGCACTCGCTAAGCTCTTGCTGTCAGATTCTCTCCTGTGGCTAAATTATATAGCCGATGAACCGTAAAATTGTATTGACTGAACTTCCGCTATAGTCAACTCTACGTCTCATTGGCTGCCATATCTGAGCGATAGTCAACTCGAATTTTGATTGGTTAGGTCTTAATCACTGTCGCTCCCGCCATATCTGAGCGATAGTGAACTCGGATTATGATTGGCTCTGCCTTAGTCACTGTAGCTCACGCAAATATGAACTACAGTGAACAGTCGCTGCCTCGTCCCCAGTCGCTCGGAAATTTGAGATGAAGGGCGGGCGCGCAAGGAACGTCGGGAAGGGGTTGTCTTGAAAACGCGGAGTCCCGGAATACGGAGTGCGGAGTGTTGAAAGTGCGGCGTGTTGAAAGTACGGCGTGTTGAAAATGCGGAGTGTTGAAAATGCGGAGTGTTGAAAGTGCGGGTGGTCTCTTTGCAGTTGAATCGACATGAGAAAATATTGCGTGAAGTTCACAGACAAACTAAAATCCGTGTTATTACTTAATATTATAGAAACAAGGCCGCTAAATTTTATACGACATCTTGCACGTATTGCCTCGTATGGAGAAACGCGAAAGAGTTTGTCAACAACCAGGATTAGACTTGCTCCAAGTCTGCCGGATTGTTTCGAGACGGGTTTGTTCTCAGACGGTTTATTTCGAGATGGTTTGTTTCGAGAATTGTTTGATTCATAACAAGACGCCCGTTAGCTAGGCGATAACTCGGGCTACTTTTGGGCTGACAGCTCTCGCGTATGCAACCTATTAAAGTGCAATTGTGATTTTGTGATGCCACGAATGTTTATACCACAATCAAGTGTAAACGTTGTCGATCTTGGCCGGTGTCTGAAGTTCTACATATCTCAAAACGCTGCTTGTTATTCGCGGAGGGTTGTGAGATTTGCACTTTCCCAGATTTGAAGGATTACCATATAGGATAGTAGAATACCATCCACCTGGCTTATGGAATTTTGCGAAACGAAACAACAATTTGGAACATACACTAAGGAACAGTATTTCCTGACGAAACAAACGAAGAACGACAAAAAACTATAGTTTGCTTTAAACTATCGCCTATGTTATGGTTATGGATGGAATCAATGGAAGAACAGTGTTTAAAACGTCAAGGTTTTGCGAAAAATTGAATAATACTTCTAGCGCTTTTAATGTTCCCACGGTGCATTACATTTCACCGTGAGATCAGTAGAATCTGATTGGTTAAAACGAGATAACCCAAACGTCACGTTTCAATGTGCGGTGTGAAAAGCCTGGGTACGAGGTTGGCGGTTTGCATTTGCACGCAAATGGTTTCGGCTCCGTTTCTGTTTTTTTTGTGTCGCGATATCGCAATTCTTGAGCAAGAACAAATAGCCTTGCAAGCTGTCTGGAGCGTCGCTCGAGTTATTCAATTTTTTGCAAAACCTTGACATTTACACTGTTCTTCCAAGCAGAGGCGTAGGAACGGATTTAAAGTGTGAAGTCGACTAGCAGTTAATCAGTGACCGCATTTGGGGGGGAAATTTTGAAATCTAGAAGCTCTGAGAGACAATTTGCAGCAATTTGAGATTTTTGCGCCTAGTACTGACAGAAGGGTCTGGGAACCAATATAACACTCGCGTGGCAAGGGTTTAGGGGTTAGCGGCTAACACTTCGGGCATTTCAGGCTACACCCGTTTGTAAAATCTCGTGTAGATGAAGCACGTAGGTTGATTACCTTAAGTAGCTTCTCTCTTAGCCTCTATAGTCGTACTAATACAATTGCAAAAAGAACATTATTAAAATTTAGCAACGCTTGTCCTGATTTCTGGGGGTAGCTCTGCCCCCATTTAAAATGTCGGGGCCTGAAGCCCCCCGGTCCCTACGCCTATGCTTCCACGTTTGAAGCAAACTATAGTTTTTTATCGTTCTTCGTCAGGGAAAATCCAGGAAGAGAGCTAACGTACATTAAGAGATAACGAAACGCGTAGTGTAGTGTGTAGTCAGTGTAGATAATGTGTCTCCTTTCGTTATAACTTTGCGGCGTTTGCGGCTGAAGAAGCGAGAAAGGCTTAAGCCCAATTTACACTATGCAAACTAACCTGGGTCGAACCGCGGGTTAACGCTAACCGGGTTCGACCCGGGTTAAACCATAGTAAACTAACCCTGCTTCGGAGGTGCAGGGGTTCGCCCTTGGTCGAACCCGGGCCATAGCGTTAACCCGGGTCCTGGTTGTTGACAAACTCTTTCGCGTTTCTCCATTATACGAGGCAATACGTGCAAGATGTCATGCAAAATTTAGCGGCCTTGTTTCCGATAATATTAACTATTAAGTAATAACGCGGATTTTAGTTTGTCTGTGAACTTCACGCAATATTTTCTCATGTCGATTCAACTTCGTGGCAAGTACTGACTTAAAAAGACGAAAAAGAGACCACTCCGCACTTTCAACACTCCGCATTTTCAACACTCCGCACTTTCAACACTCCTCATTTTCAACACTCCGCACACTCCGGGACTCCGCGTTTTCAAGACAACCACGGGAAGGGGAGAAAGCGAGAAGCGACTGGGAAGTAGTAAAGAGGGTAGGGCTGCGAGCCCACTTTTGACACATTCAATGTTGAACGCGAATATAATCGCCAAAACATCACCAAATTTACACCAAATCCCAAACCCCCAAAAATTCGATGTCATTTCGGTAATTCTAAATTTATAACATACATCAAATAAGACCACAAACCCGATTTATACGCTAATAATGTGACATTTCAATATTTTTACATGTTTTTAAAAAAATAGAAAGTGTCGTTTCACATTTTTCACATATTTAAAAATAGAAAGTGTTGTTTCAACATTTTCACGTATTTAAAAAATAGTCGTTTCAACATTTTCACATTTTTTTCAACAAACTACTGCTGTCTCAACTCACGCGCGAAAAAAAACCACTAGATTATGATTCTAGTGGTGATGTTTATCCAAATGGATAGCAAAATGGTGCTCTTTTGATTGGCTAACAACATTGACTAACAAATAGCCAACTACTCTACGAATTAGTCTGTTTGTTCACTACTCTCAGTGTCTACCACCTCGCTCCTAAAATGGTGATCGTACACGTGTTTCGATGTTATAATTCCTCCCGACAACAAGCCCAAGAAAGGTACGTACGGTGTCACAATCGCGACAATACTCTCAACGTCTTTCTTTAGTAACGGATCTTTTTGTAGTTCGTCGTTTAGTTCCTCAGGGTTCTCGATAGCGTTCAACCCATCTAGTAAGCTGGCGAATTTGCTGATTAGCAAGTCGGTGAGAAAAGCGTTTGCGATCTCCATTCTCTTCAACTCGTGTTGGCGCCATATCTTATCAATAACTTTCGCGGACGCTTTTTTAATGTACGCTTCGGACTGACTTACCACACCGTCACCGGACAGTCTAATAAGTTCAGATCTCCTAACGTCAACGTTGTCTTCCACAGTTGAGGTGTCGTCAGTCTCCTCAACTAATTCCTCAATCGTAGGATTTTCCTCACTTTTGCGTTTTACCATCACGCTATTACTTATACTCATATTTTATTGCGGAATAACAACTTCGTAATTGTATGGATAACGCAGCGAGATTTCAAGTCTGGCGTACTTATTATTTTTTAATGCAGTCGCAATCGCCGACGATTTTTCTCTGCTAATGTTTCCAAGGTAATCGTCAATGACAACCTTCATATCACTTCTGCTAGGACAGTAAAAGCAAATGAGCTTACTGATGTTTTCTCTGTACGGTTTTGCGATCGACGTCAGTTGTTGTGTGATAACAATGACGCTCAACATAAAATGTCGCGCACTAAAAGCCAAGTTGACCAATTGACTAGTCCTATTCTTGACGTCCTGCCCACTCGCACAGTCGTCCAACACAATCAGAGTGTTAGTACCTTTAAAAACGTTAGTCACACACTTGAGAACAGCGTCGACATTGTCTTGTGTGCAGTCTATCGCTAACACGTCAGGGTCGCGCACATATTTCCAATCTTGATACGCTTTATTCCACTCGAAAGTAGGACAAATCAACACAATGTAGTCAAATTTACCACGATACTCAGACTCTAGTGTTTCCAGCAAGTAATGTGTCTTTCCACAAGCTGTCATCCCAACGATTAACATATTAAACGGAGTCTCCATTAACCCACGTTTGATTTAATACCCGACTGAATGCAACCCATTGTTCACGAAGTTGACCAACCCATCACTCATCACAAACACCCTGCACATAACATTTGCAGTCGTTGCTTCCTTAGTGATTTCAATAAGCACGCCGGATTGTGTGTTTACAATGTTCTTGCCAGTGGCGATATTGCGATTATCTTGAACGCTCCTCAAGTCAATGACTAACGCGAAGCCATCTTTATAGAACTTCTGTATGGTCATGAACTGGGCGTGTTCTTCACCCAACCCAAACAACCGTTTCGCTTCTGCGTAGAACTTCGACTTTGGGATGCCTTGTGAGTACACACTATTTGGCACACCTTCAATTGTGACTCTAACACTCTCAATATTTGGGTAAAGAAACTCCTCACTGTCTGTTCGCACCTTATTCGTGAATAGCAACACAATCGCCTTCATGCTTTTTCTCGGAAGATTAACATTCTCGTTCACAATGGTCGTGTCCTTGTCCCATTCGGTGGTTTTCATCAACGTAACGTGCTCATATGACAAACTACGACCACTTGCGTAACCCGACGTTATCTCGTCAGAGAGCTCCTGGTTATCGATCGTTTCATACTCAAGCTCGAGGTTCTCCAGAGTGTATCCACCTACACTCTCATTGGATTGCGCCACCATGATATCTGTGGCTTTGGGAAGTGTGATCACATACTGCAAGTTGTTGTTCATGCTAAAAGGAGCGTACAACCCGTGGTCATTCATGATCTTGCCGAGCTTAATCCGCTGTTTCGTTCCAATCACACCAAACATCAACGCGTCACTAACTTTAGCGACGTTCCCACTCGTCGCACCACTGTCATCCTTAGAAATTAGCTTTCTCAAGTTCTCACCACCAATACCATAGTCAATCATTTGGTCTCGCGCAGTAACACTCTCCCAAAGGTCGCGATAAACACCAGTGTAATTTTCCCCACTGTTGTCATACACAATTTCCCCAGCCAGCCTCACAACGAGCTTCTCAACCAACAACTTGCTCACATTGTTCAAGAACCAACTTTTGTCATTCGCATTCTTAAAGTCGAACACTAGACCTAACGATCCAGGCACCAAACAGCTACTAACCTTGAGCTTTGGTATATCAATGTAAAGTTCCTCACCAGGACTGACCTTATTAGGGTTCAACGTGATCACATGCTGTGTTCTCACCCCTTTTATGACACCCATAGTCGCTCGTCTAAAACCAGGACTCAACTCTGCCGACGTGACGTTCATATACTTTACATATGTTTTATCACTACCGTTTTAGCTTGTAATAATCATAAGCAAACCACGCAAGTACCACCGCAAGTGCCCACAGATTTTGAGCCAACCATGCGAGACCCTTCGCACCCGACGTCAACGCATTATAAACTAAATTAGCTAATCCAACAGCCCATGGACCCATCTTCGTTATCGCGTTCTTAACAGCATGTGCGAATGACCTCGTGGCCATAGCGCCTTTCACAACAGCAGACCTCCCAGCGATAATAATTGTTGTTATAATTCCAGCCACTGAAATTGCCACAGCGCTCAACCCAACCATATTTTCTTTAGCCCATTCCTTGAACTTCTGAAATCTGTCAATGTCGACTTCTTGCTGCTCTCTAACCTCTTCTATTTGCCGCTGTCCTAAAGTTCTGTATTTAGCTCGTGTAAGTCCAATCACTCTTTCATGTAGATCAATATACTCTTCACCCTCTGCAATCGTGAGGTTTTCTCTATCAAGCTCCACCAATCTTCCATTCGTCTCATCTATCGTCTCTTGAAAGTGGTCTGCCTGCACTTGCAGTGCGCCATCATCACCCACTCTTGATTCACGCAACACACCATCACCTGGATTAAGCACACCATTCAGCTCGCGGTTTTCGTCTGGTGATAGCCCAGGTATGTCGACATAGTCCACTTTTGTTTCAATTACTGGGAAGTCGTCTGGGATTACTTCTGTTGTGACAGCTGTTGCTTCTGTTCTCCAAAGAATTAGCACCATCTTCGTTTATCGGTTTTTTTTTTTATTCAATTTACGTATTTTCTCACCAATGCACTTTGATACAACCTCTCTGCACCACTGTACCCCGTCTTAGGATTGTAATAAATGTCTCTCAACCCCTGCTCTGTTTCCACACCAAGCTCCATATAATTCACACAATATACAGTTCCAATAGCACCGCGCCAATTTTAAGACCACCGTTGTTTGGTTTGACACGAAACGTCATACTTGAGTAGACACCTTTTTTAATACTCACCTTAGACTCAATGTCCACGTGGCGTTGCACTGACCCATTCAAAGACTGTTCAGTGGGTATTGGCAACGTTGCGATTACACTACTACGCTTCCCGTCAATACCTACATTGCCCTCCGTCTCAACAATGTCACATAAGATCTCTATGTACTTCAGACCTCTGTACATGTCGACCTCGCTTGGACTAGTGTGCCACTGTGAGTCACCCTGAATCACCCTATCACTCGCGAAACCAAATAGAGCTCCAAGGCGGCCAAGCTTAACTGGAGCACTAACCTTAACCCTGCATCTACTTGTGAACGGTAGTTTCTCTATCTCAACGTCCTCACCCTTACGTTCTTTAAACTCTTCTTTTAGGAGTTTGACCAGCAGGTCGAAGCCACCATACCCTCCACTCGTTATCGCACCTTTAAGACCACTCGAAGGGTAACTCAGCTCGTAGAAATGAGCGGCGTCGCCATCTAACACGTTATTGTAGTCCCAAAACACAGTGGCTGTCTTGACCATAATGTACGGGTTATCGTGCGTGATCATTATTGCGTTGTCAAAGGACACAACTTTTTCTAAACCTTCAATGAATACCGTCAACTTTCGCATTCTGTATAACATATGGTATATTATATGCAGAAAGCCCTTCATGATTACTATGGAGAGTACTACAAACGTGCGATGGCGAACACATCGAGGCTACATCTGAGCCAAACGTCAAAAGTGCCTCTGGTAGATCCACAGTTTCCGTTGGACCTCTAATTAATACCACAACCCTGACCATATAATGTAGTGTATGTTATAGATGCTGACAAAGAGAAAACAAGGTGAACTAATTCTTCTTAGTGAATTTCCAAATGCGCAACTAGATAAGTTCGAGTTTGGGTACAACCTCGCAGACGACAATAAAACAGTCAAGACCGTTGACATTTACTTCAAGTCAGGTCCAAAGTATTCTGACATGATAAACATAAAGTCACCAAAGTTCACGAAGAACGAGGGCTTTACGAAATTCCTTAGCAACACACCAAGATTCCCAAAAATATGGTCGAGCGATGGGCGTGTCCCAAAGTTATTACTGACAGAGACCCACAAGAGCTACAGAGAAGTCGAGACGTTTCCACCATATGTCCTGGACTACCCAACCCACAATTTTGACGTCTTTGTTGACGACAATAATTCCTTCAAATCAAATCTACCGAGAATACTCATCGACACCAAAAGACGTCACTTTGATAAGGAGATTGGTGGTAGCGTTAACACAGTTTGGACTCTAACGGAGAGTTACTATCAAGCGATCGCAGGTATGTACATCGCTACATATCGCTCAGGGGTGTCTCTACAGAACTTAAGTTATCAAGTCGACGTCCCAAAGCAAATCGTGAGTCTCATGAGGTTCCATGTATACTTCACCATTCGTCGTGTGATGTTTCGTTTGAGTAGGAGTCAAGTTGACATTAACGACATCTTAAGACTGTACCTCCCTGACTGGCGACTTTTGAGAGGCCATGTGCCATTGACTGATATTGACAATAGATACATCAAGGACATCCAAGGTGATTATCGTCGGTATTGCCCAAGACACTCTGACGGGTTCACACCATTAGGACAAGAACTACTAAACCAATCGATTGAAGTTTACATGCGTGCCATTCTTGGAGCCCAAGCGATGTCAAAGCAAAGCATCGTGGGAACTAGAGCTAGTGCTCGAGAAACGCAACAAATCTTTAGAGGCATCATTGAAGACGGTGTGGTTCAGTACTCACCAAGTGTTTGGATCAACCTTATGAACAAAGCGATTAGTGAGATCAAAGTTAAGCTAGACACAGCTGTGACACCCAACACTTGGCTGATCCCCAGAAGCATGGTCTTGTTAAAGGACCCCATTGTTGGTTACAATAACGTGCTCAGAACTTCGTCTGAAACTGGGATGACATTTGGGTACAACGATGGGTTGAACTATCGAGCGCTAAAAGTGGAGCATAAAAAAGTTCACCAGGACTCGCAACCCAACTTGGATACTCTAGTAGTGCCACCCGTGGAGAGAACAGTGGTCACCACCAATCAAACAGAGCGCACTACACAAATCACCGCGAGTAAGTCAGACACCACGACAACGTTGGCGATAATCTTGGGGTTCTCAGCGGTCTCTGGCTATCTGCTAACCAAATACACCTTCAGGTAGTAATGAGTCTAAACTATGGGTATGAGTCTGATGACCCTCATGATAAAATACTGAAGAGAACGAAAAGACATCTGGACGAAGATCCTAAATTAAGTGCGACCGGTGGAAGGATGTCTGGAATAATAGACATGCAAGGCTCGGCGATACAAAACGTAGCAGACCCAGTCGATGACTCAGATGCTATCAATAAAAGAACTCTAGAGCAATTGCTATCAGGTTTCCTCAAGAGTCAGTCCTATAATGTTGTGCTCGACTTCAACGCTAACACACACGCCTCGAAAAATGTAGAATTTCACGCCAATGGTTCAAACAAAGTGAAAGCCATTGGTGAGACAAGTAAATTAGTGCAAAACAACCTAGCTTATGGCCCTATTATTGGCATTAACAGTGCAGGCCAAAATTTTCTGTCCCCTGTGTTAACACCAATCCCACTTGAGTCAGGTCTTCATTTTAACTGCCCCAGTATGCAGTGGTGTGACCTCTCCATTTTTGTCGTGGTGAGGTTACCTACTCGCACCGCTGGATCAAATTGGGAGACAATTATATCAAACGACGACGGTCAGTGGGATAAGTTCATAGGGTACAAGACTGGTATGACCAACGGACTCGCGTATGGTGGTAGCATCCCAGCAATGGAGAGCATATGCACTATTCCAAGTGGTGTTGACATAAGTAAAATGCATATGATATCAATACACTGGCAAATGAGCAATTCACATGTCAGGGTCAACAACATCAAGTCAACCGATTCAGACTTCACAGCAAATATGAAAAAGATAGGCACACCCTATGGAACAATTTTTGGAATACATCGACCAAGAATACCACTCGCACCTTATGCATACCCATCGTTGATAGAATTCTACGGTGTGAAAATTGTGAGTGGCTACATGACGAACCGAGACATCATAATCATGGGTGGAGAAATGATGAAGGAATATGGTATAAAGTAAATGGGAGCATGTTTTTCGAGACCTCATGAAATATATAAAATAAATAAAACGACTGACCACATGTTCAAAGCTGGTGGATCATTTGGTCGCGGTGACGTTACTCTCGAGCTCCACGCTGAGATTGGTATGAGGTCTAAAAAGACTTACGGCAAACCTATTATGCTACCAGAGTCAGACACTGTGGGAGTGGTAGGAGACGTGACCTAAGTTATGTAATGGGTTGGCTTAGAAAACTGGCTCGTAACATTAGAAACTTTTTCAGACGACGTAGAAAACTGAGGACTAATAAAACACACCTGCTGCATTGGTACACAACAAACCAGATCTATAAAAAACCTGACACCTATGTCGAGTAGTCTTTTTTTTGCGAGGCTATAGTAATGGCAACCAACTCGGTGCAATTATTCGATGGTCACCAAATCACGACGGTTAATCACAACGGTGACATATGGTTCAAAGCAAAAGAGGTCGCGAGCGCTCTAGGTTATGCTCGACCAAAAGATGCGGTCAACGACCACGTCGAACCTGATTGTAAAATGAAGATAGAGCAGGCCTCGTTTATCAACGAACTTGGAGTCTACTCATTGGTGTTCTCGAGTAAAATGGAGCGTGCGAGACACTTCGGAAGGTGGGTGCACTCAGAAGTCTTGCCAAGCGTTAGAAAAAGTTTGGCTGACGTTGGTCTCAAACACAACCAGTTTAAAATGATCACCGAGTTCGACCTTCATACGAAAGTTGTTGGTTTTCTTAGGAAATATTATCCAGAAGCTATTTTGATAGCCGCTTGTGGTGAGAATCAAGACACTTCGAGTAAAAGAATAAATTCGTGGAAAAAAGGTTACCAACGTGGAACGCCTGACTTGATTATTGCCAACGCAAACCGACAGCATAGCGGACTCGTGATTGAGTTCAAGAACCCAGGTGGCACAGGTAAGACATCTGAAGAGCAAGACTCTCTGCTACTCAGATATAAGTCCGCTGGTTATCTAACACTCTTGTGCGACTCATACGACGACGCTATTACTATGGTAATAAAATATTTCTTTGACGTTGGGTTTCAGTGTTCCCAGTGTTTTCGTAAATTTAAAAATAAATCAGCGTTGAGTAATCACGAGAGACACTATTGTAAAGAGACTTTTTAGACAGCGAGTAATAAGTCGAATTAGCACTCGTTCTCGTTGTTGAGACAACGCTTGAGGTGATAACTGCTCTAGCATTTTTAAAGATATTTTTAACTTGATAAAAATATCTGCGAAACTTTCTCTCAATGAAAATATTTGTGGAACTCTCTTTATTTCACAAACCTTCTGACCACTGTGTGATGCGTGACTAATTTTATGTGTGTGTGAAAAAATGTTTCTATGAGACATTGGACGCTTCATGTGACCAATGTATAAATTTAAAAAGTGGGGTATCCGAGAACACCCTTAATTTTGCGTGGAAGGATGATGACGTCTGCACACTGCACGATATTGCTCAGCGCCACCAACGAATGATGGTCCTGGGTTGTATCTCCAATTGAATGGCGCTTCAACAGTTGTTCCGTAAGTGTCGCGACAAACGGCGCAATACGCTTTTAGAAATGTGATGTCGTCTGCCATTGGGAACAACGTGTCAAGTTCACCAAGTCTTTTTAAATGCTCTGTTGTTATGAGACCACAAATAATGACGTGAATGCCAGCTTTGATGTACTCGCGAATAACTGGGAGTAGATCAGAGTACCAATGGCCCTCATCAATGCCAATGACGTCATAGTCAGCTATCTCGGAAGAACTTGGAAGGTTGGTGATTAACTTTGCAGGTAAACTGTCTGATCCAACAACAATGGTCTGACGATGTGTGGAGAACGCGTGGTCAGTTCGCCTAGTGTCGCCTGTGTTGTTCATGTAGAGGACTTTGAGCCCTGATTTACTTAACGTGACTAACCTACGAAGAGTCTCTGTCGTTTTTCCTGCAAACATGGGACCAATCACGATTTCTAGTTTACCGAATTTCTTCATGATTACTATACCTCCAGAGAAATGTTCTCTCCTGTTGCGGCAACTGTTGTTCATTGTTAAATATCCGCTGAAGCTCTAAGTTTTCAAGATGAGACTTCGAGCTCTCATGTCTCAAGCGATACAGTGGGTCGTTGGTGACCACACCGCATGGGTGACAGGTGTACACGTTTTCATCTCTCGCGAAGTGTCTGTGGGCGGGCGAGAGTACGTGGTCCCTGATATCATCCGCACCCAGTATCTCATTACACCCAACCTTGCAAACGTGGACGTCGCGGTTCGCGGCGAGATCTAGCCACGCTTTGGCTTTGGTTGGGCATGGTTTCCACATAAGGGTCGCTAAGAACACTTGGAGGAAGTTACCGAGTAATGTAGCGTTGGACTCACAAGGGTTGTTCAAGTAGACATCACTCGCTAACATAAGGTATTTGAATGGTGAGTAACACCACACAGGGATTATGTCAGATAACATACCAGCGAGCTCGTTGGCTCTTTCCTCTCGAAGACCGATCCAAGCGTCGAGAAGATACCTCGTGTGGCGGACCTGAGAGCCAAGTCGTTTTGGCGGCCCTTCAGGGTCGGGGTCGAACAGTGTGTATGTTGAGAAGTACTCGTTTAAGACGTTGGGTCCAGAGGTGTCTTGTGGGGTAGACACACTGACAAAGGCCGTTCTCAGCATGTTGGCAATATCTTCTTCGCTAATTTCTCGGGCTTGAGTCATTATGTTATACTCCCAGAAAAAAAATCCTAGTTTTTAGTGCGTTTGGTCTGGAACTGTGAGATACCTGTGAGGTCAACTGTGAGACAACTGTGAGGTCAACTGTGAGTAAGATAACACGTGATAGTGTATTAGATGGCTGAAGACTCACAGACGGCTGTTGAAGCTAAGATCACAGCTGATGTGAAAAGTGTTAAGGTGAAGGACCCAAAGCGTGTCGCTGCTGGTAAAAAGTTGGCTGAGATATCGAAAGCTGCGAAAGAAAAAAAAATGCGTGAAATGATAGTCAACGAAGAACAGGGTGGTGAGTGGAGCTATGGTTACATTGTTGGAACACTTGGTGTTATCATTGCTGGTGCTTCGTTATGGTACACAATTAGCAGTGAAAAAGAACCTGTGAGTACTGCACCAGCTAGTGTGTCAGAGAGTCATAAAACTCGTCCAGCGTTAGACACATTTGATTCTTGAACAAAACACACGACAATGTACACTGCAAAAAATCCTGTGTAGAATTTACGCAAAATCTTGAGTAAAACGATGCACCCATAGTAACACCAAATAGCGTGTAATACTTACTCATGTAATGTGTGTAAAACTTACTCATGTAATGTGAGTAAAACTTACTCAATAATTTGAGTAAAACTTACTAAAAAAAATGAGTAAACCAAATGCACCCATAATTACACCTATTTTTGAGTAAAATAAGAAGTTACTCAAGGTGTGAGTAAATTATACTCAGAATCTGAGCAAAACGTGTACAAGTACATGTAAGAACATGGCAAAGCTTTTCTTCGCCACAACAACAAAAATAATTCCTTCAAGCGGCACTATAGAGCTGTAGTAATAACAAATTTATTATACCAAACCGAACAAAAAAGTTAAAACAATGTTTATCATATATCTAAATAGATGCCTAACTCTAATTATTTACCAAATTAATACAACAATAATGTCTGTATACAACTATTAAAAATACTGACATCGATACCCCTTCTGAAGAATGTTTAAACGTCATTATAAAAGCATGTGCGATGTTGTCACGCATATCAAAATATATGCATACGCATATCAAAATATATGGATACTTTCATGCACAAGTCCATGCAGAAGTGTCAAGGTAAACCTAATCATTTTTGTTTAAACTTGATACGATGGCGAGCTACAGTGTACATATTATACTGTACCTGACCAATAAACAGAACTTGTTTTAAATGAGATAGCTCTCTATACCTCTCTTTCATTTAAACAACTGCTTTAAAGGGGCAGTAGGACCGAAAATTGTCTATTAAATTTTGATTTTACCTTTTTGAAATCATTTTGAAATGAAGAAGAACAGCATTCTTACTTAGTCAATATCTTATTTAAGTTTCTAAAGTAATCCTTAAATGAAGAATGCATTAACTATACACAGTGCAGTGTACCATTCTTAATAGCATACATCAGGAACGTTTCATTACAATCTAGCCGCTGTGCGCAGCCGTCGTAACGATCTTGTCGTAACTCGCCCCCACTGTATCCGGAGATATTCCTCATTTTTGGAATTTGAGTGAGTAGATGTCATGAGGTTCTCTGGAACAAGATAAAATATTGTCAAAGTAAGACTGCTATTCCTACTTATTTCGAATGTACTTCTATCGATAAAGCCGAAATTTGGATAAATGATTTTTGCATCATAATGTAACTTTAAATGTAGTGACTTATATTTACTCAATAAAATTGTTACATATTTACGGTGGCCCAGAAGTGTCACAACACAATTCAAAATTCGCAACACATTTCAAAATTTGCAACACATTTCAAAATTTGCAACACATTTCAAAATCGACAACACATTTCAAAATCGACAACACATTTCCAAGTAGAGGTTCACAACACAATTAAATTTACGCAACACAATTCAAAATTCGCAACACATTTCAAAAATCAACAACACATTTCAAAATCGACAACACAAAAGGTAAGTACTTCATGTATGCCTATTATTATGTATCAAGGCGGGTTAGGGGGAGGGGTAGTATGTAGCATATAGTATGGTGAAGTACGCTGCAATAAGGTGAGTAGTGTGCAGTAGGGTGTATTAGGGTGCAGTAGAGTGCAGTAGACTGTATTAGGGTGCAGTAGAGTGCTGTAGGGTGTATTAGGGTGCAGTAGACTGCAGTAGAGTGCAGTCTACTGCACCCTAATACACCCTACTGCAGCCTACTGCACTGTACTGCAGTCTACTACAGTCTACTGCAGTCTACTGCACCCTAATACACCCTACTGCACCATAATACAGTCTACTGCAGTCTACTGCAGTCTACTGCACCCCTAACCCGCCTTGAGACATAATAATAGGCATACATGAAGTACTTACCTTTTGTGTTGTCGATTGTGTTGCGAATTTTGAATTGTGTTGCGTAAATTTAATTGTGTTGTGAACCTCTACTTGGAAATGTGTTGTCGATTTTGAAATGTGTTGTCGATTTTGAAATGTGTTGCGAATTTTGAAATGTGTTGCGAATTTTGAAATGTGTTGCGAATTTTGAATTGTGTTGTGACACTTAATTTTGAAATGTGTTGCGAATTTTGAAATGTGTTGCGAATTTTGAAATGTGTTGCGAATTTTGAAATGTGTTGCGAATTTTGAATTGTGTTGTGACACTTTATAATAATTTTAAATGTGTTGCGAATTTTGAAATGTGTTGCGAATTTTGAAATGTGTTGCGAATTTTGAATTGTGTTGTGACACTTCTGGGGCCCGGGCCACCGTACATATTATATATAATATATATATACTTGAAATATATAGCAAGTCAGCTAGTTTACGCTTATATTTTGCTGACCAAATTTAGCTGGTTAACAAATGAAATAATAATGTATGGCAGCTTCTTGTCATCTTGAATTTGCAAAACACATTTTTGCAAAAACAAGCAAAAATTGCTTAAGGAATATGCATACTTAAACATATATAAAAACATAGTCGGCTGTGATATAGCCAATTGTGGCATAAACTAAGCCTCCATCAACTTCACATATCCCTTGGTTTTTTGCAATTGTTGCAACCTCCATCTTGGAAATTTTCATCATCCTGTAAGAATAATTGTTGAAGAATACTTTTAAACAGAGACAGTTGCATATACATGCAGTTTAAATAATATGAAGCTTCAGTTAGGGAATGGTTTAATAAAAATATACAAAAACATCCATGGTGAAATAATATACAGTAGCCAGGAATCTGAAGGAAAAAAGCAGAGAGTTAACTAAAGATATAGTGCAGACTGTGGTATCTATAGTATACTGTATATAGGGTGATTTTCTCCATGTGCGGTACTGTAGATAACTGAAGACCTGTGGTTAATTTACAATATACTGTTAAAAAATGGACATAAACATTTATCACTCAGAAAGTTCACCAAAGAAGTATAAACAATTCTTACAGTGATAGTCCACAAAATCTTAGTGGCATTGCTTTACTGACTTATGTTGCAGTAGAAATGGCAAGACCATCACTGCAACTAATACATGAATAGCATACTGTAGGTACAGTAGCAGTTCATAATCTTGAATGCGTTGGGATAAACCTATAACATCAGGCTAAAGGCTACAGTGTTCATTTGCATCTTCATTCACATTTGTGAACTCTTTGTACTGAGTTCCTCAGCCTAATGTTACAGGTATAAATTGAAATAAGTCTAATACATATAGTTATTGGCAAGACCACACCTTATTTTACAACATTTACCGACATAATTATTTAAAAGGGAAAAATAGATATTCTCTGGGCTTTGAACTGTCATGCTACAGTCTTTAATGTAACTAGGAAGACCGTGGCGTACTGTATAACCTGAAGATGTTTGAAGACTTTAGTGTATTGTAGTCTGACAATTGAAAGCTTGAATTAAAATTCATTATTCAAATGTAACATAATTGTTGAATGTATCAAATGCAAAGCCAGAATCATCAATCATGCAATATTTGACATTCACACTTGTATAGGCTACTTACTCTATATAGCCTATATTAATTGTGCAGTAACTGCATTGTAAACCTATATCAATAGTATAGCTATAGTAAACTCGAGTGTCAATAAGATACATTTTCATCAATCATGCAATATTTGACATTCACACTTGATTATAGGCTACTTACTCTATAGCCTATTGTGCAGTAACTGCATTGTAAACCTATATCAATGGTATAGCTATAGTAAACTTGAGTGTCAATAAGATAGATTTTAACACATTTTATATCAGTACTATATATTAGGCTAATAATGCTTACCAGCTGAATGTTCCTGTGGATCTCCATAACATCTGTCTCATCCAATGCACTTAAAAAATTATTCATCACATCTTGATTTTTTGCCTTCTTTGTTCTTGTAATTTCTTGTGTATTCAATACAGGTACTTGTATTTATAGCCAAAATCCATTCAAACTCAATAATAATCTAGTCAATGATAGATAAAAATAATTATAAACTGGTAAATTATATGTATCACATGATATGAATTTTTTTAATAAACTGGGACTAGTTGCAAAAATGCAAATTCAAGGCCTTCTGATTGGGATCAAACTTGATCGGCCTGCATTTCTGTTGAGCAGTGCCCAGACTATATTTCCAAGACCTCGATCATAATTCCTCCAGAAAACTCATACACCTATGTTGTATTTTTGAAACTGATACTAATTTAGTTTTAAAAGGTTTAAACCGTAATCCTTCTAATTTAACATAATTGTCGAAAAAAATTCATTGACATTTACATGTACATGTATATTCCATTGCTCAATTACCAAATATACACTTAAAATATATATATTTCAGTGATTATACAAGTCATGATGTACTCTGGCTAACACCATACAACTTCAGTCATTACCCTGTACTGTTGTATTACAAGTACCTGTAGCTTCTACAATTTAAATATACAGTAGGTCAACTACTTTAGCTTTAATTTTTCACCATAATAGATGCATTAAAATTTTAATTCACCATTTAAATTTTCCTCACATGAACATACAGTAGGTATACATTTATGTATCTCCTCTCTAATGAGCGGCTTGAGTTCACATGCCACTCAAAAGAGGTGCTGGTAAAAGGCGGCATAACCACCTTACACAACAACAGAATTTAACTGCATCAACATAAATGTTTACAAGCCTTGACCTCTGTCTTTGTAGTTCTCACTAACAGGCGGCTCATGAAGTGCCACCTGAGTGAGCTAATGGTAAAAGGCGGCAAAAGCCACCTTACACAAAAGCTGATACACAGCACTGCTATAGTACAGAGTCAAGACAAATTCTAATGTCATTTTGAGGCTTATACCGGTACTTAATTTCTAGATTTTAAAGTGAATCAATATAGAAAATAATATATGGATATGCAGAAATGTGACATTTATTTTGAGTATTAACCAGGATATTTCACAATTGCGCAAAGCAAACGAGTGAGACATCCTGGTCAACATGAGAAATAAATTTTATATTTATGCCTTATTTCATGTATTGGTCCGCATATTTCACATGGATAATTTATTTCACATGGATAATTTGTTTCACATATTTCATATATTGTTCCACATATTTCACACAAATAAAGCATTGTATTTTTATAGTAAATTAGAGTAAATGCATTTATTAACCTTCATGGCCCTGTTTCTAAAAATAATTACTGTTTCTAAAAATATGCAAATTTGAGGAATATCTTGATACTAACCTGGGTTCCCCACTGGAGTCTCTCCTTGTAACTTGTTCCTCATGGCAGATGAACACTGATGATCAGACGTGTCGACAGTGTCGGATCCACAACCACCCGCGTAACAGATTTCAACGTTTACACACGATTATATACTGCGATTTTGCATAGCTGTTGGGTCCGCGTAACACATTAGATGATAATAATAATTCGATGTGTACACACAAATATAGCTCTATATTGAGAAGAATATTATAATATATACAAGTACAGGCAGTTGATTGCGCCAAATTTATAAGACCGCAAATTATTCTGCTTACAATTTGGGCATTCTCAGCACAAATACCGCCATACATATCGCTACTTTAGATGGTTGTTATTGATTGAACAATTGTGAGTCTAATGTAGAATGATAATACTTTATAGCATGAAGTTTATATACGTACAACCGCGTGTTAGGTTCAATAATAGATATGATGGCGCCATACAGAAAGGACATACCTGGTCTGTACCTTGGAAAATCTTAACAATAGTTGTCATAACCAACTTCAGCCAACAGGATTTTACGTCTTCCACTGTTGTTATCATTTTGAATGGATTTGATTGAAAAGAGAACGATAATACTGTGTCTGTGAGGTTCATTTAACACGCCTGCACTGCGAGAACCTTCGGCTTCGCGGAGAAAGAGACATGCACAGCAGTTGAAAGTTGAAACCAGATATTTGAATCATACCGCATGGATTTCTTGGTCAATGATTGGTTAACAGAATTATCAACCAACAATCCTTGCCAATACTGTCATCTCATCATTGTTTTGCTCAAAAATAGATCACGCATTTCACAGTGATGACAGATAATAGCAGCACGTCCGACCGAATTATAAGGACCGTTTATGCATGTATATTATATGGCAGAAAATAAGCCCGAACAGCTCGTATAAACGGTCAATTCACTAACTATAGTAAGCCGCGACTAAAGTAAGAAGAGGGTCGAAGCGTGTCGAAAATAAGCCGCGGCTTATTAACCCTTTGACTCGCTAACCCAGACGATATTACTCTGGCTTATAATGCAAGATGATATTACTCTGGCTAACGCCAGACGATATTATTCTGGCTTATAACGCCAGACAATATTACTCTTGCTAACGCCAGACGATTTTACTCGTCAAGGGAAGACCACTGGTATAGTCAAGACTGTTTATACGAGCTGCGCGTCTTATATAATCATTACCCGCGAGTTATTTTCTGCCGTTTGGTCTTACGTGAACGCTCTACAAATTACAATGTATATTCTGTGTCAATGTCATCTCGTGAATGAGTGTGTTTATATAAAATACTTTAGTTTAGTACTTTAGTACTCAAAGCGTCTTATTTTACTCAAAAATTTGAGTAAGTTGACTTGAATGAGTTTACTCGTGGCTTGAGTAGATTGGAAAACTACTCAAAGCCTGAGTAAAACGTCGCGTTTACTCAAAAAAATGAGTAAAGTTAAACGATTGAACTTTACTCAATACTTGAGTAAATCAAAAGTGAGCATAGGAGTAAAGTTACTCAGCATTTTGAGTAGTAATTACTCAACTAACATTTTACTCAACACCAAGTGTTAATTTTACTCAAGAGATTGAGTAAACACTTTTTAACTCACATGAAGTGTAAAATAAACTCAAAATATTGAGTAAACTGGCAGTTTACTCACAAAATGTGTAAAATCTACTCAAACGTAAAAATGCATTTTTTGCAGTATATATGCTTACGATCGATCGAAAAAATCTTATGAACGAATTGTACGATGCGCTACTTGTTACGACTAGCGCTGTGGTAGTGAGTATGATTTCTAAAAAAGCTTTGGGAGAACCATTGGGAACACCAGAGACAGTTAAAGGCATAGTGAAACTTACTGCAGCTGTTAGTGCAGGAGTGCTGTTAGTAAAATGGATGCAATCGAAAAAGTGGATACCGACAGATCCATTCAAATCAACGTAAGTTAATGGCGAGTGTTGTGGCTGGAGGGATTTTTAATGCAGTGGCTTTTGCAGGCGCTGGCTTTATGTTTTCGAAGTTTAATCACACAGGCTATGAAGCTGAGATGAAAAGACACAACCACGCGTTGGAGCAGCTAGCCAGTGCGAAAGAAGCGTGGTCTGAAAACGAAGTCGCTAAGAAAGATAAGATCCAGCGTTTACGACAACGGCTCTCTGACGCTAACGCTGACATCAATGACACAAGCCGCGCGTTGGAGGAGCTTGGAAGAGCGATGACTATTCAGCACAACGGACGAGTGTTCACTGACTCCCCGAGGGTTGCGGATTACTACCAACCGAGTGCGGAAATGAAGGAATACCAATTATTGTTTGTTGGTGCGTTAGGTTTGGGTAGTGGAATAGCGGTGTGGGTGCTAACTCGGTAAAAAAAATGTTGGAGTAGTATAAGAGTGATGGACAAACTTATGAGGCAGATGAGCTACGGTTACACAATTGATGAGATCGCGAGTGAGACGCAAATTGAGTGTGGAGGCACCCCCAGGCTTTACTACTGCTTGGATTGTGAGGTTTTGAAAAATGTGACCGAATGTGGTGGGTACGCGTGCCCAAAGTGTGGTGACACCGAATGGGGTTACACTCAGAGTTACAGCGACATGAGGCTCACGCGACCAAAAAGCGTTCACAAGCGGTCTTGGTGGATGGGGAGGAGACTACGGAACGTTGTGAAGGGCGCGCACCTTGAGTTGATAAAAGAGGACTTCTTGAAAGTTGTCAATGCGTTGTACTCGTGCAATTTGGTAAAGGGTAGAAATGTCAGCAGATATGGATACTACATTATTAGGTTGTGCCACAGAAGACGAGTCGAGACACTCAAGAAGGTGTCAGACCTCAAAGACGGGAAGGTGAAAGACTTGTTTGACGATAATTTGTTTGGGGTGGTGTACCCAAAGCTGGGATGGTGCGAAAGTGGTGATAATTATTACGACGAGTGGTTTAGGAAAAAAACAAGTGTAGTATATAGAAGCTATGGGTGACGCCACAGAAAACCCACTTGTTAGAAATGGTGCAGCTGTTGTAAACCCACTAACAGGTAGAGCAGTCAACGTTCATGGGCGAGTCTACAATCAACTTGTTAGAGATGGTGTTTTTAGTGACACGACAAATGTCAGTACTATTAATCCGCTGACAAACAGGCGAGTTAACGTTGGCAGTCGGACACACAACCGTCTTGTCAGAAACCAGGAGGCGCAACCCACAGTTGAAGACCATAGCCCACGGCTGTTGGATCGAGCACTGAGAGGGTTCACGAGGTCCTATGGAGTCGAGGTGGTTAACGACAGAGACATCAATCAGGTGAATGGTAGTAGAAGCGCTGTCATCAACCTTTTGAGACGTGAACTAGGTGAGACTAATGGGATGAAAGTGGTAGAGACAGTTAAGGTCACTTTTGAGAAGGCTTTAGAACTCAATAAGACCACATACAAAACCGCCTACTTTAACAGCAAAACGTTTGTCGTCATTAACGAGCATGATATTGAAGGTGTTGCCAACCGTGGATCGGAACAAATCTTGGCACGGATAGCTGGGTGGCTATCTGAGGGGTCTGGATGGACTATCGACAAAATAGATGCACACTACGTCAATATCGCTATTTACAGACCTCTGCATGGGAGTAGCTACATCGCGCTGCCAAAGGAGCTGCGCAACAGTATGAAGGGTCTGATAAACGTAAATAACGATGATGACAACGAGTGCTTTAGATGGTGTCACCTTGCACATAAGTTTCCTGTTGGAAAACACTCTGATAGAACGTCGAAGTACGCTAGGCATGTCGGTGAGCTGAACTATGACGGAATTGACTTCCCAGTCACACTCAAAGACTACAACAAGATCGAAAAGGCAAACGATATTAGCATTAATGTTTTTGGGTATGAAAATTTGCAGCCATTCCCTGTGTACGTTTCTAAGGAGGCGAATCTTGACCATATGGACCTATTGTTGATAACTAATGACGTGGGCAACAAGCATTATGTGTACATTCGCGATTTTAACAAATTCATGTACCGTCAGACAAAGTATAAGGCGAGAAAGCACTTTTGCAGGTATTGTTTGCAGTGTTTTAGTCGAGCGGACGTGCTTGAAAGTCATGTTGAAGTATGTTTGGTCATAAATGGGAAGCAAGCTATTAAAATGCCGCAAAAAGGTGCGAAAGTGAAATACGAGAATTTTAGTAGACAGCTAAACGTACCATTTGTGGTGTACGCAGACTTTGAGGCTATCACACAGAAGGTGCACACAACAAAGCTGTCAAGCGAGTGTAGCTACACAAACGCTTATCAGAGACACGTTGACTGTGGTTATGGGTATAAATTAGTTTGTTGCTACGACAATGAGTACAGTAAGCCAGTAAAAGTGTATCGCGGTGAAAACGCAGTCAACATGTTCATTGGGGAGATGTTAGAGATTGTCGAATATTGTAAAGAGACATCTGAGAGTCACTTTAACAAAGAAATGGTGCTGACTGATGACGATAAGAAGAACTTCGACGAGGCCAAGAGTTGTCATATTTGTAGCGTTGAGTACACTGGTGCTGACGTTAGAGTGAGAGACCACTGTCATGTCTCAGGTAAGTACAGAGGATCTCACATCGTGACTGTAATGTGAACTTTAAGTTGACCGATAAAATTCCTGTGATCTTTCACAACTTACGTGGCTACGATAGTCATTTCATCATGCAGGAGATTGGCAAGTTTGGTCAAGACATAAATGTGATACCGAACAACATGGAGAAGTACATGGCGTTCATGCTTGGAAAAAACTTGGTATTTTTGGACAGCTTTCAGTTCATGAGTAGTGGTCTAGACAACTTGGTGAAGAACCTACCAAGGGACGCTTTCAAATACACGTCAGAAGCGTTTCACGACGAGGGGTTGGCACTCATGACGAGAAAGGGGGTTTATCCCTACGACTACATGGACTCCTTTGAAAAATTCGATGAGCGCGAGCTACCCTCCAAAAAAGATTTCTACAGCATTCTGAATGATGAGCACATCACGGAAGAAATGTACGAGCGTGCCATCGATGTGTGGGACTACTTCGACGTTGAAAGTATGGGTGGGTATCACGATCTGTATTTGAAAAGTGATGTGCTTTTGCTCGCTGATGTTTTTGAGAACTTTAGAAAGACGTGCCACCGCGAGTATAAATTAGACCCTTGCCATTATTTCACATCGCCTGGATTGGCTTGGGACGCCATGCTAAAGATGACTGGAGTGGAGCTTGAATTATTGTCTGACATTGACATGTTCCAGTTCGTAGAAATGGGTATGCGTGGTGGTGTTAGCTACATATGCAACAGACATGGCGTGGCGAATAATAAGTACATGGAAGGGTATGACAAAGAGCAAGAGTCGAAGTATTTGATGTACCTTGACGCCAACAATTTGTATGGATGGGCAATGAGTCGAAGTCTACCTACGGGCGGCTTCAAGTGGTTGACTGAGAAAGAAATAGAAAAGGTTAGTCTACACGACTATCACAACAATAGTAAAAAGGGCTTACTGCTTGAAGTCGACTTGGAGTATCCAGCCCATTTGCATGACCTGCATAACGATTACCCGGTGGCTCCCGAGAAGATGGAGATAACTGTCGACATGTTGTCAGAGTACTGCACGAAAATCAAAAATAAGTTTAACGTGAGTGTTGGTGGTGTGAAGAAATTGGTGACTAATTTGAGGGATAAAAAAAAGTATGTGTGTCACTACGGAAATCTGCAGTTGTACATGGATCTCGGGTTAAAAATCAATAAGATTCATTGATCAGTCCAAGTGGTTGGGCAAGTACATTGACTTTAACACAGTCAAAAGAACCGCGGCTAAGAACGCTTTTGAGAAGGATTTCTTCAAGTTGATGAACAACAGTGTGTTCGGAAAAACGATGGAAAATTTGAGGAAGCGTGTGGACGTGAGGTTAGTGACCACTGCGAAGAAATTAGAAAAGCTTGTCTCGAAGCCAACGTTTGTGTCTTGCAAAATATTTAGCGAGAACTTAGTTGCTGTCCATAAGGTTAAAGAAACGCTGACACTAAATAGACCCGCATATGTGGGTATGTGCATACTAGACTTGAGTAAAACGCTGATGTACAATTTTCACTACAATTATATTATGAAAAAGTACTCTAGCAACACCTGCAGATTGCACTTCACCGACACTGACAGTCTGTTGTACTCAATCAAAACTGACGACGTTTATTCCGACTTTATGATGGAGTGCGAAAAGTTTGATAATAGCGACTACCCTGCAGACAGCCCATTCTTTTTTAGAGAGAATAAGAAAGTTATTGGGAAGATGAAGGACGAGTGCGCTGGAACGCCAATTGTCGAGTTCGTCGGGTTGCGCAGTAAAATGTACAGCTATTTGAAAGAGGGTGGAGGTGGCGGGAAAACCGCTAAAGGTATTAGAAAAAATATAATTAAAAAGGTAATCAGACACGAAGATTACAAAAGCGTGTTACTCGAGCAGAAACAGTTGCGACACACAATGAAGACCATTAGAAGTGTCAAACATCAGATTGGTAGCTACGAAATTAATAAAGTATCGCTGTCCTGCTTTGACGACAAACGATACCTTTTAGAGAATGGTATTGACTCCTACGCGTATGGCCACAAAAACATTGTAGTGAGAGATACCACTGAGAGTAGTGAACAAACAGACTAATTCGTAGAGTAGTTGGCTATTTGTTAGTCAATGTTGTTAGCCAATCAAAAGAGCACCATTTTGCTATCCATTTGGATAAACATCACCACTAGAATCATAATCTAGTGGGTTTTTTTCGCGCGTGAGTTGAGACAGCAGTAGTTTGTTGAAAAAAATGTGAAAATGTTGAAACGACTATTTTTTAAATACGTGAAAATGTTGAAACAACACTTTCTATTTTTAAATATGTGAAAAATGTGAAACGACACTTTCTATTTTTTTAAAAACATGTAAAAATATTGAAATGTCACATTATTAGCGTATAAATCGGGTTTGTGGTCTTATTTGATGTATGTTATAAATTTAGAATTACCGAAATGACATCGAATTTTTGGGGGTTTGGGATTTGGTGTAAATTTGGTGATGTTTTGGCGATTATATTCGCGTTCAACATTGAATGTGTCAAAAGTGGGCTCGCAGCCCTACCCTCTTTACTACTCTGGGAAATCCTGCATACAAAATGGCGTTCTTTGTAATGGCCACTAATCTCTATATAGAGATCAGCGAATGGGACTTGCAGCTAGAGACAGGAATTGCGAATATGCTTTGTAGAGGAAATATGTAGGAGTAAATTATTCCAGGTCAAACAGTGACAAAATGTAGTTTAAATTACATAACTATGGAGGCGTAACGTTGTCATAAAAAGCTGTAAACAAGGGTGGGTGATGACTGATGTATTTATGTATTATATTATATTATATATTATATTATATTATATTATATTATATTATATTATATTATATTATATTATATTGCTATGTGCTATTACTACCGACGTAACTGAGTTTGAATGATTTCCACCTTTACAGTGTATATATCGATTATCAAATACAATATATGCCGTTATAACGGCACTCGAGAAGGGGACATGGTAATCCATGAGTTCGAGTTCGAGTTCGAGTTCGAGTTAATTTCGAGTTAACCTCGAGTTGACTTAGAGTTACTAGGTAAACCAACAAACTGTCCCCAACGGTTTCAGACATTACTAGAACACCATTTTGATGATAATGGTCAAAATAGAAGCTATCCCCAACACAACACCAATCCTAACCCTAACCCCGGATGCCACACGGGTGACGATGTCTGGCGACGTGGAGTCGAGGTCGGGGGTCGGCTTCGTCCACTCGGTAGGACTGGAAGGAAGGTTCGAAGGTGATACAGGGAGGTCGTGACGTCTTCGTTGGAGCGTCGGGAAAACTTCGGAAGTACTCGGCCCATCATCGGAAGTTGTCGGAACAACTTCGGAAGTTGTCGGAACAACTTCGGAAGTTGTCGGAACAACTTCGGAAGGTGTCGGAACAACTTCGGAAGTTATCGGAACAACTTCGGAAGTTTTCGGAACAACATCGGAAGTAGTCGGACCTACTTCGGAAGTGGTCGGGAATGGTCGGAAGGCTCTCGGGAGTCGTTCCGACGGTCTTCGTAGGCCATCTCAAAGCGGTCGGGATCTGCCGGAGGGTCGTCGGTATCCATCGACGATTGGTCGGAGGTGGTGGCATTAATCATTCCGCCATTCCCCCATTCCGCAAAATATTCCGTCCGCACCCTGTATTCATCTTCATAAACCTAACCCCCGGCCGAAAACTCAAATCGGCTCGAACTCGAACCGAACTCGAACTCAACTCGAACTCGAACTCAACTCGAACTCATAAATTCCCTGGTCCCCTCGAGAAGCTAGTAAAACACTCGGAGGTATATCGCCGTTTACACTCGTACGCTGTTATTTAATACTCGAATACGATAATCACACGCGGTTTTCATCTACAAACTGAGCTATTTATATTGAACAATATGGTATCGGCGTAATTCCCGTCTCTAGCTGCAAGTTTGTCAAGCGACTTCGCGTCTTCGCCATTTCCAAAGCCAATTTGCAATGTTTCGATCAAATTTGTAGAGTTTCGACACACGATTTCGCAGGCTCTAATATTTTCATTTATCGCCTTCCCATCAACCATTCAGTTCCTTAGGCATTGAAGTAATTGTCGTATTGCGCATTTGAGTTCGGAATCGCACGGCGCGCTGCTAAAAATCAACAGAGGCCCTCTGTTGATTTTTAGCAGCGCGCCGTGCGATTCCGAACTCAAATCAGGCACTCAACAGAAAATGCGTGCGTGAAACCAGAGGACCTGCGGTGTGAAGTTCGGATTGAATAGCAGTTACTTGATATTATTCTAATATTTATAAGAAAGTACGACGAACAATTCCGTTGTATTTCACATTTTTGACTATCTGAAACTACTTTGATCAACCTTGAGTATCCTCTTTGACGTGACTATCTTATCCGCTGTCACGATAATTGTTGGCTCATTAAAAATGGCGACAAATACAAACTATTTGCGTGGGAAAAACGCGTTTGCTTTGCCGAGTAGGATTTCGCATTTCATTGGCGACATTAATAGCGTTTATTTGTAGAATAGACAACAAAGTTCAATAATACTTCATAAACGAGCAGAGACTTCACGTTCGACTCGTAATATCGTTAATATCTCATGATCCGAATACACAGGTTACATGGTTCTAATTTGTGCGATTATCTACAATCACCGACGTATCCATTCCACACGTCTAATATTAGATGATTTCATATAGCTTAATATGATTTTTTAAAACTAAAACAAGAAGCGTCAGATTTACCCAACGAATGTTTTAATATTGATGGAAGTAAAAATAAAATTACAATTAAAGAATATTGTGAAGATTATTTGAAACATGAACACATTATTTTAGATAGAACTATAGCGAAAACATTATTAAATTCATTGTGGGGTAAATTTGCACAAAATGAAAATAACACACAAGTTGCTTTTTTAAATGATTATGAGGAATTATTATTTTTAGCTAACGATAAGAGTAAAAAATTAACGTCTTTAGATTTTATTAATGAAACCCTTTTACGCTGTACATATGAAAATGTAGATCTTCGATAATTGTTTTTATACTGTTAATTTTATTAGTGTTTTTGTATTTTCGTAATATTTAAACGTGTCCCCTTCTACGTCAACGTACTCCCATATTTTATTTCCTTCTTCATCATTTTCTTCTTCCTCTCCGTCTACTCCAAAATTGTACTCGTCAAAGTCCCAAGGACATCTTTTTCTTCTTCAACTTCTACTTCTACACCTTCTTATTCATCAGAAAAAGATCCCCCCTCACCCTCTTTAATGGGTACAAAATTATCGAAGTCCAGTCCTATTCGATCTCGGATTCTTCTTCTTCTTTCTTTGTAATTTCATGTCAATGGCCTCCATTTTTTCTTCTTTTCATAGGTTCTTGTTTGTAGATCGTTTAGTTTGTACAGCGTTTAGTTTGCGTTTATATAATAGCGTTGTTTACAAATTACTATAGTCACGATACCCAAGGTTATCAGAGGTGTGTGTTATGGTGTTTAAATAATTTAAAAAACTTTAAAAATATTCTCAAACAAGCACATAAAAATCTTAATAAACCACAAAAAATCATACAAAATCATACTCTTACCATCTAAAAAATTGTATTCTTTTATATCTCAAATGAACAAAATCTATTAGTTCAGTATCTTTAGGTTGTATCCACACAGTACATATAATGCGTTTTCGTTTAAAAAGTTCAATTTGCTTCTCAACCTTTAAAGTGCCACTACGATGAAAATGCACCCCCGTCTTTTAGATTTTCTTTAGTATAGAATAGTATTTCAGGGTCGAAAGTGATCATCGATGTAAAAAATGGTATTTTGAAGTATTTTGAGCTCTGAAATCACTATTATTTAGGCCACCATTACTAAGAACGTGTTCCAAGTGAGCCCGCAATTTCAAAAGGTAATACTGTTGGTGACGTCAGATTCTCAATGCTACGCCTGAATTTCTGTCGAGGTTATTTTTTTTTTTTTTCGAGAAGTAGATGAAATGTTCAGCCTTTCAGACGAAGAATTTGAAAAAACGACCTTGATTTACTTGAAGAATTAGCCACATGGAGTCTTCGCGTTGAGAATCTGACGTCACTTCGGAGAGGTAAAAATTTGATCGTAGTGGCACTTTAAATGCAAATGGTACTTGTTCCCGTTTATTCGATCACGATTCCAACCAATTAATATCAAATTTACTTCCTCTACAATACATTTCACAGGAATATATTTACATGGTCTTCTATTGATATTCATAGTCTTTAAATCCAATTTGTTGATCTTCTTATATATATAGACACCCCATACCAATTGACTTACGCCCTTTTTATTTTTTATTTATAAAATAAAAAAACAAAAACTCTATTTACTTCCGAAATAACCACACCCACCTCACTTCGTTCAGAACACATCTCTTTCTCTTGCTCTGTCTCTCTTTATTTTTTTTATAAAATACTTTTTGCAAATAACTAACATTTTTTTTTTTAAATCTTCTTTTTTTCTTTCTTTCAATTTTATTTAAAAACTAATTTTGTTTTTTTTAATAAAAATAATTTTTTACTTTTTTTTAAGACAAAATATATATATATATATATTTTTTAAAAATAAATACATTTTGTTGCTCCTACTGTATACTGTATATGCTCGCTTGAAAGTCGTACTCTAAGTGCGAGGCGCTTGAACCCTCCAATGAGCTGTAGTATTTATTACTAACCAGCATTGGTGCGCATTCAATCCGCAGTACTCTTGTAAATCGTGACTGGTTTAGACTTTATTGTCTGGTCTTCCTCTCTAAAAGAGGTTGATGTCAGGTGGGACTAGTCCATAGAGACATTTAGCTCACCGCCAGATCGATCGGTTGCTTGTTGTACGTCAGGGCATTTGAATGTTAGCATGCGGTGAAAGAGCTAGCTAAAGTAATACATAGTTTCACAGGAGTAACCTAATTTTATTTCTTTTGCTTTTTTTAATAAAAAATATTTTTTACTTTTACTTTTTTTACATTGAAACAAAATATATACGAAAGCGCACACTATATATCGACAGTGTGTATAGTTGTATATGATCTACAGTACCTCTATATAAAACTGCATATTTCGTATATATATATATAATTATATATATTTAAAATAAAAACATATTTAAAATAAATAAACACATAACAACCTCTAGTTAATAAAATTGGGAAGAATGGTTTATATTCTTCCCAATTCCACACACTAAAAATTCCCCTGTACAGATAATAATTATCATTAAAAAAGACCCATTTCACGACACCTCCCCCAAATCTGAGCGTATCTGCTTCCGGAACCTACGCCGTTTTTATTTTTATTTTAGAGAAACTAAAAAAACAAAAAACTATTTACTTCCGGAATAACCACACCCACCTCATTTCGCTTCTGGTGGTCGTCGTGAAAACATCTCGCTCTCGCTTTCATTCTTTTTTTTTATAAAATATTATTTTCAAATCACTTTACTATTTTTTTTAAAAATACAAACCATCTCTCTTTTTTTAATTTTTTTTTCTTTCTTTCAATTTTATTATTAATCTAATTTTATTTCTTTCCTTTTTTTTAATAATTATTTTTTGGTACATTTGTTTTTTCTAAAAAAAAATTTCATCCTTATCATACATTACATTATCAGAGAGAGAAAGAGAAAGAAAGAGAGATGCACGCTTTTCGACACTTCTTCGAATATCCATCTGTGTGTAAGGGATTGGCACTAGCTCAACAACAACCAACGGAAGATTGCAATCAAACATTTGAAGGTTTCCCCTCCGGTTCGGATGATAATAAGATTATAATAATCAGTGGACACCGTTTTTTAGGATCGACACCCCCCGAATCTGAGAGTATCCACTTCGCTTCAAATGTTTACTGCAATCTGATTGGTTAAGAGCTACTGCCAATCTCTTACACATGAATAATAATAATAATATATATATGACTACTGTGGATGAGGATGTAGATCTTTGTGTTGTTACTGAAACTTGGTTAAATGATCACGATACAGTCAGCATTGCTGGTTTATCTCCGGACGGATGTTTTTAAAAGCTTCCCCAGGCAGTCAAACAGTAATGGAGGTGGAACTGGTATAATGTTTAAAAACTCATTTAATGCAAACTTGATTAATGGAGAAGAAAAACGATCGTTCGAATTCTCTGAGAGGAATGTTCGCGTGCACAACAGTGTTATCAAGGTTGTTGCGATATATCACCCGTCTTATTCCCAAGGTCACCCAGTTCCCTCCAGCGTTTTTTGACGAATTTACCATCTATTTGGAGAATAAAGTGTTATCGCCGGAAATTTTACTTATCACGGGCAACTTCAACTTGACTGTCCCTATTAGAGACGTTTGGTCTGATTCAGCATGTTTTGTTACCCACTCATTCATCGGGTCATACATTCGATCTTTAGTTTGATTTCTAGATCGACTAACGACATCACGATTACTTCTCCGCAAACTACTCTAGGGCAATTCCATGTAACGGACATTACACAGTTTGTCAAATGTTGAAAACTAATTTGATATATTTCTTCCACTTTTACCACAGGGAGCCGTAACGTCTATTAGTGAAGCGAGTTTAACAGTAAATCGGGTTTATTTTGTATTTTTTACACAATAATTGTATTAAATCGCTATTAAAATGTTCTTACTTGTTAAATTTTGTCGACAATCACGACAAATTACAGGCAACCAGACCAGAAAGGCATCGAATCAGTGTTTACATCAATTCGGAAGGCCGTTGACTGGTTGCCCCGCTCCCTTCGTTAGCGTCTCGCGCGCGCGTATATAACTATAAGAAAGAGAGAAGGGAAGCAACTTTATTTCGGTGGTTGATTTGTTTTGACGTCTAATGTAGTTGTTAAGTAAAATTTTAGCTTGAAAATTGGCTACATGATAGATTAAAGGTTAATGTTCACAGTCGTTTTGAAAATTTTGCAATTGAAAGCTGTAGTAACTTATATATTGGTAACATATTTAGTGGAGACCTACCACCGGAAGTCAATTAGTCAAACGCGCTCCCATCTGTCAATCTTTTACACAAAATAAATAATATTTTGTCAACATAATTTTCTCCCACGGTAGACGACACACTGACATGAACAAAATCTACAAATGTGTCATGGTTTTGTGCAGAGCGATTAAAACCGTGACCTGGCTGGTAAAATTACTTCAAATTATATTCGAACAAGAGGAAATTTTGCAGATGACTATCCTGGACACTGTGCGATGTTGACATATGATCTTCTCCGCTTTCCGACAGAACCTTGTCGTAGCTTGCGAGGTAGCTTGTTTAACTAGCTATTATAGAATACCCGTCCACTTTTGAAACCGTATTTAAAGGCAGAAATACAAACCACGATGCTCTAAAATTTCTTTAAATATAATATAAGGTTTATCTTGTGTGTAGTTGTTGATTGTTATCAAATTAAATGGGGTTTTAAAATAAAACGAAGCAAAGAAGGCGGGTGTTGGGTGTGACTATTCAGCGGAATTGCGGACCGCGGAACTTGCGGAACCTATAAGAAATGTATTTCTTATAGTTCATAAACATTTTTTTCTTGAATAATTTAACTAGTTAAGGTGTTATTTCCGGTCGGATTCAGTTTTCTTCTTGTGTCACCATCTGTCACTTGATCTTCGTCTCTGCAGATTGTTCAAGTTTCTTAAAATGTATATACGTAGTCTTTGTTACTTCCTTCTCACCGAGGCGTTTGTTGCAATTTCTTCTCGCTAATCTTATACTTCTCTATTCACCTCGGGAAGATCTTCCGGACGGGAAGGAGTCGAACTTATCATTCAATGCCATTATGGCAGCAGAATATGAGCTGTAGGGTGTTACACACATATATTTTTAACAAGGGGTTAAAAATAATATAGACCTTATCATAAGCAGAAAATACGCATACTCAACCTTTTGAATTATTTTTAATTTCATTTGTTTTAGGCTTTTGTACCTTTTCAATAGAATTCAAAAGGTTGAGTTTGATAGTGGCAGAAAATTGCATATTTTGTATTTAACCATATCTAGACTGGTGGGGGAGGGGCGGAATCTGCCCGCGATGAATTTAAATGCTGATATCGCAATAATGGACAAAGCTATGAATCTAAAATTTTACGACTTCCTAGTTATGCATTGGTAGTATGGGCTGAAAAAATGCGTACATAAGTTATTATATCAATAAATAGATTTATCTTAATCGATGTTCTTATTTTTATTGTTTCTATTATAATGAAAAAATTTTGTCGAAATTTTGTGTTAGTAGGTGTTCAGGAATACTCTGTTACTTTTTTTATACCTAATATTTTTCACCATTTTTTCAGCCCATACTACCAATGCATAACTAGGAAGTCGTAAAATTTTAGATTCATAGCTTTGTCCATTATTGCGATATCAGCATTTAAATTCATTAAGAAATAATCCTGAGAAAAACCCTTTTTTGAATTGCTTCAAATCCGAATGTTTGACCGATGACGTCTTAATGACGTCACAATTTGTTGCCATGACAACAAAAATGTAATTTGTATTTAGTGTTACCATGACATCAACCTGTGAAAATTTTATTGGCATACATCCAATAGTTGTGGAGATATTGCGCGCGGGCAGATTCCGCCCTCCCCCAACCGGGTTAATAAAGGGTCTATTAAACATCTTCAGTCACATCTGTAGCTTAATTTTAGTTGATCAAGGAGCAAGCTTACACTATTTCCGCTATTAAACCAGCTCCCTTTTATCATCGCGCTCATGATTACGTGATAAAATAAATATCCTCCCCTCTACAAGCCCCTCTGACTTGGAAAATTAAATAAGCCCAAGCTCTCCTCTTGATGGCCTAAAATTAATAATAAGTGAAGCTATTCATTCTGTTCCTGAAAAGTCAACTTTGCAGAATACATTGCGCAACAACATATAACAAATGAAAAAACACAACAACAAAAAAACTGTAAAATGTTCTACCTTTTTTAGACTAAGAACTATTTTACAGCTTTAAAGTTAACAAATGTGGTCTGTTTTGTGGTTGGTCAGTGCAGTGTTTTCAAGCTAAAATGCACGAAATATATGCATTAAACTGTAAGGGAATCGGGTTGACTGACACAAGAAAACACAGTGACTAATAAAAATACTAATATCAACAAGGAAGCTCCATGATAACATGACAGCAGCGAGAAAATATGAAAGTTACATTTATGTTAAGCCTTTCTCTGACGTTTAATAGTACAACCGGTATCGTTATCCACTTCACCTAACACTAGAGTAAAACTGTTACAAATTCAGCCCAAACTGTTGACGGATCTCATTGGCCTGAATAATGTTTACCACCGTCTCTGGTCCCAGTTGTAAGGAATGTGGCTGGAAATAGGGGTGGCGTGCGATGATACAAGACATTTGACAATGGTAGTAATGATTGCCTTCACTTGACACCTTCCAGTTTCCAGATTTGTCGGGATACCAGTCCCTTTCTTTGTGCTGAATGACAAGACCGGTGAACGGTGGGCCTAGAGGATCTCTAAATGCATATGGGCATCCAGAACACTTCTTTACCCTTGCTGTTAACGGTAGAATGACAAAGGGGTTGTTATTGTGCCAGGGTACCTTTCCTGCGGGGGTTATACCACTCGCCATTGCGGTTGATCCAAAACGGTTTGCTATTGGCACTTGTGATGCTGAATGGGCTTGTGCATAAAGTGTACCTGGATGAACGCTGTTCATGGAATCGGTACAGTTGACCATAGGCGCATTGGAGAAGAAAGGACTTGGATTTTTCCACGTTTCTGACCGTCCGGTAATTGCTGATGACGAATCTGATAGACCATGATACCATCGCTGCCCGATATGCATGTTACTCGTGAAAGGCGAAGCCGTGTTTGTAGGCAATCCATGTAATTGGGAATTGGCCGCGGGTCGTTGTGATCTACCAAGTAGCCACTCCTGAGAAGAAATTACCGCTGAAGATGTTGTCTCATGTGTCGCTTGTCTCGCTCTTCTTGATCTCCCTCCTTTTTGTCCTGCAGCTCGTCTATTCACAGTTCCAGTGGAAATGTCATATAGGCTGTACGACCTGATCGTTTGCTTTACCCATCCCAAGTATGTGGATAAGACATTAGCTTTCTCTGCCGTGGCGACTGTGTGTGAGCATACGTTGGGACTGGACTTGAACATTAGGCAGGTACAGTTCATTTTTCCATCCTCAGAAACAGTGACGGAATTGGGGCAGGATGATGAGCGACTATGGACCGAGAACTTTCGAACACCAGTTTCTTCAGATGGGGCTTGAACAACTGCATTTTCGGTTGCGAGATACTCGGATGCCTTGTTCCATATTGACGCAAGAACAGTACCCGGAATACTCAGCTGAGATCGTGAATAACAGACAGATAAGACTGGGGGAGTAGCGTTGGTTGAACGAAGAGTTGCAATTTGCTGATTTCTCGTGGAGTCAAGTTCTGTTTGCATTACCAAATGAAGATGACGTTTCTTCTGATCCTCACCCATCTCATGCATCCATTTTGACTCTGGTATTTGAACAAAGGAAAATTCTTGCTTGAATCGGTATTTTCCCTTTCTAACTACTGCTCTCACTTGCTCTTGCCGTTGACTTTCTGCTACTGCTTTTGATAGAGCAATGAAATCTGGGAGGGACATTCCTTCATATTCGGCAGCTTCTTTAAGGACATGGTTAACACTTTCGGATGGATTGGTCGTGATTCTTTCACCAGGCTTGATCCCAGCGTTTCGTCTTGCTTCTTCAGTAAGCGAGTTCTTGATTACAGAATCATGCTTTTGAAGCCAGGAGTAAAACTGGGGAGAGCTTCCTGATGGCCTGATAGCTAACTCTCTCTTCTTGATTTCCTCTTCAAGAGAGATGAGAAGAGCATTAAAGGTCTCCGAATCCGATGCATCTAACAGACCTTCGTGGTAAACTTCGTCGACAGATGCCCCAAAAATGCAGCTTATGAAGTACTGTTGATCGTTGCCTTTAATTCCAAGATATATAAGCTTCTCCTTACAGTTTTCTCGAAAATGACGACTACAACGCAACAACGGCATCTGAGGATAAAATACTTGGAGAGCTTTGATTAGCCCTGGTTCACCGTCAGTAACTGCACTCCTCAGGTCACCAACACCATTATCTATCTCCTTCAACTTTGCTGCCAAATGACAAAACACTCTGTAGCTTCTGCTCATGTGGATTAGCGTTGGACCAACCAATGTTGGCGATTTCTTATCGGTGACATTCTCTAAAATAAGATTCTTGTATGCGGTGGGAGTTACATAAAACTCGCCAAGATTGAAGGTGGTATCAATTCCGAGTGGGTAAAACTCAAGAGTATTTGAGCAAAACCGTTGATACGTCGTGGAATTGGTAAGGAACACCAACAATACACATTGGCTCCGGCCATGCCGTGATACCATGAATACATTTATCTTCCCCGCTATACTGTTCTTCTACAGCCATGATCATCACGCTGTACAGCTTGTCCTTTCGACTCTCATGAACGGGTATCCCTTTCTCTTTCCTCTGTTGTGCTTTGGCTGAACTACGCATGTTAGAAATTTGCTTCAAATCTCGAGGAATTGATGCACTGCTTGTTGCACTGATCATATTGGATTGCCGATCAAGTTGCGCCATAGCTTTCTTGGGTTTTTGGTGCTGAACAGCTTCCTTGATTTTTGCTCGTGTCGTCGAATTCACTACCATGCGATGTGATGAGAAAGGTACATTCTTCACCCTTGAAGACATACTGCAATGGTGCTAGATTACTCAAAATACTCCCGTTTTGTTCTGCGTGTGTGATGACTTGACTGTAATCTTCACAGGATTTATTTTTGCGGTATGTCCGTTTGATCGTTATGTAATTATCACCTTGTCGTTCATTAGGTTTAAGTGCACGCTTTGCAATCAATTTCTTCTTAATGCTTCCATCTTCAGTACTTTCCACTTCAAATGTCCACGTACGCATTCCATTGTGGCGATAACTTCCATTGTCATCAGTAGGCAAGTCTTTCAAACTAACTGCAGACGTATTAATAAGAAAAGACGTACTCATCTGAATGCTCCTTCAACAGAATGTCAATGACATCATCCAATGACATTTCAGGACTGTTTCCTTTGTAAAAAAAAGGCGTGTACTTTTGATTTTTATAAAGAAGGGGAGACTTCGATTCATCTGGCATCCATGACGTAACTTCTTTAGAGATGTCGAAATCACTAAATAAAGTAACGAAGTGACCATATTATTTCAACGTTTATTTTTATTTTTTTTAAATTCCACTTATTATACCATTTATTTCATAAACTTTAGTGTGATATAAAATTAGGCACCTTGAATCATCTTCATCTGAGGATTCTGAAGAAAGCACCTGCACAGTATTCCTAAAGAAAAAAGAAAATAACTTGTCAAATGTTGTTCTAGTCATATCGCACTTATATAATTTGAAATGGTTTCACTTCAAACTTATTGTGTACGCAGTGTACCATTTGTATAAACTGGTGCACATACTTGTTACCCTTTTTCCTTTTTGAATACTTTGATGGGAATTCTAATCCTGAAAAAGCACTCTGAAGGTTTGAAATACTAATAAAATAAAGTTAAAAGGCAGAGGAGTAACATGCAATCAACATTTCAAATGTTATGAACTATTACCTGTAGTAATAAATTACTCTTACTTATTAAATCATTTTACTCCTAAATCAGACCATTTTCTCTGGCTAACACCAGATAATTTTGTTTGCAGATTCGTTCAGATCATTTTAATACAATTTATATTCTATTCTACTCTATTCTATTTCATTCCATTTTGTCACTACATTTCATCTCATTTCATTTTATTTTATTAATATTTTATTTTTAATATTTATTTTACATTTAATATTTATTTTATTTCTAATATTTATTTTATTTTATTTCATTTTATTTTAAAATTGTAGTATTTGTTTATTATCAATTATTTTTTTAAATTTTTGGCTCGTATATATTTACATGTATTTTTACATGTATTTTTAATCATACCTTTTATTCTCTTCTTTTCTTGAGAAGTTAGTGATTGTTAAATCATCACTTTAAAGTATAGAATTGGTTCTCTTTATTAGGAGTGTTGTATATTCTACAACAACTGATAACAAAATGATACTGACCTCCCTGTAGCATGCATATTGATTTAAATATATTGATGTAAACTTAAGGACAGTCATTGAAAATAAATTAATTACTCTACTAGTTAACTCAAGCTCAATTTGTTTGAAGGTACTAAGCTAATTCTACAAGAGGATTATGTATCTTTCAGAAATTATAGTATGTTTACATGTACTTTAGAACTTGTCATTGCTGAAACCCACTTTAATAAGGGGGGGGGGGGGGATTTGAAAAGGGGGAAAAGGAAATATTTTGTTAGAAAGTGGGACAGTTTTGAAATTATTCTGTTGACCATACACAATATGCATATATGAACAGTACAATATGAACAGTGCACACTGTTCCACAATAGCCCCAAGGAAGGGCAACTTGATTTTTCAAATCAATTTTCAATCAAGATATTATATTTGCAGATCAGTTATGGGGCTATTTGATCATATTTGAATATTACATTTACTGCCTGACAATGAAAAATTTGGTCAAAAATTTCATGGAAATTAAATACCCCACATATGCCCCCCAGGGCTTAACATTGATAGGTACATTAATATAGCTGAGATGGTTATCCCTGTTGGATAAGGTTATCTGCATTCTTTGTACAAGGAGAGCGGTATATAAATTGACTTTCTTGAAATGGTGTGATGAGAAGGGATGGCCAATTCTTTGAAAGGGTGGACTAACCAGAAAAAGGGATTATCTAGATCATATGCTACGCTTTATACGAATATTAACTGCATACCTAAATTTCGTTTAAGAGATGAGAAATCTAATCAGCCAGTCGGCCCAGTTGTCGTCGACCTAACTTTAGAAAGGTTGGTAATACTTTATACCGGGTGACCCAAAAAAAAGTACTCCGGTTTGATTCATAATAACTTCTAAGCGAGTGAAGCTATTAAACTGAAATAACTTTCATTAGATAGAGGGAAGGCTAACTTAGATTTTGAAATATGACAGTTGTATTTTACTTAAAAATTCACGGAGATATTAATGTTCAAACTCGGTAGCATATTTCTGGATGTGTCTAAAATATGCAAAAAACGAAGGAGTCATGGATCATTCGTTGTTCTAGATTACGGCATGCTGTCACAATTGAGTTGCGAAGCTCTTCTAAATTCTGCGGTTGCTGATCATGTGGTACATTCCAAATTTGTTCATGTTCAGAATAAACTCAGAATGAAACACAATCAAACCATAACTCCATAAGACATAACATGCAACTCCCCAGAGACATCCAACATTAAGAATTTGATACGGCGTTTTTTGCATATTTTAGACACATCCAGAAATATGCTACCTATTTTGAACATTAATATCTCCGTGAATTTTTAAGTAAAATACAACTGTAATATATCAAAATCTAAGCTAGTCTTCCCTCTATCTAATGAAAGTTATTTCAATTTAATAGCTTCACTTGTTTAGAAGTTATTATGAATCAAACCGGAGTACTTTTTTTTGGGTCACCCGGTATTTAACATATATATTATATTAATATACAGTATATAAGTATACATGCTTCCTACTGGCCACCTGGTCTTATATGTGATTAAATATCAATATTTTTGGTCTTCCGTTGCAGCGACGAAGATGTTAATTCATTGTTCACTGAAGAACATTTTAAAGAGGAATGGGACAGGTTGGCAGCCTATAAATGATAAATCCTTTTCTCGCAAAATATGTTAATTAGACAAAATCACAGTAGCTTTTACTTGAATTGGGTTAGTGTTACGATTTATCAGGGCTAGGGTTAGGATTAACATCAGACCTCCATCTATTGATATATACATGTGGTCTTATCGAAGTAAAAGTCTTTATTCACATATATATTCTTAATATTAAGGCTAGGAACATACATGAATTTATTGTTATGTTGCATTCATCCAGTCAATGTGTCAGGTGAAGAAGTGTGGGAATAGAGAGATTATGAATTAAACTTGTACATTCATTTTTCAAGCTTCTTAGGAATTTTTCTTTTCTCCTGCAAGCATATTTGACAAGGGGGAACAATCTCTCTTTCTAGATAATCCCTTTTTCTGGTTAGTCCACCCTTTCAAAGAATTGGCCATCCCTTCTCATCACACCATTTCAAGAAAGTCAATTTATATACCCCTCTCCTTGTACAAAGAATGCAGATAACCTTATCCAACAGGGATAACCATCTCAGCTATATTAATGTACCTATCAATGTCAAGCCCTGGGGGCGGGCATATGTGGGGTATTTAATTTCCATGAAATTTTTGACCAAATTTTTCATTGTCAGGCAGTAAATGTAATATTCAAATATGATCAAATAGCTCAATAACTGATCTGCAAATATAATATCTTGATTGAAAATTGATTTGAAAAATCAAGTTGCCCTTCCTTGGGGCTATTGTGGAACAGTGTGCACTGTTCATATTGTACTGTTCATATATGCATATTGTGTATGGTCAACAGAATAATTTCAAAACTGTCCCACTTTCTAACAAAATATTTCCTTTTCCCACTTTTCAAATCCCCCCCCCCCCCTTATTAAGGAGGGTTTCAGCGATGACAAGTTCTAAACTACATGTAAACATACTATAATTTCTGAAAGATACATAATCCTCTTGTAGAATTAGCTTAGTACCTTCAAACAAATTGAGCTTGAGTTAACTACTAGAGTAATTAATTTATTTTCAATGACTGTCCTTAAGTTTACATCAATATATTTAAATCAATATGCATGCTACAGGGAGGTCAGTATTATTTTATTATCAGTTGTTGTAGAATATACAACACTCCTAATAAAGAGAACCAATTCTATACTTTAAAGTGATGATTTAACAATCACTAACTTCTCAAGAAAAGAAGAGAATAAAAGGTATGATTAAAAATACATGTAAAAATACATGTAAATATATACGAGCCAAAAATTTTAAAAAAATTGATAATAAACAAATACTAAAATTTTAAAATAAAGTGAAATAAAATAAAATAAATATTAGAAATAAAATAAATATTAAATGTAAAATAAATATTAAAAATAAAATATTAATAAAATAAAATGAAATGAGATGAAATGTAGTGACAAAATGGAATGAAATAGAATAGAGTAGAATAGAATATAAATTGTATTAAAATGATCTGAACGAATCTGCAAACAAAATTATCTGGTGTTAGCCAGAGAAAATGGTCTGATCATTTAGGAGTAAAATGATTTAATAAGTAAGAGTAATTTATTACTACAGGTAATAGTTCATAACATTTGAAATGTTGATTACATGTTACTCAACTGCCTTTTAACTTTATTTTATTAGTATTTCAAACCTTCAGAGTGCTTTTTCAGGATTAGAATCCCCATCAAAGTATTCAAAAAGGAAAAAGGGTAACAAGTATGTGCACCAGTGTATACAAATGGTACACTGCGTACACAATAAGTTTGAAGTGAAACCATTTCAAATTATATAAGTGCGATATGACTAGAACAACATTTGACAAGTTATTTTCTTTTTTCTTTAGGAATACTGTGCAGGTGCTTTCTACAGAATCCTCAGATGAAGATGATTCAAGGTGCCTAATTTTATATCACACTAAAGTTTATGAAATAAATGGTATAATAAGTGGAATTTAAAAAAAATAAATAAACGTTGAAATAATAAACGTTGAAGTCTCGCCTTCTTTATAAAAATCAAAAGTACACGCCTGTTTTTTACAAAGGAAACAGTCCTGAAATGTCATTGGATGATGTCATTGACATTCTGTTGAAGGAGCATTCAGATGAGTACGTTTGCCACAAGCAGTCAATGCACGTACAGGAAAATGCAATTTTTCTTATTAATACGTCTGCAGTTAGTTTGAAAGACTTGCCTACTGATGACAATGGAAGTTATCGCCACAATGGAATGCGTACGTGGACATTTGAAGTGGAAAGTACTGAAGATGGAAGCATTAAGAAGAAATTGATTGCAACCTAATGAACGACAAGGTGATAATTACATAACGATCAAACGGACATACCGCAAAAATAAATCCTGTGAAGATTACAGTCAAGTCATCACACACGCAGAACAAAACGGGAGTATTTTGAGTAATCTAGCACTATTGCAGTATGTCTTCAAGGGTGAAGAATGTACCTTTCTCATCACATCGCATGGTAGTGAATTCGACGACACGAGCAAAAATCAAGGAAGCTGTTCAGCACCAAAAACCCAAGAAAGCTATGGCGCAACTTGATCGGCAATCCAATATGATCAGTGCAACAAGCAGTGCATCAATTCCTCGAGATTTGAAGCAAATTTCTAACATGCGTAGTTCAGCCAAAGCACAACAGAGGAAAGAGAAAGGGATACCCGTTCATGAGAGTCGAAAGGACAAGCTGTACAGCGTGATGATCATGGCTGTAGAAGAACAGAATAGCGGGGAAGATAAATGTATTCATGGTATCACGGCATGGACGGAACCAATGTGTATTGTTGGTGTTCCTTACCAATTCCACGACGTATCAACGGTTTTGCTCAAATACTCTTGAGTTTTATCCACTCGGAATTGATACCACCTTCAATCTTGGCGAGTTTTATGTAACTCCCACCGCATACAAGAATCTTATTTTAGAGAATGTCACCGATAAGAAATCGCCAACATTGGTTGGGCCAACGCTAATCCACATGAGCAGAAGCTACAGCGCGTTTTGTCATTTGGCAGCAAAGTTGAAGGAGATAGATAATGGTGTTGGTGACCTGAGGAGTGCAGTTACTGACGGTGAACCAGGGCTAATCAAAGCTCTCCAAGTATTTTATCCTCAGATGCCGTTGTTGCGTTGTAGTCGTCATTTTCGAGAAAACTGTAAGGAGAAGCTTATATATCTTGGAATTAAAGGCAACGATCAACAGTACTTCATAAGCTGCATTTTTGGGGCATCTGTCGACGAAGTTTACCACGAAGGTCTGTTAGATGCATCGGATTCAGCTGCAGGACAAAAAGGAGGGAGATCAAGAAGAGCGAGACAAGCGACACATGAGACAACATCTTCAGCGGTAATTTCTTCTCAGGAGTGGCTACTTGGTAGATCACAACGACCCGCGGCCAATTCCCAATTACATGGATTGCCTACAAACACGGCTTCGCCTTTCACGAGCAACATGCATATCGGGCAGCGATGGTATCATGGTCTATCAGATTCGTCATCAGCAATTACCGGACGGTCAGAAACGTGGCAAAATCCAAGTCCTTTCTTCTCTAATGCGCCTATGGTCAACTGTACCGATTCCATGAACAGCGTTCATCCAGGTACACTTTATGCACAAGCCCATTCAGCATCACAAGTGCCAATAGCAAACCGTTTTGGATCAACCGCAATGGCGAGTGGTATAACCCCCGCAGGAAAGGTACCCTGGCACAATAACAACCCCTTTGTCATTCTACCGTTAACAGCAAGGGTAAAGAAGTGTTCTGGATGCCCATATGCATTTAGAGGTCCTCTAGGCCCACCGTTCACCGGTCTTGTCATTCAGCACAAAGAAAGGGACTGGTATCCCGACAAATCTGGAAACTGGAAGGTGTCAAGTGAAGGCAATCATTACTACCATTGTCAAATGTCTTGTATCATCGCACGCCACCCCTATTTCCAGCCACATTCCTTACAACTGGGACCAGAGACGGTGGCAAACATTATTCAGGCCAATGAGATCCGTCAACAGTTTGGGCTGAATTTGTAACAGTTTTACTCTAGTGTTAGGTGAAGTGGATAACGATACCGGTTGTACTATTAAACGTCAGAGAAAGGCTTAACATAAATGTAACTTTCATATTTTCTCGTTGCTGTCATGTTATCATGGAGCTTCCTTGTTGATATTAGTAGTTTTACTAGTCACTGTGTTTTCTTGTGTCAGTCAACCCGATTCCCTCACAGTTCAATGCATATATTTCGTGCATTTTGGCTTGAAAACACTGACCAACCACAAAACAGACCACATTTGTTAACTTTAAAGCTGTAAAATAGTTCTTAGTCTAAAAAAGGTAGAAAGTTTTACAGTTTTTTTGTTGTTGTGTTTTTTCATTTGTTATATGTTGTTGCGCAATGTATTCTGCAAAGTTGACTTTTCAGGAACAGAATGAATAGCTTCACTTGAAATGGAAAATTTTAAATCCCCTCTCCGGGGGTTATTAATTTTAGGCCATCAAGAGGGGAGCTTGGGCTTATTTAATTTTCCAAGTCAGAGGGGCTTGTATAGGGGAGGATATTTATTTTATCACGTAATCATGAGCGGGATGATAAAAGAGAGCTGGTTTAATAGCGGAAATCCTTGATCAACTAAAATTAAGCTACAGATGCGACTGAAGATGTTTAATACATCCTTTATTAACCCGGTTGGGGGGGGGGGGGGCGGAATCTGCCCGCCGGGCAATATCTCCACAACTATTGGATGTATGCCAATAAAATTTTCACAGGTTGATGTCATGGTAACATTTTTGTTGTCATGGCAACAAATTGTGACGTCATTATGACGTCATCGATCAAACATTCGGATTTGAAGCAATTCAAAAAAGGGTTTTTCTCAGGATTATTTCTTACTGTTCTGTTAACGTACATAAGTTATTATATCAATAAATAGATTTATCTTAATCGATGTTCTTATTTTTATTGTTATTATAATGAAAAATTTTTGTCGAAATTTTGTATTAGTAGGTGTTCAGGAATACTCTGTTACTTTTTTTATACCCAATATTTTTCACCATTTTTTCAGCCCACACTACCAATGCATAACTAGGAAGTCGTAAAATTTTAGATTCATAGCTGTGTCCATTATTGCGATATCAGCATTTAAATTCATCGCGGGCAGATTCCGCTCTAGATATGGTTAAATACAAAATATGCAATTTTCTGCCACTATCAAACTCAACCTTTTGAATTCTATTGAAAAGGTACAAAAGCCTAAAACAAATGAAATTAAAAATAATTCAAAAGGTTGAGTATGCGTATTTTCTACTTATGATAAGGTCTATATTATTTTTAACCCCTTTTTAAAAATATATGTGTGTAACACCCTACAGCTCATATTCTGCTGCCATAATGGCATTGAATGATAAGTTCGACTCCTTCCCGTCCGGAAGATCTTCCCGAGGTGAATAGAGAAAGTATAAGATTAGCGAGAAGAAATTGCAACAAACGCCTCGGTGAGATGGAAGTAACAAAGACTACGTACATACATTTTAAGAAACTTGAACAATCTGCAGAGACGAAGATCAAGTGACAGATGGTGACACAAGAAGAAAACTGAATCCGACCGGAAATAACACCTTAACTAGTTAAATTATTCAAGAAAAAAATGTTTATGAACTATAAGAAATACATTTCTTATAGGTTCCGCAGGTTCCGCAATTCCGCGGAATAGTCACACCCTTTCAAAAGTATTTGGTATACTCCCACAGGTTGACGGCGCATTTATTATTTCTACGTCACACATTGCATAAATTAAGTGGTCGAGTCAAGTTGGGGCATTCATGCTACGAAAACTTATTGGAGTTTCATCCCTTCTCACTTTTCTTTATATTACTACCGAAAATCGTGAGACGCCCACGAAGGGGCGGTCCTAACGGCCTTCTGAATTTAAATGTGACAAGCGCGCTATACGCTAACGAAGGGGGCGGGGCAACCACAGTCAACGGCCTTCCGAATTTATGTAAACACTGATTCGATGCCTTTCTGGTCTGGTTGCCTGTAATTTGTCCTGATTGTCGACAAAATTAACAAGTAAGAACATTTTAAGAGCGATTTAATACAATTATTGTGTAAAAAATACCAAATAAACCCGATTTACTGTTAAACTCGCTTCACTAATAGACGTTACGGCTCCCTGTGCTTTTACCATTGTTTCATTTTGAATTAGAAATTCTGATAAGTGAACAACAATTGATGTTCAACTAACTAATTTTTCAGAGTGTTTTGGAAAATGTCATATATTTACAATCACAATATTTTGCGTAACGGACATTACTCCAGAAAAGACATGCCTATTTTAGTACTTTTTCAAACAACATATCTTATCAATTACAATGATTGTTACAACAAAACACCTTGGAAAAATGTTTACCTTTTTTTGAAATAAATAACAAATTTGTGTGTTGCGGACATTACACAGAAGCCGTAACGGACATTACACTTTTGTCTCATGCTTCTTCTTTATTAATATTTGATCCCAAAGTTACCCAATTTGATAGAGGATAAGGGGATTGGATTTAAAACGAATTTAATCCATTGTAATATTTTCAACAATCAACCAAAATAGCTTTTTTCTTTTTTAAAGTGCCCCTGTGATCACATTTTTGGTATCCCGAATTTTTACATATTTGTAAAGAGCATGGTGTTCTCACTTAACTTGCTAAATTTCAAGCAATTGCGAGCATGGGAAGTCGCCTTTTCAGACTGTTTTTATACGAGATTATACGGCCGCCATTACTCGAACATGTTCCGGACGCTTAGGTTGCGATTAGAGGAAGTGACGTCAAAGACTCAACACGTGGCTAGTTATATATGAATATAAAGCTACTTGGGGAAAACTTTCTATTGTAACTTGTCGTATAATTCGTATAATTTCCATAAAGCTTTGTCACGTGTTGAGTCTTTGACGTCATAATCACCTACTCTGCTGTGGAATCGCGGGCTCGTCTGGAACAAGGTTTGAGCAATGGCGGAAAAAATGTGGGCGACTTTGGAGGTTAAATTTCTTGTGATAGAATGTTTGTTGTTCAATTTTTTTGGCAAATGCGAACATTTATTAACCTAAAAGGATGTTTTGTAACAAAAAATGCCAGGAAACGTAATGTGATATTTCGTCGAAGGGGCACTTTAAGCATAGTATACACACATCGTAAATGTTGTGTAAAAACCTTAATTACATGTAAAAAATTTTCTATGTAGAGGTAAATTTGAAGAATTACAACACTGTATTTGGATGTTGGCAATAAAGTTAGACGTTTTTATAGCTAAAAAGCATAACGAGGATAACATTTCCTTAGCCACTAAGGGCTCTTGTTTAATTTAAGAAATCACAAAAAGTGCATTTAAACATGGAATTGCCCTCTAGTCCTTTCTGATCATTCATTCGTTGAATGAAAATTTAACATTCCTCGTCCCAATTTAGCCAAGATTAATGTTCAGTTTCGCAAGCTAAAGCAAATTGACCTGGATTCTTTTAAAGGTGACATTTCGTCATCTAAGCTTTGTAGTACAACCTGGACCAGTGTTGAGGAAGTGGCGAAGTGCTATGATGAGACCCTGTGCTCCATCTTGGATAAACATGCGCCTTTGAAGACGAAAGTTATGGTTGTGAGACCTAGGTTCAATGACAACCGCAAACAGCTCAAGGCCAAGCGCATAAAATTCGAAAGAAAAATGCTAATGTCAGGTCTTCAAAGTGACAAGGATGCCTACCAAAATGTACGTGACAACTACTCAGCCCTCTTGAATGATGTTAGAAGAGCACATTATTCTAATCTAATTTATCAGTGTGCTGGGGAATGTTTCGTGATGTCAATTCGTTAAGTAAAGAACGTCCGGATAACTTGCTACCAGCACATGAAGATCCTTATCTCTTGGCTGTTGAATTTGGTGAATTTATCAAGGCCGAAATAGAGATCATTGTGGTTGATCCACCTACCAGTCGATTTCCGTTCTCCTCAAATAGTTAAATTGGAAAACTTCTCTTTACTTTCTGAAGAAGAAGTACGTAAGATCATCATGGGTTCTTCGAATGCTTCTTGTCCATTGGATCATATTCCAACATGGTTGCTCAGGGTATGTGGTGACGTACTTACTCCAGTTATCACTCAGATGGTGAATCTATCTTTGAAAGATGGTTGCATTCCTGAACATTGGAAGATTGCATTGGTTTTCCCTCTCCTGAAGAAACTTGGCCTCGATTTGATATTTAAGAACTTTAGACCTGTCAGCAACCTTCCATTTGTCGCCAAATCCGTTGAGAGGGCAGTGATCCCTCAGTTGTTCGCTCACTGTGCAAAGAATGCTCCTGTGATAGATAATCAGTCGTCCTATAGGAAATTCCGCTCTACTGAAACCGTGCTGCTTAAAGTTCAAAGCGACATTCTTACAAGGTTTACAAGTATGGCTAGCGGGAGGTCACATTGCTTATCCTCCTTGACCTAAGCGCCGCTTTCGACACGATTGATCACAGTATTATGATGGATATTTTGGTAAAAGACTTTGGTATTGTTGACAACGCTTTGAAATGGTTCAAATCATTTTTAAACGAAAGAAAGCAACCAGCAGAAATCCGAAGTCTTTAACTTAACTTCTGGTGTTCCACATGGTAGCTGTTTGGGTCCAGTGCTATTCTAACTATATGCATCGGGGCTATTCATGATTAGTATCAACCAACTAGTGGTCTATTACAAATTCGGCATTCTGATTGGCTGAGCTACTCACTGTCTATTGGTGATAGACGGTGAGTAGCGTTACCCTAATCACAAATTAACCCTCTTATGCTGGAATATTCCTATCCTGACCAATCAGAAGCCACGACATATTCAAGCTGCACGGCCAAACCTGGAATATAGTCCAAACATGGCGTCCGCTAAAATTTATATACGAGTTAACGACTAACGAGTGATGAAATCATGAAAACATTGGCCCGAAAGCAATGGAAAATTGTTCAGTTTGACATTTTCGAATAAGAAAATGAATTCGCTTATGCCTATGGAGTATATCTATACCAAATATGAAGCAAAGTAATTACAATCTCGTTTTTTGTTAGCGATTGTTTATCATGTGTCATCGAGCAACTCTACATTTTGAATGGGGAGACTTCTACAAACAAAAAGGTAAAACTATCTGAAAATTTGGAACAATGTTAGAAAGGTTGTTTATGGTTGATACTAAAACAATTAGACAACTCGCCCTCGTTGTCTATGAGCAGATAGTCAACTCGGGCTTCGCCCTCGTTGACTGTATCTGCTCATAGACAACTCGTTCTCGTTGTCTAATTGTTAATTGTCTCGAAACACCTTCCGAATTCTCATAGTTACGCTGATGATACGCAGTTGTATTTCTCGTTTAGACCCGACTTTTCGTCTTTTGTGGAAAGCGCGGTTCAAATAATCGAGAATTGTATCACAGAGGTTCGTGCATGGATGATTCCTCGCCGCTTGTTGATCAACGACAACGACACTAAGACAGAGTTCCTAATCATCGGTTCCCGACAGCAATTGTCCAAAGTTGACATCGACTCGGTTAAGGTATGAGAGTCGAATATAAAACCAGTGAAAAGTGTGCGTAACCTTGGCGCATGGTTTGATAGGAACATGTCAATGAGTGACCATGTTGGCAAAGTTTGCAGTAAAGCATTTCGTTGTCTTTATTTAACATCAGACAAATCAAGAAGTTTTTATTAGAGGACTCAACAAAGATCTTGGTCGATGCATTTGTGACATCTTATCTTGACTATTGTAACTCCTTGCTTTATGGCCTCCCTCAGTATCACTACGATCGTCTGAAGAAGATATTGAATGCTGCTGCCCGTGTAATACCCAAGTTTGACCACATTACGCCTGTGCTTGTAAAGCTTCACTGGCTTCCAGTACGATACCGCGTTACGTTCAAAATTCTTCTCCTGGTGTTCAAGGCACTTAATTGCGAAGCTGCTATCTATATTTGTGATTTCTTAATGGTTAAGAAATCGTCGGGGAGATATCATCTCAGGTCTGATGAGCAGGGGAAAGTTGCTGATTCCACGTACTAACTGCAAAACATTTGGAGATAGAGCGTTTGCTAAAGCCGGCCCCACACTATGGAATCAACTTCCATTCGATGTGAGGTGTCATCGACATCGAGACTTTTAAGACTTAAAAACGCTTCTCTTTAGACAGGCTTTTGATGTTTAATGACTCTAACTTTGGTCGTAGGCCGAAATAGTTTTATTTGTTTATTTGTTATATAAGTTTCAGCGCTTTAGAATATTTATAGTTTTAGCGCTATATAAATTAAATTAAATTAAACTTAAAAATTAAATTAAGTAATAAAATGTGATTGGTGATTGTTGTTACTCGGAGTTTCAAATAGGGACCTTAAGATCTACGACGGCAACCCAGGACGGCGACGGCAATGAAAGAAATATAAATTTTAGCATTTGAATGAAACCACGATCGATTGACAAGCGTATTTGATACTCAAAGCTTGTTTTATGATCTCCAAAACGCTTCAATATTTCTAAAACCATTGTAGTGTCTGTGTTTAAGTCAGTCTTAAGGAACGTCGCTCATCTCTCTGCGAGTTACCGTCGTCCTGAAGACGTGAAAATGTTCTCAGACTATGTGCACACGTTTTTATATTGTTCTCCGTCCTCAAGTGAGTAGAAAACAATGGCCTCATTACTTGAAACAATATAAAAACCATCGGAAACGTCACCGTGTGCACATAGTCTCAGTGACGTCGCTGTAAACAGAACGAAGACGGCGTTGAGATTACTCTTGGGAATAAAAATTAATTATTCATTCTTTTTGTTTCGCATAAAGATTCTTTTGTTTGAACGACGTCCCCGTCCTACGTTGCCGTCGTAGATTTTAAGGTCCCCAATATCAATATATATATCAAGAGAACTTTAATTACACCACGCCAAATTGATTACAGAATAATTGATTAAAGAATTTCTTGATGATTTTGATGGACCTACTTCAAACTTGTTTAATTAAATTAAATATTACATTTAAAGCCAGAATATCAGTTTTCAGTTATCTTGAGCAATACATCGTCCCTTGGTTTACTATTAAAATACTGCACATGTTTTTGCTCAAAATTTGTGGTCAATCAATTAATATATTTTAATGTGTATATTACAAAAATATCTCTTAAAGATACACATAAGAAATCATCATTTAGCAAACTGAATTTCAACGTCAGCATACCATCCATGTTAGTATAATGTTTTTGTTCAACCATGCAGAGCTGAATTAATTAGTCACGCTTTGGAGCTTGTAACTGTCGGTGTCAGACTTAGTCCCACAAGGTCGTGAGTTAGCTTCGATTTAAGATGTTTAGCCATTTCAGGGAGTTTTGAAAAATAGTTTTTTGCCAAAACATGCTTGTGCAAAACCTTTCCAATGAACATCCGCCCATAGGCCTGAAATAAAAGTGGAGTTATCGTTTCACGTCAGCAAAATTCTAAAATGTAATTATAAAAGATAAAAGGCTGATCTTGCTTAACATGTTTCGCAGATCGTCGAACATTTTTATAGGTCGACATACAATTATTCCTTCTTGAGTTACAGAGTTTTAAATCGTGGTGTTAGACTTGGATAAGCTAGTATAGAAGTTCTAATCTATTTTAAGATAAAATCTAATCAATTTGATTAAAACTTGGTGTTATTCGTGCCTTCGAAAACCAACATGGAGCCTCGCTCGACTTGTCTGTAATCTTGTCTGTAGTCATATCTATAGTCATGACTATACCTGTATCTGTAGGTAACATCATCATCATCATCGTGATCAACATCATTTCAACAACCATCATAGATCATAATAATAATCGTTTTCATTAATACTAACATAAAAATAATGGTAATTTTTATTGTTTTAATTATTACTAATAGAAAATAAATCTAAGGACATACCTCTGTGACATTTTCTAACTTCTCGTGCGCAGCTGCTTCTTCTTTTGTTAATAATATACAATTCCATGGAGACCACTCCTCGTGTTTATTCCAACGAATAAATATCAAGTCATACAGGTCGTTTTGAGCACTCAATACGCTCTGGGTATTCCAGATACTTTCAATTAGATAGCGCAAATCAGATTCCTATAAAAAGGTGGCGGTTTAATGAAAACAGAAAAATAAGTATAATACTCCGTTACTTTTAGCAAGCCTATTAATTATTGATTGCAAATTCTGTGCTTTTTCCTCCATGAACTGGGTTTTCAGCATTACGGCACAAACATGTACATTTTAACTGACGAGTATCGCAGTTTCTCTATTTAGTTTAACATATTACTTGGAAAAGTAAAAACAAATTTTGTTTGTTTCTATCACAACTATGATAACCATACAGCAGTGAAACTAATGATTTGGTAAAGAAAACAGAGAAGACCTACATAATACGTACCTGAATCAAAAATGCTATTTTGGATCCATCTTTAAAGGTTTCCTCTGAGCAACGAAGGTTTCGGAGCATCATTTTGTATTGTGAAAAATCTTGACGTAATCGAGCATCGTTATCCAACGCTTGACACCGACGACACTTACCAACGACACTTTAATTGAATATATAATTATGTTAAGGAGGAAGGACTGGGGGAAAATGAAGAAGGAATGAAATAGCTAGAAAGAGAACGTACAACGATGACACTTGCCAATATTTACATGATAGACATCGTTGGCGTTTTAACGAAGACGAAGAGCAAAGAAAGAATGAATGAAAAAGGCAAGAGGAAGTAGAACATAAAGAGAGCAGTAAGAATAAAATAAAAAGGGGAGAAAATAAAATGAAAACAAATAAATAATAGCCTGTGCCACAGCACTGACTTGGTAGGTCTTTGAACACTCATGTGTGGACTGCTTGTCCTCCAGCAGAAGACTGGGAAGAAAGAAGGCGTAAACATGCTAACTATTAGTAAATCTCGAGTTATATACAATGTTGTCAAAACGGGTTATTAAAAGATACAACGTATCTACGACTACGTCTTTGTCTGCCTAGTCTCGTTCGCAGCCGTCGTGACGACCTCGTCATAATCGGGTGTAACATAAGCGTATAAAGTTTTAATTTTGCATATAATATTTCCCCCAAAACGTGGGAGTTAATTTATGCACGGACCAAGTAATCACGTGATTGTTCACAGGCCTTATATACTGTATACTTATTACGAGTCAGGGGTGTGACACACAAAAAGAATATATGAAGAAGATTGCGTGGACTTTAGCGGCAGATGTTATATCGAAAAATGGGCGGAAAGGGCATGATGATGGAAGAATATACTACAGAAAAAATGACATGTTGTATACGGTATTTATGAAACACACCAAGTATTTGATCTGATTTGAAATTCTGTGGAGGGAAGGTATTCCCTGCAACTCGAACAGAAATAAATATTTTTTCGTAATGTCGACGGATCTTGAGGAACCTAGGAAAAAATGCTGTTAATCACGTGTATGATGGATGATACATGGTACTGTACAGACTGATACTTAACAGAAAGAGTAACCTGTAAGAGACACTACTCATTACTTTTTGTGTAATAATCATAAAATGCATGTGCCATAATATAAAGTGGTACTTGCTTTTAAAAGCCTTGCAGCTTCAGGATTGAACAACGGTGTCTTGCAGTACTGGAGAAACAACGTTGATATACGTTTCCTTAAACCTATAGTGGGAAAACACTATATTGAATATAAGTTGTAAATAAATGGACGATAGTCAACCTCAAATTCTCTACACTCGTTACAGTGCTACAATCAAGCAAGGTCAGTGCGAATCGACGGTGCGAATGTTAACCGAGCGAAGCGATGGTGCTAATATTGACGGGGGGCGTGGATCACTGCATAGCGTGTAGAATTCTGGCCTGCTATTCCTTTGATATACAGTCCAACATTCCTAACATTCCATTGGTCGAACGGCAAATTCGAACAACGAAATTGGAAGAATTGACAATTAATATTTTCGCTTCTTTACGGTATTGCAATAAACCGCGTACAGAGCTTAACTTAATCTTGCTTTCAAGTAAGTTTATAGCGTCTGAATGCCAACTCCTTTTCAATGTTTTATGTTAGCAATTTAAAGTTAATACAAATATAGTGTACGTATGTCCGAGTCTTTTAGTCAAGCTTTCATTTGATATATAGCATGAATTTTAAAAGGCAGTAGTTCAAATGATATCGTCGTCGGAATCTGGAAGATGTCAAGTTCGAGTTCGTAAATTCAAAAGGTGTTCAAAGGCAAACCCGTTTTCGCTTTTTTAGAGGTGTTAGCAATCAGTTACAAAGATATATTTTTTGAAGGTATATCAGAGTCCGTTATTCAAGCTTTCGTTTGATGTATAGCACGAGTTCTTAAAGTTTGTATTTCAAAAGATATCGTCGTCGGAATATGTGAAAATCAGTTATTTTATTTGATATATGAAATCAGTTCGTTGCCATGGTAATAATTTCATCGTTTCTCCTAAATATATCTCGAACGAAAAGCCGAAAGCGAAACAATTAATTATTGTTACTATAATACGAAAGAGGAAAACAAGTACAGAAATGTTTTTTACTCAGTACAACTTCTTTTTTGTCTGTTCTAAACATGTTCACAATACGTATACGCAACAACCCCTAGATGACTGTCAACTGGTCTTTAATTTTGCCGACATAACTGGGATAATATAGGTACCATAGTAGAAAGAAGCTTAGTAATACAAACTTTTTGTAAACTTTATAAATAAACAACTGACAACTTTAGCTTTTTCAGTGACCAATTATATAATCTTTATCTTCATATTTGCATGCCTTCGAAGCGGCTTGATGAATAAAATGTTTTAAGCTAACTTTGTGAAAATGAAAATCGTATCCTCACTCAGCCCTTCATCTCGCATCTTTCCAGCTATATGGTCGAACTGGCTGGTATTTTCTTCATACCTACAGCATACAGTATCTACTATCTTCCTCATCGGCAGCCGCCTCCTCTTCTTCCTCATAGTTTTCACATGTCGTCGCTTCCCTTTCCTAACGAAAACCGCGGTGGAACCTACAGGGTAGGATGAACCTCGGTTGAACCTATAGGTACAACCCCCTATTTAAGTATTATTCAACAATTACACTAGCACCATACATGGCCGGCCCCAAAGATCGTCTCAAATGGATATATTGTATGACCATTGTGGTAAAATTAGTTCAAATGCATGGGATCAGAAGATTTATACAGTTTGTTTGTCTGCCTTATACAGGGTACTTAGCCCAAAATACAATTTTTGTTTGGTTTGTAGCCGCAGGTTTTTTGTGGTAGAGGATTTGCTTAAAGAGCGAGTGTCAACCGTCGTGCATTGCGCGTTTGTGTTTATCTTTTCGTACAATAACAAAGTGTTTTGAAGTGCTTCGTTGCCAACTTCGGAAATTCGCCGAGTCTTCTCAAAAAACCCTATAGAGGCTTTCTCATCAAGAAAACGTTGAATTTTGTGAAAAATGCAGAAATAATTACTTTCTAAGGTATGTGTTCTTTAAATTAAAAGACAAAATGAATAATTTATATCAATGATTGACAAAATATATTTACGGAGTTCACAAAGTGCATTTCGTGCTTCGAAAAATGGCCGACCGAGAGTGCAATGCGTCACGGTTGACACTCACTCTTTAAGGATTTTTTGCTTAATGACGTTTCCCCTTTTTTTCCGAGGAAGCAGAGTTTGGAAAACTAAACTAATTTAACTAAATTTAATTTAATTTAACTAAACTAAAGTTAGAGAATTAACGTTATGTATAGGTTTTGTTCATAAATATTACCAACCTTCAAGATTAGCTTCCTTGACACCTCTCATCAAGAGATCAGCCTCTCGGTCAATCAGTTCAATAATCTCTTCTGTCAAGTTACAGTCGTGTTCCTTCACTGTATGTTTCACAGTCAACAACACGTCCAATCTTTCATCTTGAGTCAAGTATTTCATGTTCAAGCTGTTATAGATGTCACGAAGTTCTTTTGCTCTTATTGTATAAGGCGTGTCCATTTCAGTTATTTTACCATCGAAAGCTTTCCATCTCTTTGGGGAGGCGGCCTAATACAAAATGATAGAGACTTTATTAACAACAATTTGAGATAGTTAAGACTTTAATTCACGGTATATCATTAACACGGATATTAATGTTTTCAGTTTAAATTCAAATTTATCATTGTTATGTAACAAGGGTATAAATAATGTGAAGACTCGAAAACCAAGAAAGCTACTAGAAACAATCAAGAAACGAATCAATAAACGTGAATAAACTAACAAACCAAATATGAGGTCTAAACACTAAGATAGAAAAATTAGTATACTGGGTTAGGCACATTACCAATCTGTTTACGCTATTTCCGCATTTAAAAATTTTTAAATTTAAATGTAAACATTGTTTGTTTCATTATAACAAGCAAATAAATAGCAAGCCTCCAAACACTTTTACACAATTAACTAGCAAAAAAAACAACAGCCAAACGTATCATTGTTAATATAAACAAAATGTCTGCACACCTTATTGAGAAACGTTTTTGTGCATTTTTCTTTATTTTCAACATCAGCTTTCAATTTGTGTCGTCCAATAGATGCAATTAAATAAGCTTCTTGTTCAAGTAAACCAGCCAAAGCCGCCTTTCTCTCAGGACCACTCATTAACTCGTTAATCTTTTCTATTTCTTCTTTTTTCCATTCTATAGGTAACAGAATGAACAACTATGAGAAAACACTTGGTACAGTAGATAATCAAAGTCCAGCATAGTTGATGTACAGAAAATTGCGAAGAAATAATTGTTTTCGTCCAAATTATGTCCGGGGACCATCCTTGTTTCCGCAATTATCATTGGCATGCCACTGCTGTTGCTAATTGTTATAGCTATAGTTGTTATATCGGTTGTAACTTATTGATTGCTCCAGTGATTTTCAAAACAACGTCAGCCTGCACGAGTGGCGTGTGCTATTAGGGCGTTGCCCACTGATCTCTATATACCTGGATTGCTCATCCCTTATTGCGAGTAGTTAAAATTTTGAAACCACCGGCGGCCATATTGGTACCCCTACACCAGCGTACCTTGCGAGCTTACAACTTGGTTCCAATGGTTTTTCTTGTCGTGGAGTACTTTCACCTTTTTCACCTCGACATTCACTCGGCATTTGTTGAAATGTTATGGATTTTTCACATCATGCCTTTTGTTCGCAGTGTTTCAACAACCGCATTACTATGGAGCTTTAATATCAATATTTGTTTCAGAAATGTTTTTAAAAAGGTACTAGTAAATTTAGTATTTTAGTATATTTTATAGTTTTGGGTTGATTCGAATGCAGCGTCTGCCTGGCTTTAATATGTTATTCTCTGGCATTGGATTTTTTTGAAGATATGCTCTTTTCTTTTTGCTAACTAAGTTCTCGAACTATTAATGACCAGCTCTTTCAGGAGCCAAACAGCAGTCTGCATGCTGTATCTCCAAGTTTCTTGTTTAAGCTAACACTATTTTAATGTTTAACTTTATGTAGCCTTACAAGCCTTGGACAACAACAGCGTCCGAGTTGCAGCACCATCGCCTCGTTTAGTTAAATATTTATTTGTATTGCTTGCAACGTACTGAAAATCAAATGTAAATTCAATTTAAATTTTTTTATTTGTCATGTTCAAGTTCAAATTCAAGTTTTATTCACACTATTTTTGAGATATTATTTACATGTAGATTAATAATTAGATACATGTTGATATTTTTTATTAAAGTTACAGATTGGTGTAACATGTGCAGAGAACAAAGTAGCCTAGGCTTTCGAGTTGTACTCTGCCTATGTTTAAGTAAAATTAATGACCGAGCTAAAAACAGTTAGTCTAATCCCTCTTGGCCACCACTAAATCAAGAGCGACCACAAGGTAAACAACCAATAACTACATATAAAATAGTATTTCTTTTAGTTACAACCACTGATCAAGAAACTGGTCAGCGATTGCAACTGAACTTGAAATTTTACAAAAAATAAGAAATTATATACAAGATAAATAACAACACACAAGAGCAAAAAAAAAGAGAGGAGGATAAGAGTAAATATCTTCATCATTTTTAAATGAGACATACAATCAGGATGAACTTTGTATATTGATGAGGTAAGTTTTAAACTGACTTTTGAATTGACTTGTGTTTGTTAATTGTTTAAAATAATAAGGGACAGTTTCGCATATTTTGCCGGCTGTATATTTAAAAGTAAACTTTCCTGTATTTGTTCTTATTTTGGGACAATAGAGGTTGTTTCTACTGGCATGTCTAGTATTATAATTATGTATGCTTGTTACCGGGGTTAATAAATCACGAAACACAGAGGGTGTTTCATATTGATTGTGTATAATCTTATGAGTAAAGGTACAGATTTTTAACTTAACAACATTTTCAAATTTTAGGACATTTAGAAGATTAAAATAAGGATTAGCGGACTCCGTATTGCCAGCAAAGAAAATACTGCGCATGCGTTATTTTATTTTGTTTAGATTTTTTCCAAATTTGAGGTATAAGTATTTCCCCAACTCATGGATCCATAATTTAAGTATGGAAAAATGAGTGCATAATATAATTGTTTTAACATGTGAATATTCAGATAGTATCGTAATTTATATAAAATTGATTGATTTTTTACTATTTTGCTATTAGCATGTGTAATTTGAGTTTTCCAATTAAGGTGCTCATCTATATATATACCAAGATATTTTATATTGTTTTTTCTCTCTATTTTTGAAATATTTATTTCTACTTTTTTTGTGTGTGATGAGGTAATTAACATATAATTGTTTTTTTTCATATAAACAGAGAGTTTATTACTAATGCAGCAATAAAAAACTTTAGTTAATTCAGCATTCATTATTGCCTCAAGTTCTTTTGAGTCCTTGCAACTATAAAATATATTGGCATCATCGGCAAATATACGAAAAGATAACTTCGGTGAGGAATTAGGCATGTCATTAATGTATAGAAAGAATAGCAAAGGACCAAGTCATGATCCTTGTGGAACTCCACAAACCATATTAAGTGGGGATGATGTAACATTACCAATTTGTACATATTGAGTCCTATTACACAAGTAACTTCTGAACCACTCAAGAGGCATTCCACGTATCCCATATTTCTCTAATTTCATAAGCAAAATACGGTGATTAACAGTGTCGAATGCCTTTGAGAATCCAGAAAAATACCACATGTAATTAAGTTTTTATCTATAGAGGATTTAAACTTGCCAGTTATTTCCAATATAGCTTGTTCAGTGGAGTGACCTTTTCTAAATCCAAATTGATATTTAAAAAGTAAATTATGTTTTTCAAGGAAGTTGTACAATTGGTTATAAATATTTTTTTCTAATACTTTACTAAAAGGTGATAAAATTGCTATTGGTCTATAATTATTCAAATCTGCTGCATCTCCATTTTTAAAAACTGGCGTTACCCTAGATATCTTAAAAATGTCTGGAACTACTGTATTCCTAAGGTAATTGACTGGTTGTAAATATAAGTAAACGGTGTAGCAAGTAAGCTACAGGCAATCTTAATTAATTTGTTCTTAATTAATTTGTTTGGAACATCCAATGATGATTTGTTTTCATTTAATTCAGCAAAAAATCGAGATACATCTTCTTGATCAGTTACTGTTGAAAAGTAAAAACTATTTGCAGGGGTGCCTATTATGAATTTCATGGGATCATGATGGTCAGTATTTTCAATTAAACTAGCTAGATTAATTGGGCCTACATTTATAAAGTGATGATTGAATTGATCTGCTACATCAGCCGGGTTAACATAGGTCTTGCCATTCCTTGTAATCTTTATTGGGTATTTGTTAGAACTCAATTTAGATTTACATTTAATCAATGTACCTATGAGTTTCCAATGTTTCCTTAATATTATCTTTGTATGTGTGAAAGGTTTGGTTGTATTTGTTTTTTGCTTTATTTTTTAGTTTATTTACTAGTAAGTTTGCGTATTCCTTATAACTCTTAACTTTTGCTGGATTTTTGCTGAGAAAATGAGAGCGATACATTTTCTGTTTTCTTTTAATAGATAGTAGTAAACCCTTTGATATCCAAGGTTTAGTCAATTGTTTAATTTTACTTAACGAGGCTTGTTTCATGGGAGCATGTTTGTTTACGACTTCCTTAATAGCATCTATGCATTTTTGAGATATATTATGAAGATCTTGGGAATCATTATAAATGTTAGTCCAATTAATTGACTTAATATCTTCCAGATATTCTTCTTTATTAAAGTACTTAAATTCCCTATAATATATTTCCTCCTTTCTTCTCTGTATTCTGCAGTTCTTATTTATACAAAATACTGGTAAGTGGTCTGATAATTCAATCAGAGCAATCCCAGATTTAATATTATGTATAGGAGTATTTGTTTAAATATGATCTATTAATGTCAAAGAGTGGTCAGTAAGCCTCGTAGGTTTAGTAATAAGAGGTACAAAGTTATTAGAAAATAGCATATTTAAATATTCTTCAGTTTTAAAATGATCATAATATTTTAAGAAATCGATATTCATATCCCCCATGATATAAACCTGATGTTTTTTTCATTCAATTTTATTATTATATTCTCCATTTGTAACATGAATTCTGATATATTAGCAGTTGGATGTCTATAGATGCAAAGTTATATCAACTATGATGCAACCAATTATTGTATTTGTTTTATTATCATCAGTAACAATTTCTACCCAACATGATTCAACTAATGGCATTTTGAATTTTAAATCTGGCCTATGAATGGATTGGAGGTCCTGGGAGATATAAAGGCCTGCACCTCCTGCAGCAGTATTAGAATCAGTATGAAAAAATCGATAATTAGGTAAATCAATGTTTGAAATAGAATTAATGTTCAACTTAGTTTCATATATAGCTAAGACATCAGGTATATTATCTAGGGAATATAAAAGATCATGCAATAGAGTAAGGTTTTTTGGAAGGCTTCGCATATTGCAGTGGTACAAGCTAACAAAGAAGATACAAGCTAACAAAGCCTGTGGTCCAGAGTCGATACCTGCACTTCGCATATTAGGACCCTTTGCCAAGTTTTGGCTTACTAAATTAAATTATTGATTGTTTGTCCAATAAGTCCAGTAAGACTGTATAACTGAAATATAATTTGAATGATCATTTTTGGAAGAAAAAATTGATTACTTCTCTTGTGACTTGACTGAATAATTCTGCAGCAACTAAATGACTATATATTATTATATATGTAATGAATATTAATGACTATATATATACATATAAATGTGTATGTTTTTGCAGTTTTACAGGAGGACAACTTGAAAGCCTTCTCTTAGCATTCAGATGCAAGTGTGTCAGATACACTTGGATATGAATGCTAAGAGAAGCCTTTCAATTTGTCCTCCTGTAAACTGTGCAAAAAATCCTTTATGGCATTGTAAATTAGTTCAAAAATACTCAACAACACTGCCCTTTGTGAGAATGTCAGTTGATTTAACAACCTATTTTGCAGTTGATGAATAGTCTACCAAACATATTTACAGAATATACCAGTTTCAAAGCATTTTTTTGCTGCAGCATACAGCTACTTGGAAAATTCTATTAATTTAGCAATTTTACAGATGTGTATTCAAATTCATCTCAAAAACTTTAATCATATTTGTCATTTAGTTTTGACTGAATAAGTTTAAAATTTGCTCCTTGTGACATTGTTTTGGAGGGGCACACAGGTTTATTTTTTGGATTTAATCAATTTGTCATTGAGTTTTGACTGAATAATAAAATTTGCTCCTTGTGACATTGTTTTGGAGGGGCACACAGGTTTATTTTTGGATATAGAGAAAATGTATGATTGAGTGAATTGTGGAATATTAAGATTGCTATCCCATATTAAATTACAAGTTATTATGTTAACAAGGGCACTTTGGCCAATGCCAAAGTATATGCATACGAAGTTACTTATGGCTGCTTAACTTTGTCTTTTCCACAACCCTGTACACAATAATTTCAACACAAACAAATAAAATGTCATTCAATTTAGTGTAAAAATTAAAAAACTATTCGAGTTATTGTTAAAATATATGTGCATGGCAAGACATTTTATGCAACACAACAAATGCTCCAAGTTTTGCCAAAATAAAAAATACACACGAAAAAACAACCTTTGTTTATCAATTAATTATATTTTTATGCCTCATTGACAATTAAGCAAGTGATAATACTGAAAAGAAACAGTTTGGCCAGACAAAGGAAGATCAGTTTTCTTACTTCGCAGTTTGCAGCTAAGAAAATTCGCAGCATGAATCTTCAGTTTTCGAGTCCGGTGTTTGCTTGAAACGGCTTATGAAATCGTAAGCCGGATATGAATTTGGTATTCTTGTTTTTTTCAGGGAAACAATAAATAACTGCACCCAATATACAATTTCGCAATTCCTAATCTGCTTTTTGTTTTTCTGGCCGCCATCTTGGTACCCTACATACGTCAGCTCCGGTGGCTTCACTTTTTGGGCTCCATGCGCAATCGGCCAGGTATTATAGAGATCAGTGGCGTTGCCACTCACCACTGTTCAATTCAATTCAATTCAATAAACTTTATTTAAAGAGGATTTAAAATATTGCATAGCCAATATACAGTATCTGGTAAGTCAAAGACTTATCTTCCCCAGGGCCCTCGCTATTTAAGTTAAAAATACAAAGTAAAAATATTTACAAAAGGTAGTAAAAATAACAAAATAAAACATACTAATACTAATTAGTAGCTATAAAATAATTTCTTGAGTATTTCTTCTTAAAATCATTTAGGGATACACTTTCTCTAATGTTTGAACTTAATGTGTCCATATCTTTACACTGCCATATCCAAACGTTTTTATATATATTATAAATACATATGATAAATCATGTGTCATGGGAGGATCATATAAACACCACTGTCTCAAAAATAAATAGGAATATAGCTCTACTTCGTAGAATTAAACGTTATTTACCATTACAGACAAGGAAACTATTTTTTAATACGCACATTCTTCCACATATGGATTATTGTTCTATTGTTTGGGGCCATCTGGGGAATAACCTCGTGTTGATTCGCGAGCTTGGAACTCATGTGAGTAGAGTTATTTGTTATTAGTCGATCTCTCCCGTGTTTTGAGGGTTTTCCGGTTTTCCTCCCTCAGTAAAATCAACACTTAGATCTTAGCTGTGCTCCGTGCGGCCCCGCAATTTTTCGTTTCGTAAACGGTCGTTGCCACCAGTTACGGTCGATGCCACCATTTCACTGACGTTAACGCGTCACATCCTGTCCTCCTTCTGAAACACGATATGATCGCACACGAGTATGAAAATTTCACGCCACGCAAACAGCATTTTCATACACCAACGTACAATGGCACCAACGTACAATGTTATAATACACGGAAAATTAATACACGGAAACCTATCGATTGTATTTAATAAAGAAAGAATGGTTATGTCTTAACGGTTGAACTCATGTTATAAATATTTTCGCACGATTTATATTACCGGGAGATTGAAAACGTATGAATTCAACACACGATCGAGAATCAGAAATATATTTTAATGCCACATGCAAACAACAAGAATGTATGCTTAAAGCTAGTCCGTTCTATAAAGCAGGGTTAGTTTTAGTGTTTTTAGTGTTTAGTGTTTTAAGGTTAGTGTTTGATGTTCTTTGAAGCTTTTTGAAAGCAAAAGTTTATTCATGCAGCACTCATGAGTCATGTACTATAAGTATGATTGATAATTTAATCAGATACTTGAATGGCAATTTTACAAACTAGAAAAGTTGGAAAATTGAAAAACTCAAGTTACAAAAGTGACAAGTTAAATTAAAATACTTAAAATACTAAGAATTATTTACAAGTACAGTTCAAACTAAGTGATTTACTAGGACTATATACAATTAAAAGCAACTATCCCACATCTTAAATAAATGTCGGTAAGAAGCTATATTGCTAAAACGTTTGGTTCTACATTTAAATAATGGCAATTTACGGGCATCACGGAAGTTATAATGGTGAACAACAGGTTCAGGCACCAAGTCTCTTAGTTTGCTGTCGGTTTTCAGGGTACTTTCATAGAAAGAGCGGCATAAAGACTCCCTTCTGTCGAAGAAAGTCGATAGGTTCAGCTCGCGTAGTCGTTGACTGTATGATAAGTGTGGATGGATTATTCGAACAGCACGCCGTTGTATGTCCTCAACGTAGTCTCTCAACAATAACGTCAAAGAGAAGTGCCACACAGGACAGACATATTCAAGTACAGGTCTAACAAAATAGCAGAAAACGGAACGAAGATCGCCCGAAGGAACACCGCTCCGCTTTAACGTCCGTAGAGCATACAAGCGCTTGCTAGCTTTAGAGCATATATATTATATAATCGATGTGCTTTCCCCACTTAATGTCAGATGATAACACGACGCCCAGCAGTTTAGTTGTCTGTACAGCCTCCAACTATATTGCCAGTTGGTAGTAAGTGGTGGGAGCAATGGCTTGTTCTTGAGGAATGACACAGTGAACTCCTTGGTCTTTTGTACGTTCAGTTTCATGTTATTGGCAGACGACCACTGGGTAATAATATTGTCAATCTCCTGCTGCAGAGTAGATGAATCAATAGCGGTTGCAGATATGACTTCGTAAATCGTACAGTCGTCCACATACTTATAAAGAGGCAGCGCGGTATAGACAAGTCATTTACCATGACGAGAAAGAATAACGGTCCAAGTTTGGTTCCCTGTGGTACACCTGCACAGACTGTCTTCCAGCAGGATCTGAATTGACCCAGCTTTACGCGCTGTAAGTACGGAATAGCTTTAAGCATACATTCTTGTTGTTTGTGGCATTAAAATATATTTTCTGATTCTCGATCGTACATGTATGTTGAATTCATATATACGTCTTCAATCTCCCGGTATATATAAATCGTGCGAAAATATTTATAACATATGAGTTTAAGACATGACCATTCTTTCTTTCTTTATTAAATACAGGCGATAGGTTTCCGTGTATTCGTTGGTCTATTTAGATTTAGTAGAAACTTGCATGGTCTATTACAAATGCTGCATTCTTATTGGCTACTCAACCGTTGTCTATTCGTGATAGACAACGTTTGGGAAACGTGCTCAAAACAATGGCAGAAAACTCTCGTTTGGGGAGGTTTCAGATGCGTTTTTGGATAATTTTTTGGAGAATGCATGATTGGTAATAGTCCACTAAAACAATTAGACAACTCGTCCTCGTTGTCTAATTGTTAAATAGAGAAATATGTAAACAGCGGTTGTCGTTTTGATAGAGCAATTAATTATTCACCATTGACACAGTTATCGTCGAATGACAGGTCGGAGCAATTCCTGCATTTAGCCGCATGTCAACCATTAGCTAGTTTCCGCAAGTCCCAGTTTTTGTTTAACGGCATGCACGCGTGGCGTTGCGTGAAATTCTCAAACGCGTGGTGTGACGCGTTAACGCCAGTGAAATGGTGGCATCGACCGTGGCAACGACCGTTTACGAAACGGAAAATTGCTGCGGCGCCTTTGACATACCTTCGACTCAGCCACGTTCGAGCTAAACAATTTATAAAGACTTTGCTGTTGTGTCTGTTAATAAGACCATTATTATTAAAGCCCACGTTTGTTCTGTATGCACCTACTCATAAGTTGGGACAACCAAAACAGAACTGTCACACAAGTCTATTCCAGCGCATCCATTGAACAATAAATGGAGCAGCCTGTCGGTGTTATATCTGTGAATACGCATGCTCCTCAAGCTGGTAAACTCCTATTAACTTCCAGCTATACATTGTACGCTCAACTTACTTTCTAATGCTGCGTACAACAGATCAAAATCTGTTTTACTGCTTGGATTCATCCTTTTTTCCCATTCCCGTTTTAAATGCTCTTCTTTTTCGCGCCTTCTTTTCATCTCTTCCTGTACACAAAATAAAGGTTATACTAAAGTTGAAAATTATTTTGGAATTAAATTCTAAGGTCTCCGATCGAGCTTTCCATATCTAACCTTTTCCATAAAATATGAACTTAAAACTAAAATCCGACTGATAATAATGAACATAAACTTTATTTCTGCATTGTCTATATCTTTAGCTCTTACAAACGAATGGAGGACACTTAATAACGTAAAAAATACCCTAAAAATACATGTATAATTAATTAAAATTTTAAATTAATTTAGTCAAATTAAAGAAAGTAGATCCTAAATTCTAACCATATAGTTCCTTACTGCTAAGCATTGTTAAGTATCTTGAAGCGCTACAAATTCTAACATTTACAGTCGTTGTCAATAAGCCAAGCTCAATGATTTTATGCTTACATATAATGAAATGGAATTTCAGTGAAATTAATATTTGAAGAAGACTGGAAAAAACGGAGACACCCGCGTTTTGCTGAGACCGAAAGATTGAAGAAAAAATAATGACCAAGCAAAACTACAGCAATTATATGACATATTGCAACGACCCTTTAAGCGTTAACCAAGCATAGATATAATGAGAATAAATGAAATGATCACCAAAAGATAGACTGACATGTTTTTTAAACTGCTACAACAACTCGTCCAATAAGAAATGTTTTTATTAAAGGGACACTCCACCCCAAAAAACAAGTGTTTATTAAATGAAAGTTCTTTGTCGCCTTACATGAGAATGGGTATTAGTTTTCATCTAATCTTTTTAGTTTTAGAAAAATTTGGCTTGGTTTATCGTATTTTTTTGTAAATTGAAGGCCGCCATTTTTGTTCTGATTGCGGGCGAATGCGGTCGCTCCCATTAATTTTTGACGTCATTGAGTGATAGAAACACTACACAAAGAAAGTCAAAGTGGTCTTAGTCTATTGTGCAGGATTTCTATTCACGCTATTGTGGAGGATTTCTTTTCAAAGTGTTTCTATCACTCAATGATGTCAAAAATTAATGGGAGCGACCGCATTCGCCCGCAATCAGAACAAAAATGGCGGCCTTCAATTTACAAAAATACGATAAACAAAACCAAATTTCTTATACCAATTCTCATATAAGGCGACAAAGAACTTTCATTTAAGTAACACATGTTTTTATAAAACTAACATGTTTTTATAAAACTATAAAACTAATACTCATTCTCATATAATGAGACAAAGAACTTTCATTTAAGGAACACATGTTTTGGGGGTGGAGTGTCCCTTTAATGGTGAACGATAAGCATTATTTGGTCTTACGAATCGTTGTGATAACCAAAAATGTACATCCAAAATGTTAATATTACAAGTTGTTGCATCCACGTTTTTTAAAGCTGTATACAATATAAAAATTAAACATTAAATATCTACAAACCTTTCCCTCCCATTCAATCCTATTTTCTCGATCTTGCCGCAAATTGTTAACATAGTTCTTGGCTAACCATTTGCGCCAATGACATTGCAGTATAATAACCTATACAATAAAAATATCGGCAAGCAATGAAGACTCCACATGTTTTTTTTTTTTTTTTTTTTTTTTTTTTTTTTTTTTTTTTTTTTTTTTTTTTTTTTTTTTTTTATGAATCACCAAAGCCATAAGAGCACCAGTTAATTCGGACTTACTGAAACTTTAGCGGCTAACCTAATGGTGAATCACACAAAATCTGTTACGTATCATTATCAAGAGATAAATAGACCGTTTTCATAACAGCTGCATACTGTAAATATTCTTTTATATGCATCAAAATTTGTCCATCGCTTCGTTAGGAAGCAAAAGTTCTTTTGAATTGCATGCATACAGACGAGGCAAGTAAGGCTATAATTAAGATGCACATAACAGAATATTAAAACTGTATAGTATGAAAAACAGAAATAAGGGGCTGTTTATAATATGGGGGCGGGGCGGGACGATTAAGCCGCGGGACAGGACGATTTTTATCCGAAGTTTATATGATGTTTCCAGGCGGGGGGAAATTGTACCTGGGACGTTTCACGCTCGAAGAAGACCAGCAAAATTCATCAACATGGAGGAAGCAATTACATAAAACAAAGCTACAAACCACACAATATCAGAGTAATCGATAGAGTATGGCCTATTACTACCATTTGTAAGTTACCGTAAGGAGAAAAGATTTTAACGCATTTGTCCGCTCGTGAAGGTCCCACAGATATTACATAATATCGGGATTAGCACATATTTCGATGTATGGGCGCGCTTCCGGTACGGCGTACCATGCATAGGAATAATAATAAAGTAATGGGTACCAGTATGTTTGGATTGACAACTGCAGTTGAAACTTCATATAAGACAAAAACTGTCTATATTTGTATGATGCCGAAACAGAAAACATCTTTGCCCGCGCATCTTCGTAATTTCGTTCACAGTTTTCTATAATCCTGGATTAAACTATTCGCCTTTTTGAGCAACCGAAGTCTTGTAAACAGGTTACAAGATTACAACTAGAAGCTGGGAAATATTAGAGCTAGCGAAATAAAGAAGAACTACGAGTATACAAGCAGCCTAAAGGAGAACTACGCGTCGACGAGATGGACCAACGAACTATTATGACGAATTATACGAGCATCAAATTTTTTTAGAGCTTGGGACTTCTCCCCTTCAGAAATACGGCCCAAATGTAGCGTCCCATACATGAAAGCTGGGTGTGATATACGCCCTAAAAGCTGGGCTACTTCTCTGATGGTAGGGTTTGTGCACCAAAAGAGTTATCTTATAGCGATTTTGTTATTTTAGCTCTATTAGGTGTCACATTGTAGTGGAGTTTAATAATTAGCTCGGGCATTTGTCTGGGTGGACAATAAATCCCAATGCATCTATAATATTAACAGTGACCACAGCAAATTATCAAACTCAGAGCCTACAATATAAGAATAAAATATTTTAACCTTTTTTAAAGATATTTTCGTGATGTTCATCTGCAGTAACATATTTACCGGGCCTGAGAATTTTGTCTGTCAAGTTGGAGACATGACAACCTTCTTTTGTCTAAACAAAAAATGTAAACTTTTTGATCATTGAGAAGATGAGTGCCCGTGCGTCATGTATACCAGTGAAGGAACATCGCGAGAGGTCTATGGGTTTTTTAAGAATGAACCCCGAAATTGTAAACTATGAAATGTCCAAACGTCGTAGGACAAAACCTTTCTATGGGTATTTATAAAATAAGTCGCGCCTTACGCGCGCTGTGATTAGTCAGTAATATCAGGCTATGCAAACACGGTAGTGACGTCACAGCATATTTCGCAGTCTTATTTTATTAAAGAAATAGAAAATGGACGCCCTGTGTTTATATAACCTGAGGCAAACACTCGAGAACTCACATTCTCCCAAACTCTCTCTCTCGTGTTTGAATCAGGCTATATAAACATTTCGTACCATGCACAAAGTTTTTATTAATCCTGGATCTAGCTATAATCGTCTTTTTAACAACTGGCACTGATGTATTTAAACATGCAACATAAAAAAACACAGGAATGTGTAACCATAGTGACTTATTGATCCTGACAATCCAGCTCTTACCATTTGAGTAGACGTCGTGTTAGTTGTTTGTTGAAACTGGTTTTTCACATTTACGGTCTGTGTGTCACGGTTAAAGCGCTCATTCTGTGGGAAAAGAATAATAACAAATAAATCTACATTTTATATCAAATGTTTCCAAAAATAAATACAGTATATAGACTTGTAAAAGTAGTATGAACTTCTATGTACTGTTTAATAAACGAGCAGCAGTGTTTTATAAAACACTGATAAAACACTGCTGCGAGTGTTTTAAACGGCTTCAAAAACGACCACCATTTGGTAAGTTCGTTGGCGTAGCGATTTTGAAAATAAATGTTGTATAAGCTGAGAAAATCAAAGATAAAGTTTATGTAAATCAGGACGAATCTTTATCATATTTAAAGACATGTAGTCTGCGTGAGGACAGAGTCTGCTTTCGCAGACTAAAAGACATGATACGGTCATGATTTTTCTTTGTGTTTTCCTTATGAATTATTAATGAGTTTTTGAAAAGATACGTTATTCATGATGAAGTAAACTTCGGCTCGCGTAGCGGCGTCGGCCCTGGCGCGAGGGAGCTAATCTCGACTAACGTTTATTTGTCGAAATCGGTAACCTAAACCCCGCAAAATGCTTTTGGATATCAGTAATTTTACCCGAAGTATGAGCGTATGGACGAGCAAAAGACTGGGACGGTTGCTAACCGGATATATCATTTGCATAATTCCTTAATATTTCGACATGACAACGTTAACGCGGCGATTTACACGCGCCTGCGCAGTGTAGAACAGAAAGACAGTTAGGCAATATCACGCCTCCTGATTTGTTGACGTATTGGTGTGTATAGCAACGAGCAAACAGTATCTCGAGTGGGGTTTTGGGGATGTCAAAACAAAAATCGTGTTGCCTTCTGTGCCCCCCGTGTGGGGAAATTTGTCCACGATGGTGGATAGGTGGACGATGTGCCAGAAATATGACGAGTTTTTAATCCGAAATTATACACAATGTTGTATATTAACATGTACTACAAACACGTTTTCTCCATGAATATACATAATAATATTTCCAGACTTGGTATTTTTCTTAAAATCGCGACAATTTAACGATTGTTCACCGAAGTGGAGGTGAATAGTGGTACATATACCAAAACAAGTTGATAAAAATTAGGGTTTAGTTTTAATTTAGTTTCAAAGCTCTCAGGGGTAACGTTCCATATTTTAAAGTGCCTATGCAATGAAAATTTCGTTGTAAAATCGCTCTTTTGTTTGAATGAACTCTTGAAACTAAAAGACTAACCATTTACAACTTTTTCATCATCTCACTTCACTCTAGAGATAATGTTGACGATTTTGTTTAATATGTAAATGATCATACTTATGACATCACAATGCATAATGCCTTATTGAAAATGCTTATAGATATCCTTGAGAAAAATTAATGAAATTCACTTGAAATACAGGTGCATGTGCAAATGATCCAGTTTTTAATACCGACGTTCAATGACACGCAAATAGTGCATAATCATCAACAACGATTCCATGTGAAATGTGGACATTGTAAAAGATATGCAGAAGTGGGAGGTTTGTTCAATAAGTCATTATGCATTGTGATGTCATAAGTAGTTATCATTTACATAACTTAAACAAATCTTAATATCTCAAGAGTGAAGTGAGAAATGAAAAAGTTGTAAATCGGGTTAGTCTTTATAGTTTCAAGAGTTCTTTCAAACAAAAGAGTTATTTTACAACTGAATTTTTCATTGCATAGGCACTTTAAGTTGTTTACCAGTTTTGACAGCTACCTGTCATTTCGAATAGCCTTTTCAAACTGGATCAAAGCATGGCAAAAGACCAGTGGAATAGTGGATTGTAGCCCAAATGTAAGATTTAAATACTGTAAACAGTTCAGTCAGTGCAATGCTTCATGTTTTTTAGTGATTGTATTTTTCTTACATTTGTAAATATTTCCTTTGTTTTTTTTGTGGTATAAAAGCGGATGTATGTTTCCCAGATCATTCGCTTAGTATTCAATTCAATAAAACAACAAATGTGATTCGGTAACCCGCCAGTTTCTTCGAATGTGAATTTTATATAAATATACCAAAATCAACGGGACAAAAACGTCAAAAAGTTAAAAAGTCTAAAAACCACCAAACGTAATTTTCGACTACAATGTCATCTTCAGGGTTCAAACTCTGCTTAACCGAAAAATCTTATATAATTTTCCCAAAATACAACCTACTGAACAAACGAAAAGAACTCCTATCAAGTTGGCGCCATATGAACAAACACCTAGTAAGAAACACCGCCTGATAATTAACGCTTCAAGTATCGCTAAACTGTATATAAACTCACCAGTTTGAGAGTATAGAATTCATTAGTTGTCCAAGGCATGAAACACGGTGTAATGATATGTTGTATATAAATGTATATTAGATATATGTTAGATATATTGAGAGTATTGGACCTGTCATTGCACCTTCGACAAGTCCTCCCTACTGCTCAGTCTGTTTCAAGCTGATCGACTGTAAAAATTACAATGATGATTCATTAGCATTTTCCCCATCTCATTAATTATTAGTTGAGTAATTAGATTAGATTAGATTAAGTGATTTTCTGTCGTATAGTTCTTTCTCCTTCTCCCAGTTTTCTGCTTTCAGTTCAGTTAACATTTTTTTATTTCTCGTTAAACATCTGTGCCTAACCATCTGCCTTCTTTTAGTGTTGGCATACATACATTTTCAGACCAAATTTAGACCGTAATTGGATAATGCAAAAATTCAACTTCAACCAGCCAGTTTTCTGCTTTTCAGATAGAAGTTGCATTTTTCGCAACTGGTCCCTGGTTTTGGTACTTAAAATATATGTATTCCAAACACTCGAAATTTTCCTTCACCATACAATCCTTTCAACATGTAGTTTGATCGAAAGTGAAATGCCAATATGATAAGTGAAATACCCAGATCTTATATACCTATAATATAGGCATTACCACCACCATATATACAGAACTCATTAATTATTACTTTGTTTATCTCCCATGCATTTGATTGGCTACTTTCTACTTGTGACACCCTTTTGGCATATATATATATATAAGCCATATTTATTTTATTTCATCTCGTCTGACCCTGATGAAGGGCTCCGCTCGAAACTTCAGTATCTCGTCACTAAATTCTTGGCAGTTTACCACCTTTTCACTTTAAATTTGCTATTTTGCTACCCGCCGCGTGAAAGCAAAACAAGCGCCTGCGTATGAGGCTGACTTTTTTACCCGTACTAACCCTACCCAACAGGGCTTTACTTCAAACCTCAATAATGAAGGGCAACGCGTTTACTGCACATGTCACTCGTGCACCCTTAATACTTCAAAACATTAATAAGAACCCTTAATTTGGTACTTCAAAACATTAGTTTCATTTCCTCGCAGTATTTTGGCAGTCAACTATACCTCAGTTCCTTTTGTATTTTACGTAATAGTTCTAACACGAGTAAGCGTTCTTCCTCTGATTTCTAAATACGGACAAGCCGGTTGAAAATACGAGGCGAAGCCGAGTTGTTTTGACCGGTTTGTCCGTATTTAGACAGCAGAGGATGGACAATTACGAGTGTTAGAACTTACTTCTCAAACGAATCCATATTTGGATTCCATAAATCCAAACGAATCCATGAACGAATCCATAAATCCAAATTTGGCCGTAATCTTCCTCTTATTTCTAAATACTCATTAAATATTGATTTATTTTGAATTTTCATCATGAATTATTAATGAGTTTGAGAAGTAATAGATCAAACACGAGAAAGAGTGTTTCATCCGATATCCAGTCCCCGAAAAGTAGGTTGAAAAACGAGGCGATAGCCGAGTTTTTTAACCGAATTCGAGGTGACTGGATAGAGGATGGAACACTCTTTCGAGTGTTTGATCTTACATCTTGAACGAATCGGTATTTTAAGAGAAATTTGAGGTGGAAATTGTCAAAATCCTATGCTAATTAAGACCAGGTATCCAGATGTCCGTCTCGGTACTGATTTCCTTTGTTTTCGGCTCATGAATTATTAATGAGTTTGAGATATACATTTCAAAAACTCATTGAGGAAAATCATGACCTTATCGTATCTTTATATGTGATAAAGATTCATCCTGATTTACATAAACTTTTCCTTCGATTTTCACGGCGAAAATTGCTTGAATCACTGAAATAGTTGGTAAATATGGTTATTTAGATGCAGTCGTTTTTGAAGCCGTTCAAAACAATCACAACAGTGTTTTATCGGTTCTAAAACACTGCCGCTCGTGTTTTAAACTATACGTATAGTTTTCATTGACTTACTGGAGATGGAATTCGTTTCTTAAGAACTGTTTGCATAGATGCATTGTTGTACTCAACACCAGTTAATCTATGACGAAATCCACCAAGAAAAGGCTTCTTGTGTTTTTCCTGAATAACTTGAACTTTCACTTCATTTACCAAACCTTCAAATTCTATAATAATTGAACAACTTAGTTTGAAGAATTGCATATTTTTGTGCCAGATAAAGATTTTTGCATTTGTCATGACTGCAATCACTGTCAAAATTGTTGGAACAACCCCATTTGAAAGGCTTCACACACCCACCCCCCTCTCCATACTGTTGTAACATAATGTTGTAAACTGGCAAATATTGATATTTCTCGAGCGAACATTTCCCTTACCTTCTTAAGCTTTTAAAACAACATTGAATTGGGGGAGTGGGGGTGAAATGAAAAGTTTTATGTTTATATATGCCTTATTTACATGGCAAAATGCATTCGCGTTCAAGCGTTCCAACTAATTTTGTCAATGATTGATAATGTAAAACTTAATTTCCACTAATACATATAGTGTAGCTATGTATGTAAACTGTATAACTACAAGAATAAATATGAAAACTGTTAAGTTCTCAAAAGAACTGGATATAATATGAAAAAGAGAAATAAGAGAACTTCAATATGTCGAAAATACTTAAGTAAAAGTACTTATGAAATATTTTTCAACTGTAACGCTGCATTTCCCCCTTATAATCCTGCGAAGACAACAGTACTCAGTTAGCAGTGTTCGTGCAAATTAAGTTATTACCTGAATCAATTTTGACAGTAAGTATTTCTGGCATTCTATATGGAGCAGCTTGTTTTAGTGGCTGTACTGTTGTCGAGGCATCGTTTAACTTTAATGGAGCATTAACTGGATCGACAGATTGTACTTCAATGTGTACAAGCTGCAGAGGGTTTACACCAAGAGTGGATAATGTCGTGTTATCACTCAGAAGATTACCTGAAAAATGGAGCATTTCATTCAAATTTGCTTTTTACAGCATTCATTCACAGCACGAGGGTCAACCAGTTAATTGCAAAATAATTTACAATCATGTAGATTAATATAATAAATTATGCTAAATTAATAAATGAGCATTTTGTCACACAAGATAAGAAAATTATACTCATAATACTTGTGCATACAGTGGAGTCGTGGAGTTATTTACACAGAGACTAAAACACTAGTAAAATCCATAAAATCCATGGAAGCGAAATTGCGGAGCGTTTTATATTCTGTGTGTGACTCGTTCGTTCGTTCGTGAGGAATCAACAATAAGCGATATTTGGGACGCGACATTTTTAACGAACGCCACAGGGCACCGCACTTTGCACTGTGTCTGGTTTAACTATATATACAACTGGAATGTCTCGCTTCAATCACCGTTTAGTCTTCACTGCATGAACAATTTCGTAAGAAAATTTCTACATGGAACTCTTAATAAGGAGTGGATTTTCAGTCATAGTGATTATTCTTCTGTCTGTAATCCATTACTTTGTCTGCTCATGCATTGAAACAATTCTGTTCACAGAGTTACTGTAGTTGATACATCACTCAAAATTCGCTGTAAATAATTGGGTCGTTCTCTCTTTTATACCAAATAATTTTTTTTTAGTAATTATGTCGTTTTATAATTCTATAAGTAGTTATTACTATCTGATGCATAACAACTACAATCAGTAGTCATATGTACGCATTACGTACCTATTTTATTATTTATCACCTTTGTGGCATCATATGAAACAGGGGTTGATAACATTTGCCCTCAATCAGTTGAATACTTCTCAAGTTCTCAATAATAGTTACATTCTACCAGGTGAACTACCGAGAGTTTTAGTAACGAAGTATTGACGTTTCGAGCGGAACATTTCTTCAGAGTAAGATCATCATAGTGAGTATTAAAGGGTTAATATTGAAGTGAAAAATAAGTTTGGCAAAAATATTCTTATTTGAAAGAACTTTAATTTGTAATTATAGAGATTGATATTCATATAGCTATCTCATATCTAATATACAATACGAGTTCTGTATATATGGTGGTGGTAATGCCGGGATAAGATTCTGGTTATATTATACTGTTGGTAATATTTAGCATTTCACTCGATCAAACTACATGCTGAAAGGATTTATGGTGAATGGATGTATTCCAACACTCGAAATTTTCCTTCACCATAAATCCTTTCAATATATATATATATATATATATATTATATATATATATATATATATATATATATATATATATATATATATATATATATATATAATATATATATATATATATATATATATATATATATATATAACACTGATGAGCTGTTGTACAGCGAAACACGTGTCTGTAGATTGAATTATATATATATATATATATATATATATATATATATATATATATATATATATATATATATATATATATATATATATATATATATATATATATATTATATATATATATATATATATATATATATATATATATATATATATATATATATATATATATATATATATAATAGGTAATATTTGGCATTTCACTCGATCAAACTACATGTTGAAAGGATTTATGGTGAAGGAAAATTTCGAGTGTTGGAATACATACATTTTAAGACCAAACCGGGACCAGTTGCGAAAAATGCAACTTTAAGACCTTCCGGCTGGGAATTGAACCCGCGACTCTGCGATGCTAGTGCAGTGCTCTGACCACTGAGCTACGGAAGCCGTTGCCGAGAGCCTAGTCACGAGTTCTGTATATATGGTGGTGGTAATGCCGGGATAAGATTCTGGGTATATTATAGGTAATATTTGGCATTTCACTCGATCAAACTACATGTTGAAAGGATTTATGGTGAAGGAAAATTTCGAGTGTTGGAATACATACATTTTAAGACCAAACCGGGACCAGTTGCGAAAAATGCAACTTTAAGGCCTTCCGGCTGGGAATTGAACCCGGTCTTAAAATGTATGTATTCCAACACTCGAAATTTTCCTTCACTTTCCTTATATAATTCTTAGAGAACAAGTGTTATTTCCTTTTAATACTTTTTCAATCAATTTTACGCGTTCATAAATACCCCTAAATTTTACTACGAAGCGAGAAAACTGGTGTTTGTAAATATCAAAATCCAAACATTCCGGATGTGATTTTTTACTAGGGGTATTTTTTTTAAATACCCCTATGCAATGGTTATTATATAGTTATTATAATTAAATTGTCCTGCAGCATTTCTCAACGACTTGATTGCTAAATATGTTACGGTATCAACTTTCATAAAAAATGTGCAACAGCGATTACAAAGAGCACAAAAACAATTTCATTAACTTTCAGACACCTTATAGACTCGAGAACAAATGCAGTAGTAGGATGAGGCGGTTAATCAATAAACCGGAAAAAACGATGTTTTTCTAAACCGATTTATATAGATGTTGCTTCGAGCGAAAAGCTAGCGAAAAACCAACCTCGTACCCAGGGTCTTATCTCCGCAACGCCCCCCCCCCCCCCCGCCGGGCGGGTGGCGAGCGGAGATAAGGCCCTGGGAACGAGGTTGGCGAAAAACCGGAATTGACCTAAAAAAACCAAAAAGTCGGTCGGTGAAGGACGGCATCTCCACAATAACAAACTGTGATATTGGGGCGATGATAAAAAGCATCAGAGCTTCAAACATACTTTACTTGACTCTGAAGATGACCACTGTTGAGGCTCATGTTGAAACGTCAGTCACCAGCAATAGTCTTGCTGAAGACTACAACAACCTGGATGATCAACTTCACACTTCTAAATGATACTCCTAGCCGTTCAAACCATTTACTTTATGATTATCAGCGTGATAATACATCACAACAGGCTGAGATAAAATCTTAAACCTGCTTTTTTACTACTGCTTAATTGTCTGTAGTGGCTTAACATGTACAGAAAAGTCCATAGGCGCCTACAGGGCACCTACTGTACACATGTATACAGTAGGCAATGTGCCAATTGCCTATAGAAGCCTATAGGTTTCATATAGGATCCTATAGGTTGCCTATAGACATGCATATAGGCAGGCCTACAGACTTTTTGTGTCTACTGGATGTATATCCAGTAGCACACTATGTCACCGGCTGGGTTTAGCACTTCTTTTCTTGGGGTGGTCATATCGTCACGTGACACGAAGCTGTTACGGAGATTTGGCGGATATTTACGGATAGACCCCATGTGCGATGATGCGACAGCGAATTCTAAGGATTCTTTGCGGTTTTTCGGCATTCAGGGTAAGTGAATATGATCTTTAAGACATAGATTTTCATTTAAGGTTCTAATGAAGTGACGGTAGCGTGTATTTTTATTTATGGGCTCGTAAACGGACTTCGTCAAGCTATATTTACGGCAGAATTCAATGAAACGCTGATTATAAATATCTTGTTGTTCGTTTCTCGGTTTTTAATTTTAACAAAGCATTTTTATCCCTTTTATATGTCTTTCAGGTGACAACGTGCTGTATATTTGTGAGGTTTTATTCTCACAGGAGCCATTGTGTTTGCACTGACTCAATTTATATATTATATATATATTTTCGTTTAAATTGTTACGTTTATTTTGTTAAATTTACTTTGTTTTAAGACATAATATGAAATCCAAAAGAAGCATTTATAATGTTATATCATTTATATAGAAATTGTTGATATTAAAACAAGACGCCCACGAGGCGTAACTCAGGCTACTTTAGCCCATGCAGGGTAGGGCTATACTTTGGCATAATTGAAGACTAAACAGCTATATACATATTTATAATTAAAATTATATAATTTATATAATATGATAATTTGAGCATGCTCGCCTCATTTAGGGCAAGTCATTATTTATGGATATACTGGATCGGGTAAAATTGACCTTGGGTCATGAAATATTTTGCCCTCGTTTCTACGGGCTATGAAATTTTTTTGTTCATCAAGTGTAACACACAATAAGAAGTATACACACAATAATAAGTGTACAATAAAAAGTGTATAATAAAAAGTGCAACACACAATTAATAAGATCATGAGCACAAGCACACATAAAAAAAATATTTGTGTTTTTATTGAGACATAAATTTTCTTACGGTATTGCTGTTCATGTGTGAAACAGCATTCTAAACGTTCCGAGATGTGACTGTCTTACCAGTGTGTAAATGCATCAGCCATTCAACTTTCACTACAACATGCATTTCCATATTTCATATTGGATGTGCCCATGATCTCACAAAAGGATCAACCAGGTATTAAATTCACCAATTATGCTTGTTTGGACATGCAGGCTTCAAAAATTTTATTCCCTGATAGAGCGGATCAAGCAAATATTATAATAGTTTTAAAATATTCCCAACCCAGTGAACCCTATAAATAATGACCAGTCCCCCTTAGTGTTGGACAATTGATAAATTACAGTGATGTCATGATTAGCGAGCAAACTCAGATACTGAGCCAGGACAAAAAACAATAATCAAGGACAAAAATCAATAATCAAGGACAAAAATCAGTTTGAAAGGTGTGTACAATGTAGGCTGTGCAGACCAACTAACATGCAGTTGGCAAACAACAATTCATTGGAGTTGATCTGGATTGGAGTTGGTCTAGGGCGACATGAGGTGTTCATTTGGGTTATATTAACTATGTTTGTATTAAGCATTCATATATAATATATCAACAATCAATACACAACTACTGTAGCTATTAACACAGGGTGCCCATCTCAAATTTATTATTTTTATTATTATTTTTTTTTCCCCCCGAAATATGTGAGAATGCTAGAAATCGCCATTATTGTGTATTAAAAAATCGTCATTATTGTGTCTCAAGTATGCTGAATATGTAATTATTGTGTACCCTCGTTTCCAGGACACGGGATGCTGGCGCAGCTACGGAGGCTGTGTCACATGCCTCAGTTTTGCAAAGACTGTTGGGGCCATATCTCGACCCCCAAAAAATAAAAACACCGAAACCTAACCAAAAAAACTAGAAACCAGGTTCCTTGAAATGTACAGCTGATCTGCATGTTAATTATCAATACCCTATTTGATGAGGTCCGTTTTTTCAAAGAGCCCTTCAAACCAACAATTATGTGTACTATAAGCTAAAATAAATAAAAACGGTACAATAAATGAAAACAAGTTAAATACAACACTTTTGGCGTACTTTCCCTACACAAGTAAGTATAAGGATTATGATTTTGTCATCTTTCCATTTCACTATTTATGAGATTGCTGATAACAATTATTTAATTATTGGAATTTGGAAATTAAAGCATCCTTGGGACCCAGTTATTGTTTATGCCTAATGGCAAAATTAAAATTACAATGCTTGTGTACTCCTCAACAGAACCAATGCAATATGCAAGCTGTACCAAACGTATCTTTTTCTAGTTTTAAATCTACATATACTATGCTAATCTACTATGCTGTTTTCAGAACAAAATTTGCAATTAAACTGCAGTCAATTCCCTATTCGGCACGCGTTTCTGTAACGGCTAATATTTCACACTAGCCTTGTAGATGTTAACAGAAAATCCAGTAGACACATGTACGCACTGCGTACCTATTTTTTGTTAGGGAACTGATTGCAGTTCAACCTCGTACCCAGGGTCTCATCTCCGCTCGCCGCCCGGCGAGTTATACAGTTTCGCTGTAAATTGTGAATTTGGGGGAGTAAAAATAATAATATTGGCTAGTTTTGCAGCCAAACGTTTTTGAAGCCAATCTGTAGTCATTATGTAGACAATAATCTCAGCTATATTGCACACAAAGTGCAGTGCTGCCAAGTTTTCTGCAAGTGTCTCTCTCCCCACTTACCATCAAATATAAAAATAATTGAGCTTGCTGGTTGACCACATTGGGATGAAACATAATTTCTTAAATGGGATAATGACTCATTCATGGGATAAGTAAGTGTTATTACAGCTCCTTCTGGCATCAAGACAAGTTTTACTATAAAAAGACAAAAATGTAACAACTTGATTTAGATGTTCTAACTATTTTTCATCAATCTTTAACATTTTGAGATATATATAATACTGTAATATAGAAAAATAATGAATATACATTATACATATTAAGTACGACTCTTACTGTACGTTTATATAAATATTTTTTGACACGTTGAAGTTCTCTTATTTCTCCTTTTCATATTATATTACTAATGGTAGTAATTCATGAGCCGAAAACATAGGAAATCAGTGGCATGCGGAGGTTTGATATCATGGTAAAGAACTTCCATAAATTAAGCTAACTTTCACCTCGATTTTCTCTTTAAATATACTGATTCGTTTGAGAAGCTATGTCAAGAACTCGAAATAGTTCTTTACCACGGTCTCAAAACACCTCGAAGTTGTTGAAAAACTCGGTTTTGATACCGTGGTAAAGAACGCTTTCTCGTTCTTGACATATTACTTCAATCTATTGATACAGTATTTCTAACATTGATTAGGTCTTCTTTGTATCATCAACATAAAGCACTGTAGCAATTCACCACTTGCACGCTGGCAAGCACGTGTAGTTGTCACGTGGTTAAAATGTAAAAAAATACGAAAGTTCGTACAATCGTCCGCAATGGCTGATAGTTCCGCAATAGCAGATAGTGTTGAAAGTGTTCATTTATTGTTAAATATCTCAACCCAAAGCTTTTACGTTTCGTATTACGTGAACAAACTATAAAAGTAAATATGAAACGCGGTTTTATATCTCTAAATCATGTTCTGGTTCAAACGATTAAGAATTTTATTAGATTTATAAGTCACCGAAGGCACGCGCACGCGAAGCCGCGAATTTCCTTGTGGCTGTGTTGTGCGTTTTAGTTTGACATTGCATATGTATTCCCCTTTTTTTAGGAAGTTAGGAATTATCATCGAATCTGTTAGATTAACAGCTGCGTCCACTCTTCCTGCATAGAAACACACAAATTGAAACTGTAAAGTAATATGAATCCAGGGCCGGATTAAGGTTACGCGGGGCCCCTGGCATATTTTCAGCGCCCCTTGCCACCGTTTAGTCCCCCAGCGCGGTTTCACCATAAGCGCAAGGAAAAATTGAACTTTGCTGAGAAAAAAGATAGATAGGATTAAATTATCTTCCTTTCTTCCTCGCTGCCTTAAAAGTCCCCTGCTTAAAAAGCTCCCCTTGAAAAGTTCCCGCCCCCACAGGGCCTCGCGTTTACCCGGTAAACGGGGCCCCGTGCTTTCTAGAAAAAACGCGTGAAATTAAAATTGCGCAACGAAAAGGCGCGGGGCCCGGCCCTGTATGAATCTCGAACTTGTGTCTGTGACTGTGAGCATATACGCGCATCACCGCGCGCCCCACTTAACCGCCGAGTTGTTCCGGCCAGGCTAACGCGCTACGTGGCTGATGTCTCGCGTAAAATCAAATGATAAGTTCCAATCAATAGCATCCGAGAGCTACAAAAATACTAAGCTAATCGTGGTGTATCTGTAAGTGAGCATTTGAAGTCTGTTTTGATACATATAGCTGCTTCGGTAGAAAATATGGGGCGATATACTAACTTGACCCAAATTTCGAATAGGATGACCAAGAAAGATGTCTGAAGCAACGATATTTATTTATTTATTTATGACATGAAAACAGCACATCCTCATAGACTTATATGATGAATCAAAATATTCAAAGATCAGCAGACAACCTATCACTTGCGCACAGCTTGCCCTATTTTAGCGAGATAAGATCCAACAGAATTCAGTGCACTACCACAGGGCTTGCCCTATTTTAGCGAGAGAAGATCCAATATAATTCACTGCCACAGGCTGTAAATGAAAGAGGCTCGTGTGAGGAAGACTACTAATACAAAGAAAACTGATCAACAACCTATTTCAACCCCAAACTTCATCTGTTGCCGAAACTAAAAATGTCTACACATGAGGTACCATTATTCAATACACGTCAGCCGACTTGTCTTTTACACAATACAACACCGACAAAATCGTCTCACGCTGCCCCTGTCATGTTAGCCTGCGAAACAGGCCCTTTATTTTTTTCGAGCTTTATAAGAAAAAAGGCGAAAATAAATCGGGAGGGGAAAAATAATTTTTTCCCCTCTCGATTTTTTTCCGCCTTTTTTCTTAAAGCTCGAAAAAAATAAAGGGCCTGTTTCGCAGGCTACTGTCATGTTAATGAGACTAAACTTTATATGTGATGTATAAAAATTTGCTATTGAGACTAACGTTGAACTTATGTATATTCATGGTCTGTTGAACGATCCAAGAAATACCATCCACTACAATTCAAAGGTCAATATTTCTTTTGCAATTCTATAGTTCAATAATGCGTTTACCTTTATTATTAATAAATGTATATTATTTCTTTAATTTACTTCTATTTATTTGTTTTTCTCTATAACATGCATCAATGAATTTATGTGCTGTTTTCATGCCATAAATAAATAAATATCGTTGCTTCAGACATCTTTCTTGGTCATCCTATTCGAAATTTGAGTCAAGTTAGTATATCGCCCCATAGTTTCTACTGAAGCAGCTATATTATGTATCAAAAACAGACCCCAAATGCTCACTTACAGATACACCACGATCACCTTAGTATTTTTGTAGTTCTCGGATGCTTATTGATTGGAACTTATCATTTGATTTTACGCGAGACATTTTTATATCAGGTAACGTAGCGCGTATATCACAGACACAAGTTCGAGATTCATATTACTTTACAGTTTCAATTTATGCGTTTCTATGCAGGAAGAGTGGACGCAGCTGTTAATCTAACAGATTCGATGATAATTCCTTCCTTAAAGGGAAATGGCAATAAAAAATTTTTTGTCTCATTTGAAAGAACATTAAAAATGATATATGAAGACCTTTTACAGATTTTCCATATCGTTCTTGGTTCTGTAAATATTTCACTTCTTTTTAACAAAGAACATTGAACATTCCGCCATCTTGGATATGCATAACCATCCTTGGATATGCGTGACGTCACAACCAGGGTAGAAATGTTTTTATATCAGCAATTATCGAGTCATTATAGATGCTAAATCGTAGTTGTTTTGGGTGTTGTATACTTTTAAGTGAACTAGCAATCCATTTGAACGCATTCCACTGATATTTGGGCAATTATTTACAACTTTTACAATATTTACCCAGGTTTTGACGTCACTTAATTAGATCTAATTATAAAACAAGATGGCGGATTGCAGATATTTTTGTTCACACATATTTCAAAAATTAAGGAAGTTACGGGGAAATTTTAAAAGGTCTTCATATATTATTTTAAATGTTCTTTTAAATGAGACAAAAAAATTTTGTATTGCCATTTCCCTTTAACGTAAGGGAAATACATATGCAATGTCAAACTAAAACGCACAACACAGCCAGAACTCAGAAGGAGATTCGCGGCTTCGCGTGCGTTCGATGCACAGCCAGGGCCTCCTGCACATGCTTCATCTGCCCCTGGCACATTTGCAGATGTCTCACGTCTGCATGTCCGAACTGGTCCTTGTTGATCCCCCTTGTGTTGTAACCGTTCTCAACATCTATTCACAATATAGTAGTTCATGAACATGTGTAATTAAACAGATGTAAGTTGAACAGTTGCATAAAAATGCAGTTGCACATAAAGATAAAATACTTGTATAACATAGTTCTTCGAGGCTTGAATAAAAATGCAGTTCAATATGAACACAAAAAGTTGACATTATAACAGTTGATAAACTAAGTTAATCAGAATTTGCTTCTTGCATAAAATGCAGTTCAATATGAACGCAAAAAGTTGACATTATAACAGTTGATAAACTGCGAAAGGTAAGGAATGCTTTGCAGTTTGCGCGCTTGTGTTATTGGTTTGATTTGGGAAACTGGCTTCTAACTACGACATAATAAGCTTTTAAACGTCGTTTAAATCAGTTTGTAGTGATGTCTGACTCAGAGTTTGTCGAATATTGTTAACCGCACTCGTCTGACAGCGTGTTCTATTCTCAACGGCTTCGATTATCTGTAAATAAGACCGATAATCTGTAAATTTATTAGAAGAGTGGTGAAAGAAGAAATTATGAAAGTACGTAAGAACATATGTAAAATTCCAGCCGCTGATATTGGACTACAAGGACATAACCTACTGGGAGAGGCTAGGATCTTTGAGCACTTAACACCTGGTGTACAGAAATTATTGTCAGAAGCAAAGAAATACCAACAACAAAATGGTTTCACATTCTGTTGGGTTAAAAACTTCAAAGTCTATCTCCGAGAGGCGGAAGGTTCTCGTCAAATATTAATCAAAAGTCTTAACGACCTGGAGAATTTTAGAAGACGAGAAGGTGCAGTCTCGTCTTAGAGCTAAGTATATCACAATAGTTAACTAATTTGTCTACAAATTACTGCTTTAATATGTCTTGTCCATCAGAAGATATTAACTTGCAATCTGCTCTCCCATTTTATCACCTGGACGATATTTCTTTTAACTTAATATTATACGAATTGACTCATAGTTCAGTACATTTTGATCCAAATCGGCTTGAATCGTTATTGTTTAATCCCACAGATCAAGCTGAAATACCACACTCGTATTCTAATTATATTGATCCTGACATTAATTTTTCATTTCGTCCTGCAATTAGTAATTACATGGTGGAAGAAACTATTAGTGATCAAGTAATTTCTTTAACTCCAAATATCACCTTTTCACTGATGCATTTAAACGCACGAAGTTTGATTGGTAATTTTGATAAATTTAAGCTTTTGCTAGCAAATCTGCAGAAACCATTCTCTGTCATTGGGATAACAGACACCTGGCTAAATGATCTTACTTTAGACTTAGTAAATATACCCGGATACAGTTTTGTCTCCAATCATCGTAAATCTAAAACTGGCGGAGGAACTGGCCTGTATTTGCAAAACAATCTTGAATTTAAATTATGTTCTGAGTGTACTTTTTCAGATCCTGATCTAAGTGGAGATTAACGTCCCACAAGGGAAAAATATTATAATAGGTACAATATACAGGCCGCCAAATCAAAATACGGCACTTTTTGTTGACAAACTAAATGACATTCTTTCTAATATTACCAAGGGTAATAAGCACTGTTATATAATGGGTGATTTTAATTTAGACTTACTCCGGTACAATGATCACGCGCCTACTCAAGAATTTGTTAATTGCTTATTCTCTTTTGCCTTTTATCCACTTATCTCGAATCCAACTCGTATTACCCCTCACACAGCTACATTGATTGATAATATATTCACCAACCAACTCTCTGAAAACGTCTTTAATGGTATTGTCCTTAATGACCTTTCTGATCATCTGCCAATTTTTGCATGTTTTCATAAAGAGTTTGACTCCAAATTGTCAGGAAAGGTCATTCAAGCGCTCCTTCAACGATCACAATATCAACAAATTTCGCGAACGTCTTTCCCTGATAAATTGGTGTACTAAACTCAATTGGTTGGACCTTAATGATTCTTATAATACTTTTTTTAATGAATATACTAAGGTTTTTGAAGATTGTTTTCCTCTAGAGACCATAAAACGAAAACGCTTGGAAAAGCTTAGTTCTCCTTGGATGACACAAGGACTATTAAAATCCATTAGGAAAAAAAATAGGCTTTATAAGCAATTAATAAATTCGCCAAGTGCGTTGCGTGAATCACGGTATAAAGCATACAAAAACAAGCTCACTCATTTAATCAGAAATTCTAAGCGGTCACTTTCAAATTTGTGCGAAAAATGACCTGAAATTAACATGGAAACTAGTGAACGAGGTTATTAATAAGCGAAAGAGTAAGCCTTCTTTACCTTCAGCATTTATGTTTGAAGACAAAATGATAACGGATCATTTTGAAATTGCCGATAGATTTTGTAAATACTTCACTAATATCGGCCCTGCTTTAGCGAGTAAAATACCACAAATAAATACTTCTTTTCGTTCCTTCCTAACTGATAATGACAATAGACCAATCACCTTAAATCTGACTAATGTGAATGAACTCGAGGAGATATGCAGAGGCTTCCAGGCAGGAAAAGCCCCCGGGTATGATAATATTCCAATGTACCTAATTAAGAATTCTTTTGACCTTATTTCAGAACCTCTTACACAATTGATTAATCTCTCTCTTTCCACTGCAGTCTTTCCAGACAAATTAAAAATTGCTAAAGTTATCCCTATTTATAAAGCAGAAAATAGTGAAAATTTTGCAAATTACAGGCCTATTTCTTTGTTGACAAACTTTTCTAAATTTTTTGAAAAAGTTATGTATAAACGCTTGATTAATTTTATAGAAAGATATGAAATTTTATATTGTTGTCAGTTCGGTTTTCGAAAAAACCACTCGACCTCAATGGCCTTAATTCACTTAGTAAACAAAATTACCTCGGCCATTGATCGTAAAGAAATAACTGCAGGTATATTTTTAGACTTATCTAAAGCTTTTGACACCATGGACCACGACATTTTGTTTGCTAAATTGGAGCACTACGGTATCTGTGGTATAGCTCTGAAGTGGATCAAAAGCTATTTCTTACACCGTAAACAATTTGTCCAATTTAATCAAACTTGCTCCTCCGAGCAAATAATAAAATGTGGTGTTCCTCAAGGGTCTATTTTAGGTCCTTTGTTCTTTATCCTATACATAAATGATCTTCCTAATGCCTCTAAACTGACAGAAACCTTGATTTTTGCAGACGATACTAGTATTTTCTATTCACATTCGGATCCACATTATCTAGAGTCTATAATGAACGAAGAATTGAAAAATGTTGATGTTTGGATGAAAAGCAACAAACTTTCAGTTAATATTAAAAAAACAAATTACATTATTTTCAAATCAAATCAGAAGAAAATTACGAACAGCTTTTCTCTTTGCTTTGGTAATGAAATACTTAAACAAGAGAGAGTTTCAAAATTTTTAGGAGTATATATAGACGAACATCTAACTTGGAAAGACCACATAAGTTATGTGTGTAAAAAGATCTCTAAATCTGTTGGTATATTGCACAGGTCACGCTTTTATTTGTCATCTAAAACTAAATTATCTCTATATTACACTCTGATTTATCCATACATTACCTATTGTAACTTAGCTTGGTCATCTACATATGTAACAAATCTAAATAGAATATTTTACTTACAAAAGCGTGCTGTGCGAGTTATAACTAATGCAGATTTCCGTGCTCATTCTGATACTCTATTCTCACAATTAGGTATACTAGAAGTTTTTAAAGTCAATTCACTTTATGTAGCTAGGTTTATGTTTTGTTATAAAAATCAAATGTTGCCTTTGATTCTCCTCAACCTATTTATAACCAGCAACCAAGTGCATAACTATAATACCAGATCGGCAGCTAATTATCGTCCACATACATGTCGCACCAATCTGAAACAATTTACAATTCTTTACCAAGGTCCTAAGCTTTGGAATGCTCTACCATCACATATAAAAGATTCATCCAGTCTTTCTATTTTTAAGAAACATATGATAGAATTTCTGTTAAGATAAATTTTGCATCGCACATATAAAACGCTTAATTAAGTAAAATATTGCATTTATACATACACTGCAAATTTCAGGGAATCGACACAGCTCCAGAGGAGTTATTCTGTCCCCAAAAAAATGGTGACGGAATGGCGCTTTTGGGGTGTGATCGACTCCTTGAAATTTGCAGTGTGAGGTGACCTCACTAGATAAGCCTAGTGGTTTCATGAGGTCTCCTCGCCATCTGTATTGACAGCTTGTATATACATATAATTACTGTATATTTAATGGCAAATAAAAATTCAATTCAATTCAATTCAATTACAACGGCCTTGTCCAATACAATGGCAATGATTTACAGCAGTGAGCGTTCATTTCTAGCGTAATATCTGCTACTCATAGAATATATGGAATATAAGGATCTTATACTATTGGCTTTGCCTGGAAACTGTGCGTCTTGAAGGAAACTTTGAAATGTTTGCATTAAACGGCAAACAACGAGCGACGGATACCAGGGGTAGCGCCAGAGGGGGGAGGGGGGGACAGGGGGGCTGTAGTACCCCCCCCCCCCGTCGGGGAAAAATTAACAATTCGTCGGGGAACGAGCAGGAAGAAAAAAAGAAAAAGAAGGAAAAAGAAGAAAAAAAGTTCGTCTTTTGTTTTCATAGAATCGTAAAAGCATTAACAAACAACGTCAAAGGTCATCTCTGTGTCGTTTCGCGCGCTCACTGTCATCTAGTTTTTGCGTGAATATTATTGTTAGAGTTAGTTTCGTATACAGTAAGGAAATACTGACTATAAAAGTGTGAAAGTGTAAAAGTTTGTTGAAATTACTGCCTTCAAAATACAGGAAATAGCGTTTCAGAGGCTTAGAAAATATGCCCCCGGACTGCCCTACAGCCCCCCTGTCGGGGACCTTAGTCCCTCCGTCGGGGAATTCCTGGCGCCACCCTCCACGGCCCACCGAGTGTAACCAAATACTATCAAAAATAAAAGGATTGGTTTACTTGTTCAATTTCGTGGCCCAAAAATTGGCCCCGAACAAGCATGTTAACGCGCAAGGCATTATCTGGACACTAATTTGATACACGTGTAAAACTCTACGTCACAAAACGTCATAAAACTGAACATCTCGACCGACAGACACTAGCGAAGTTGGCCATAGCAACTGGTCATGCTATGCAAATTTTGAAAAGATTTACATATTCAGATCTTTAGAAATGTATTGTTTTCAAAATATGCAGATGTTTATAAATTAGCATAGCATGACCAGTTGCTATGGCCAGCTTCGCCACTGCCGACAGAACGACAGAGGGAAATTTACACAAATCGAGATTTCGTTGACTATACATAGTTCCGCGAAGAAGTCTGGGTACGAGAAACCCAAGTCAAGATTAGTGTGCTGCCTACGGCTACGGCAGCAAAAATTCTTCATCGTTTGAACCAGAATATGATTTACAGATATAAAACCGCGTTTCATATTTACTTTTATAGTTTGTTCATGTAAAACGAATGGTAAAAGCTTTGGGTTGAGATATTTAAGTAATATTTGAACAACGACAGCGAGTGTTTCACCGGGATATCCAAACACGAGAAAACAATGTATGAAAACACGAGCGCGTAGCGCGAGTGTTTTTGTTAATTGATTTCGAGTGTTTGGATATCCCGGTGGGACACGAGCTGGAGTTGTTTAAATAGCTTCTCAAATGAACACAAGTATAGGTTATATTTGATTGGATGATATTCTCTCATGGGAGGGTTATGTTAATAGTTGAACACTACAATACATTTATTTGATCGGCATACGTAATTAGGATTTTGAGGAAGATCACTAGTGATCTTCCTCAAATATCCTAATTACGTATGCCGATCAAATGTATTGTAGTGTTCTGAGACACGGTGTTTGACAATTAGTTATCCAAATGCAATCCCGTGACTAGATGGGTCTTTATTATTGGATAATTAGCTCATGAATTATTAATGAGTTTGAGAACAATAAATGAACACTTTCAGCACTATTGACTATCCGCTATTGCGGAACTATCAGCCATTGCGGACGATTGTACGAACTTTCGTATTTGTTTACATTTTAACCACGTGACAACTACACGTGCTTGCCAGCGTGCAAGTGGTGAATTACAACAGCTATAATACAGTAGTTGCATAATACCTACATGTACATGTTCTTAGGGTATAGCAATGTATTAACAACTGACTCTATCTAACAACTCAAAAATCTATAGGCTAATTTCATTTTTTGTGAATGAGGTGGATAAATTATGAGAAAATCCTTTTCCAAAAATGCCCAAAATGCTGTTCTAGATAAGAGCATCAAATTTTCAAAATTTTCTGTGTAGCATATGACCAAGACCCCTCTAGAAATGTTGCATCTTTGGCACAACCTTTATTGTAATTAGCTTAATTTAGCCACTCCAAATAGTTTCCCATCCACCGCTGGCCGCATCACCTGGAAGAAGCTGTGTGATTTGTCAATTATTGTCGTAATGTATCCATTATTTGCCTTTTATGAATCCAGAGTAAAAGACAAAAATGATAAATATGGTAAAGGTGTTGTAGTATATTCATGACTGTTATGTATATATTGTATTTCCATGTGACAAATTTCAATTCCAAACACCAGTAAATAAAAGTTGCTGGAAGTTTCTATTTGATGGTTGCCAAATGGATAGATATAAATTGGTGCCAGAAGATGGCTGTGATATTTCATAATATAAATGTTCATACAAACAATGAATAATGGAAATGGACAGCCTGCCCATGTGCAATTCTCAGAAAGGGGGGCTATAGGCAGGTTTTACTAATAACTGAAAACCCTAAATGTTTACCAGTAAATATACATCATTTTATCATTCACTTTGTTTCTATCCCGAATTTTGATTGGTTACTTTTACTTGTAAATATGGTAACTGACTGCAAATAATTTTTTGAGCAAATAATTTTCTGAGCATGCGCACTAGCAACAGCAGTTACAAATAATTTTCACAACCTTGTTTGTTTTCATGTCTTCAGCTTGTCGGAGAATGAAATTGAAAGTATTTTAGAGGCAAGAACAAGTGATAAATCTTTATTATTGAATGATAAATCAATTATTGAATTTGTCTATTGCAAAATATCATTGATTTGTCAGTGTCTTGCAACCAGTTATTTAAATAACTGGTAGCTCACCACTGACAAATCATATTTTGCTGAGACTCATCCAATAATTGATAATTATTTATTAGATTTAAAGGTGCCGCAAGTCCGTTCTGCGCACGTACACGCACAATTACCCTACGCCCAAATGCTCCATGGTTTAATGATAGCTTAAGAGTTATGAAGAAACAAAAACGACAGTTTGAGCGTAAATGTCTCTCTACACGCCTTCAGGTTCATCATCAATTGTACAAGGAACAATGTCGTAAATACGCAAAGGCAATTGATTTTGCAAAAACAGATTATTATAAGGCTAAGATATCTAACTCTAATCAGAATCAGCTATTTCACATGATTGAGGGGATGTTCCGAGTAAAATCTATTCCTTTATTGCCTTCACATGATTCTTCGTATGACCTGGCTGATGCTTTTAGTTGTTATTTTTCAACTAAGATTCAGTTACTTCGAGATAAACTTACTAGTACACATGGGTCAGTTAAGAAGTTATCTATAGCAGTTGACTCTCCTTGTTGTAAAAGCTCTCTCAGTGAATTTACTACTGTATCTGAAAGCTTTGTCTGTAACACAATCAAACAGTACTCGTCTAAATCCTGTGCCTTAGATCCTGTACCTATACACATCTGCTAAAGGAATCTCTTGACGTGTTAGCTGCCCCAATTACTGACATTATCAATTCATCTTTATCCTCAGGAGTATTTCCTCTGTCACTTAAGAAAGGTCTCATCTGCCCATCTATTAAAAAACCTACTAGTGATAAAGAGCAATTCCCTAACTATAGACCTATTACTAACGTGGCTTTCTTGTCAAAAGTATTAGAGCGGAATGCTGCCAGACAGACAACAGACTATCTTATTGAGAATAACCTCCTTGCAAAAATGCAATCTGCTTATAGACTCTTTCATAGCACAGAGACAGCAGTACTGCGTGTTTTCAATGACATCCTTAATGCACTTGATGAAAATCAGGAAGTAGTGTTGGTACTGTTGGACTTATCATCTGCGTTCGACACCATTGACCACACTGTTCTATTGGAGAGACTTAAACATCGTTATGGGTTTAGTGGAACTGTACTAGCCTGGTATCGCTCATACCTTTCTGATCGGGTACAGTCAGTTATGGTGAAGAATACGCATTCCTCAAATAAACCATTGCAATATGGTGTACCTCAGGGTTCTGTACTGGGTCCACTTCTGTTTTCACTGTTCTTTGCGCCATTGGAAGATGTGATCAAAGCCCACGGCCTTGATTGCATAATGTACGCTGATGACACACAGCTGTATATGCCTATAAAATCTCCATGTGATCGACCTGCTGCTCTAGCTAAACTTGAGTTATGTATTAAGGACATCACCATCTGGTGTACTATGAATGGTCTTATACGCAATCCAAGTAAAACCGAGATTGTCCATCTATCATCACGTTTTATGCATTGCGAACCAATGCCAGAAATATGTGTCAATGATGTGATAATCCAACCGGCTACGGTTGCACGTGATCTCGGTGTTGCTGTTGATAGACATTTAAAATTAAATACTCATGTAAATAACATTTGTAAATCGGCCACTTTGGCTATCAGTAATATTGGCAAGATCAGGAAATATTTGAGTAAAAAGGACTGTGAGAAGTTGGTGCATGCATTCATAACATCAAAACTTGACAGCTGTAATAGCATCCTATATGGCTTACCAGATACTGAATTGAGCAAGTTACAGCGAATTCAAAATACAGCTGCTAGACTTGTTGCAGGGGTTAAAAAATCGGAGCATATCTCCCCTGCGCTACGTAATCTTCACTGGTTGCCGGTGAGATCACGGATTGTTTTTAAGATACTAATAATTACTTTCAAGGCTTTGCATGGCCAGGCGCCAGCTTATATTACTGATTTGCTAACTAAATATAAACCTACTCGTACTTTGAGATCATCTGACCAAAATCTGCTACTCGAGCCAAAATCCAAAACGGTGACTCATGGAGACAGAGCATTCTCGGTTGCAGCACCAAAACTGTGGAATTCATTACCACAGGAAATTAGAAGCTTTGAAATGTTAAGTAATTTTAAGTCTGCAGTTAAGACTTTTCTTTTTTTAAATTAATAGTTATTGTTCATAGTGTTAATATATGTAGTAGGCTTTATCTTATAATGAAACTGTAATTAGTTTTAAAAGTAACTTTAAGAATATATATATATATTGTTGTAAGAGCATTGAGACGATTGTATAATGCTCCTAATACGTCTTTATTATTATATGTGTGAATAACTTCAAACGTGGGGGACTCCATATGTCAACAAACTTTAATGGAATAGATTTGCAACAGTTCGAAAATGAGTATTCGTCAAAAGGTGGCGAAGGCGCGAGTGGTAGTTTGATATAATTATCCACATTTAGGATCCGAACGCTGCTTCTTATAACATGCTTTTTAGGCGGAAAAGCTCAAGTGTGGAAAACAAATCCGCAATACTTCATGTTCAATGTTCATTAATGCAATGTAAAGAAACGATGTAAATGCTAGAAACGTGGACATGTGCAGAACGGACTTGATGGCACCTTTAATTTGCCAATAGGAAGATACCCTAACAAGACTCTGTCTCTATGTATGCATTAATGTCCTCAAATATGGGTGTGTCTATACAGTATGTCTTTATAACTACTGTATATATAAGCCTATAGATGCTATAAACCTAGATACTATAGAAACTATAGAACCTATAGATGCTATAGAAACTATAGATGCAGCTATAAAACCTATAGAAACTATAGAACCTGGATATATATATATATATATATATATATATATATATATATATATATTATATATATATATATATATATATATATATATATATATATACCTGTAGATGCTATAGAACATATAGATGCTATAAAACCCATAAACATAGATGTTATAGAACCTATAGATGCTATAGAAACTATAATAGAAACTATAGAACCTGGATATATATATATATATATATATATATATATATATATACCTGTAGATGCTATAGAACATATAGATGCTATAAAACCCATAAACATAGATGTTATAGAACCTATAGATGCTATAGAAGCTATAGAAGCTTTAGGTAGTATAGAACCTACAGTATAGACGCTATAGAAACTATAGAACTTATATAGAACATATAAGATATATGGTATAGAACATATAGATACTATAGAGACTATAGAACCTATAGAAGTATAGAACCTATATATGCTATAGAGTCTATATTAGGCTAATGCGATGTATCAATATTTTCGATAAATATCGATATTTTAAAAATATCGATAAGCGATATTCAATTTTACGCATATCGAAAATATCGAAAGTCGATTTTTTAAAAATAATTTCGGCAATTATTGTTGTAAAGTAGAGAACAGCATACGCTAACTACGTAGCGCCATAGACGAGATGTCGCATAGGAAGACAACTGGAATAGCGATGTAAACAAAGTATAATTGGGATAGTCTATTTGGCGCGGGTAGCGGGTCGCGGGTACGTGGCGCAGGTGCGGGTGATGGCGCGGGTGCGGGTATTAAAATGGCGCGGGTAAATTTGCCGGTCGAGCACTTTTCTCCGGATGCTAACTTTCTTTGCTGTTGACAACAAATTAAGGCGACAAGTTCGATTGCAAAGAGAAGCCAGGTGCTTACAAAATGTAAATTCGAATCAGTTAATGTATTTCTCAAACTAAAAGTCTCGGCTTGGTAGTTGGTAACACTGTGAGAAAATAGATGAGATATAACTGTCAGCCACAAGACAAAGGACGCGCTAGAACTTACGCAGTTTAGCATGCAGTTGCGCGTAGACCACAAAGTATCAGAATATCGCGGCTCCCGCAGTTCTGTCGTGAAGTAGTCAAACTAATTTCGTTAACGTTCAAGTGTTCAATCAACTCAAGTCTCTAAAATGTCGAAAAACGAGTCCTACTTAAGCCAAACAAAGCAAACATGTTGGTGTTTCTTGCTGAAAATTTGTAAATATTCTCTTCATAGAATGCAAAAAAATTGTAGATAATTACTCTCTGTAGATTGAACATTCCATGCTTAATAAACCTTTAAAGTGCCCCTAACCTCAAAATGTTTTATTGTCTTATTTGGAAGAATGTTTAAAATGATAAAGTAACTTCTTTTGAAGATTTTCGTTTCTTCGCTTTCTTTTTGAGATATATCAGTTTGTTTTTTGATATGCAAATATCTGGAATTTCGTCACACATGCATGATGAGTTATCAGAGAATGTTATATATCTTTGCGTTCATCAAATAAAAACACTAAAGTGTGAATAACACGTGTGTGCGTTTCTCCCACAACACCAAACGTCTTGATTTTAAAGGATTTCGTTCGAGAATGAAAGAGATACAGTGTATACACATTTCTCCAATAAGTCATTATGCATGTGTGACGAAATTCCAGACATTTGCATATCAAACAAACTGATATATCTCAAAAAGAAAGCGAAGAAACGAAAATCTTCAAAAGAAGTTACTTTATCATTTTGAAAGTTCTTCCAAACAAGACAATAAAACATTTTGAGGAGTTTTAACTTTTTAGCGTTTTTTACATGCACCTGCGCTTACCGCGCGTGCACCGAGGTAAATTGAGTTTTCGTATTTGCTTCAATTTCGATATTCGATATCGCCGATGCAATTTTCCCTTTAGTAAATAAATATTACCATCCCGAAGCGTCGTTACCATCCCAACTCTCATAGAATGTTGGGTAAGCGGAGTGAAATTCCTCGTGGTCCCAAGGTTCCCGCACACTTTATTTCGCGGCTCCTCGTGTTCTTTCATAATATTTCTATCTAAAAAGCGAACAAGCATCTATATGGCGAGTTCTTTGAAAAAAACAAATTTAAACAAACCCGAAACAATCAAGAGGCAGATTTGGAGCAAGTCTATGAAATAGTGTGTAAGTTGTCTAACGTTTCCGTTTCGAGCGGCCCTTGTGAAATAATAACTGAGTGATTATTTCACTTTGCCTTCGCTCGAAACGTTATAGACAACTTACACGCTATTTCGGCAGAACACCAACCTTTTTATATATTTTGATTTCTATTTCTACACTGCCTACGCAGCACAAAACGTTTTATTTCATTTGTTATGCTTAACTGTTTATTATATTTATTTATGGTTATACAGTATCACGGTGGTCCATACAGGTTATAGGGGGGCTATTTATAGGGGGTCGGTCTTTCCGCAAACCGCCGCGTATTTTTCTTTTCTCTAAAATCTATAAGCTCGGAAAGGCAATTTTCAGCAATTTGAGCAAACTTTTTCATCTTATTCTACAGCGAGCATAGTTCAAATGAATCCAAGAGTTGCCTGCTGTGATGCTGTCTCTTAGCAGGTGACGCCATTTTTTGCACCTAGTGCTAACAGATGTATGGGAACCAATCTAACACTCACGTGGCAAGGGGTTGGCTAACACTTCAGGCAGTCAGGCTATACCCATATGTAAAATTTATTACCTTAAGTAGCTTCTCTCCTAGCCTCTATAGTCGTACTAAAGGTAGTCGTACTAATACAATTGGGAAAAAAAACATTAAATTTAGCAACGCTTGTCCTGATTTTTTGGGGGGCTCCCCCCATTTAATGTCCCCCCCCCCCCCCCCTAACCTCAATGGCACACTGAGCTTATTAAAGCCTGGCCTGGTGGTAAATTTACTCCCATTTACGGCATTTACCTGTCCAGGGGAGGGACAGGAGAAAGTTCCGCATTGTAACGGCTGTAGCTTCCTTCTTCTGGCCTTCTGGAGGGCCGTCCCAAAGTTCGAGAAAGGCTCGGATTGTATTCCTAACCGTAATCCTCTACTGAAAATGCGTAACAACCGAAAACTGTGCGAAAAATTTAGCAACGCTTGTCCTGATTTTTTGGGGGGCTCCCCCCATTTAATGTCCCTCCCCCCCTAATCTCAATGGCACACTGAGCTTATTAAAGCCTGGCCTGGTGGTAAATTTACTCCCATTTACGGCATTTACCTCTGTCCAGGGGAGGGACAGGAGAAAGTTCCGCATTGTAACGGCTGTAGCTTCCTTCTTCTGGCCTTCTGGAGGGCCGTCCCAAAGTTCGAGAAAGGCTCGGATTGTATTCCTAACCGTAATCCTCTACTGAAAATGCGTAACAACCGAAAACTGTGCGAAAAATTTAGCAACGCTTGTCCTGATTTTTTGGGGGGCTCCCCCCATTTAATGTCCCTCCCCCCTAATCTCAATGGCACACTGAGCTTATTAAAGCCTGGCCTGGTGGTAAATTTACTCCCATTTACGGCATTTACCTCTGTCCAGGGGAGGGACAGGAGAAAGTTCCGCATTGTAACGGCTGTAGCTTCCTTCTTCTGGCCTTCTGGAGGGCCGTCCCAAAGTTCGAGAAAGGCTCGGATTGTATTCCTAACCGTAATCCTCTACTGAAAATGCGTAACAACCGAAAACTGTGCGAAAAAGTAATGATTTTCCGCCACTGCTCGATAATTTCTTCACCGTAAACCGCCACGAAAATGGAGATATATCCGCAATCCGACTCCCAAAATAGGCTAAAACCGCCAACTATAATAGCCCCCCTGTTATATGCAATGCGCATATAATACATGTAGTTTCAGTCGACAAATATATTTTGTCAGTCCACAAATATATTTTGAAACCTCGCAGCATACGAATTGTTGGGATTGATATTTCAAAATCCCGAATAACGTTGTTTGCCTTTTGGAAAGTATCTACATATACGTTGTGACTATCGATTACAAAATCGAATTTACTGGTCCAGGATTAAGAGTTTGCCATGTATAATTTCTTATGCATGAACGCTCTTCTCCTATTAAATACTAAATATTTACTGATTTTGATTTTCACAATGTCACCGCACCAAACAAAGTATGCGGGAACCTTGGGACCACAAGGAATTTCACTCCACTTACCCAACATTCTATGAGAGCTGGGATGGTAACGACGCTTCGGGATGGTAACGACCGTTTACGAAAGGGAAAATTGCATCGCCGATATCATCGAAAAAAATTTCGATATCGATATATAGATATATTTCAATATCGCATTAGCGTAGTCTATATATATGTTGCGTGGTTTTGAAATAGAATGAGGCAACACCATTATATTGTTTCATTCAATAGCGATACCAACCTCGTACCAAGGATCTCCGGGTTCTATAGCATCTATAGGTTCTATAACATCTATAGGTTTTATAGCATCCATATAAGGTTCTATAGCATCTATAGGTTCTATAGCATCTATAGGCTTATATAGTTATAAAGACATATAGACGCACCCATATTCGAGGACACGCATACTGTACTGGTAGAGAAAGAGCCCCTAACAATAAAAAATAAAAATCTACATTTTTAATTTAAGCCACAAAATTGAATCTGCCAGTTTTCGTATGTTTAAGAGAAAAGGACGTAATTCAAACAACAGATTAATTTTACCTCTAACTTCAACTTTTTCATCGATGGATGAACTATCAGTTGTTGTATTAAGCTTTGAGAAATCATCCACGTTTGAGGAAGGAGCCAAAGATGTACCATCTTCGTATGATTGCAAATCATTTCTATCGCTAACTGTCTCATTGACATCGACATTTCCATTGCCTTGACTGTCTTCATATGTTTGCACTGTTTTGCTGTCAGTGTCCTCCGTCTGTAACTCAACTGACGTAACTTCAACTATCTCAGTATTCTTTTCTGTCATGCCTTCATCAGTAGAAGACTTATTATCGACCACAGTAAAGGAAAACTTTACCAGATTTCTGTTTTCGTGCAAATGTTTATAGCTTTCAGGTTATTATGTCTTTGTCATGACGTTTCCTTGGCAACAAAAATGAAAGAAACTGCTGTACATCTATGATCGCTGGCGCGTCGACATTAAAAAGAAGATTAGAAATTGGTTAGAGATGTTTTATGAAATAAAAGAATCAAATAAAAAAGCAGACGAAGATGAGAGTTCGAAGTAATTCCATAGCAAGATTGGATTGGTACCATGCCCTTCTGTCTGAGACCATTTTGAATTGCCAAGTAAGTGTATTAAAGTGTGAGGTGCTAAAGTGTTTCATGGATTTGTTATTGATATATATATATACAAGGGTCTACGTTAACTTTTGAGACCACTAGCAAACATGTGCCAGTAGGTTTCATTCTCACTAGCAAAAATTCCAAAGTCACTAGCAAAATTTAAAATCCCCTATGTAACCATAGAAACCATAGTAAATATAGTAATTAATCTTATATTTATTAGTGATTATTATTAATCAGTGACTAATCTTATAGTTGACCCTACTATCATGGGGCTGATGTTTTCTTTGGAGGTTCGTCTGTTGAATCGGCTGTTTCGGCGGACGAATTTTCCTTTTTCTCTCAAAAAAACTAGAAATTTTATTCATGATTTATTTATTACTAAAGCCGTGACTAAACCTCGAGGAAGATATCACTAATGCATGTTTCTTAATGAAACCGCTGACTGTGATGAACCCAGGCTCTTTCTTTCAAATCGTTCAAAATACGCGATTGAGGTCATACTCGCAAAACTCTGCTGGTGAAATGTTTTCTTACTCGCTAAAACTCTCCAAAACCAAATTTTCACTCGCATTTTGCGAGTTTGCGAGCGGCAATGTCAAGCCTTGTATATATATATATATATATATACAGTATATACTGTATATATATATATATATATATATATATATATACTGTATTTATATATATATGTATATATATATAAAAGTTGAGTAGACTATAATAACATTTGGCAGAGTGCTCAATGGATACCCAGAGCATAATTAACCCACCATATATACAGAACTCGTGACTAGGCTCTCGGCAACGGCTTCCGTAGCTCAGTGATCAGAGCACTGCACTATAGCATCGCAGGGTCGCGGGTTCAATTCCAGCCGGAAGGCCTTAAGTTGCATTTTTCGCAACTGGTCCCGGTTTGGTCTTAAAATGTATATATTCCAACACTCGAAATTTTCCTTCACTATAAAATCCTGAGAACATGTAGTTTGATCAAGTGAAATTCCAAATATTACCTGTAATGTACCTGGAGTCTTGTCCCGGTATTACCACCACTTTGCACTATATATACAGAACTTGTGACTAGGCTCTCGGCAACGGCTTCTGTGGCTCAGTGGTCAGAGCACTGCACTGGCGTCGCGGGTTCAATTCCAGCCGGAAGGCCTTTAACAATATACAAGCAAAGACATAGCGCAAATACAGTCCCCCAACGGCTGAACGATAAGCAATGTTGCAGAATATATGGACCCGCACAAGCGCTAGCAGCAGTTGAACTGGATGACCCCCCACACGACTGAGCAACAGCAGGGAGCACAAATACAGCCCCCCCCCCCCCCAACGACTGCATGGCGACGTTGCCCAGTACGGACCCGGAGGACCCCCTGCACGACTAAGCAACAGCAGGGAGCACAAATACAGTCCCCCAACGACTGTACATACGGCAACGTTGCCCAGTACAGCGCCGGATGACCACCCCCCGCCCCACGACTGAGCAACAGCAGGGAGCACACATACAGTCCCCCAACGACTGTACGGCGACGTTGCCCAGTACGGATCCACACTAGCAGCTAGCCAATAGGCAACAGCTGAATGAAAGCAAAGTAGCACAGTCCGAAGCATGGGAGCACAATAATGAGCTACAGTTAGATGAGGGTTGGGTGGGAGGGAACGAAGTATCGTGTACGACGAACAGCGCACGAATAAGCCCTGAAGTGGAGGACCGTCAGATTCCACAAGTTTTGCATTGACGTAAGGCATTCAGTGCACCCACCCTGAATATCTATAGGGGACCACAAGACCGGCAGCACACTTACTTTGCATGATGTTATTAATTTTTATTTCATAAATCCATTTATACGTAGATCTAGTATCAGGAACTGCAGTTTTTTTGTGTTTTTTTTTCCTTGTTTTTTTTTGAATACTTAATTTCGTTAAAAAATGTTATGATTAGAATATTTATACTAGCAGTATGTGTACACAACAAACCCTTGCCCGCTGACTGTTTGAAGCTTATTTAATAGTGTAGTGCTCAGTTATTTTACTTTTACTAAATACTGTAAGTAACGCATTGATTTGCCAATCTGAACAGATTTTCTAACTGCCTAATTTTTTAGTGCAGGTACAGTACTGGATAGTGTGCACTGAACAGAACATGAGTGGGAAAGTACATGTATACTGGTACTTCCACCATCACTACCATTAATCATAACTGAAAAGTAGCTTGTCTAGAATACAAAGTGTAACTCTTGATTATTGAAATTCTACCAAATCAGTACCAGGCCTTGCCCGGAGACGCGCGCGTCAAAATACTTATCTTGCGCCTTTTATCGCGCGCGTGGTTTAATATATATTCTAATCTGCCATTTCCTCAAATAACGTGTTTCTCGATTATACTTGTCTTATACTTTTTATTTGAAACGTAAACAAACATAAACTGTCATAAAGATCCACTTGTTACGCCTTTGCTTGATTACGTGTTCGCGAGTCGAATTTCATACTTTGTTTTGACTTTTCATGTTTGTTTACGTTTGAAATTTGCACGTTTTGGTGTGTGTGAAAAACAAATCAATCAATCTGCGGCGTTGACGTTGATTGATTTGTTTTTAAATGTTCAACGTTTTTCTGGTGAAACTGGTGAAACGTGGTGAACGTCTTGTCACCTGGTGAACGTCTTGTTATACGACACGGTCGACACCTTCCTCAGTCTTTATGTTCGTTTGGCTTTGGCCGTGAGCGGCAGAAAACATGGCTGCTACTCAAGGACCAAAGGGGAAAAAAGTTAAGATTTCGACGTTTAACTCATGGGGAAAAGACAGTGTTATCAGATATAAAACAGAGGAATCTAACGGTATTTCGTACGTGAATTTTATTTGGTGCAAAGTCTGTGCCCGAAATTCAAATTCCTTGCTAAAGCACCACAACTGCAAAGGAGAGGTGGCGAATTCCGTTAAAACATTCATCAATGGAACAAATGGCGTAACAAAGCATAGTGTAGATCGTCACCTCAAAGGAAAGATGCATGAACTTGCACTATCCATTGAAAGAGAAAAGCCTGCTAGCGAACGAATGATCATCAGCCAAGAAGGAGCATCGACATCAAGAAATCAACCAACAATCATCTCTTGTGTTGAGAAATCTTCACGCGACGCCTACAAGAAACTGCTTCGTACCGCTTATGAGCTAGCCATGACGCCAAGTATGCCGTTAAAGCACTTTTCCGTTTTTGTAAAGTGTCAAAAACAAAACGGAGTTAGTCTAATTCAAGGCAAGCAGGATGGAAAGGCAGCGAGAGAATTCATCAGTTCCATTGCCGAGGCAGTAACTGAAAAGGTGTCAGTGGTACTGACAGGAAGCGACTTTATGTCTATCCTGTCGGACGGATCACAAGCAAGGAAGACTCGAAGTGAGAAAGAACTCATCCTTACCAGGGTAGAGCGTGGGGGGTTGCCATGTTACTTTGTGACATCCTTGGTCGAAATGGCTGATCGTGGAGGAACAGATGCCGATTCTATCAAGAAAGGCATTGACTATGTTTTCAAAACCGAAATGGGTCTTCCGGAGCATGTTTACGAGAAGCATGTAGTAAGCGCTACATCTGATGAAGCCAGCGTGAACACTGGAATCTACAGAGGAGTCTTGACCCAACTGAAACAAGAGAGGCCATGGTTGACGACTATTCATTGCGTAAATCATCGTATTGAACTAGCCCTGAAAGATGATACGAATGTTCCATTTTTGAAAAATGCCGAGCTGCTCTACTTGACAATCTACAACCTCCTGAAAAGATCTGGAGCTCTGAAAGAGGAGGTGAAGAAGGCTGCTGAAATTCTTGAGATTACATATTACGTTCTGACGAGAATCCATGGCACCCGGTTCGTTAGCCACAGAGATAAAGGGTTCAGAAGATTTGTCCACATGATACCAGCTTTGATAACAGCCTTTGAAAATTACGCTGTTCATGCCAATTCTGCCGAGACCAAGGCAAAGGTTTTGGGACTGTTGAAAAAGCTGCGCAGTGCAAGTGAAATTTTGAACATGTGTGCTGCACTTGATGTTTTTGAAGCGTTACGACCTTCTTCATTGGTCTTTGAAGGAGATGGTTTGATGCCATTTCAAGTCCGTCCATTAATCGAGATGACCATCAGCAATTTGCAAGACCGGGTGGAGAGTGATGATGGTGTTGAGTTGGACAGCATGCTTTTATATTTCTCGTTCAAAACAAAAGATGATGGTAGTGTGGTGGCAGAGCATGCATATTGCAAGTCTGGTCATGAGAAACGCAAGCCTCATAACAGAGAGTACCACACCGTCGTATCTGACAAAATCACTGGTTTCAATGATCAATCTATCATTACCGTAGGCAGAAAACTAAAAGCGATTTCAGCATCCCTTATTTCCATCCTTAAGGCTCGTTTTAAAGATTTTAGCAATTCCGTTTTTTCCTCTATGCAGTGCCTGGATCCTCAGTTTTGGAATCCTTCGATGAACTACGGCATTGAGGAAATACTTTCTCTTTGCGATCATTTCAAAGTTCCACTTGAAGAATCCGGTTTTGATGTGTTGAAAGTTGCGAAAGAATGGAGGCAAGTGAGAAAACTCATCTCATCGCATTATTTAAAGCCTGGCGACGACTTCACAGCGGCCATGATTTGGCAAAACATCTTGCGATATCGCAGAATCGAGTATCCAAATATTTGCAAGCTTGTTTCCCTCGTCGTCAGCATGTCTGGATCGAATTCGACGGTAGAGAGGGCGTTTTCAGTGCTGTCATCGATCTTGTCTGACCGCCGTCTTTCTTTGGCGCATAAAGTTATCAACAACAACATGATGATCAAAGCCAATGACAAGAATTGGTCGCAAGACGAAAGGGCCGACCTAATTGAAAGGGCTCTTGAAATTTATTTGTCGAAGTGGCGAGTGAGGCAAATTGAGGAGGTACAGTAGTTGAACCCCCAAATAAGGTCAGACGGATGGAAGCGACGGTGCATGTTAGCAGCGGCGACGAGGAACTAGAAGACGACGACGAGGAAATGGAAGACGACGACGAGGAACTGGAAGACGACGACGAGGAACTGGAAGACGACGACGAGGAACTGGAAGACGACGACGAGGAACTGGAAGACGACGACGAGGAACTGGAAGACGACGACGAGGAAATGGAAGACGACGACGAGGAACTGGAAGACGACGACGAGGAACTGGAAGACGACGACGATGAACAAACATCCATGACAAGTTATTTCAGTGAAGAAGAATATTGACTTTTAGACAGTTTTAGTTTCTCTTTTTAATACGATATATATATTCCATGCAATTTCAAAAATTTAGTTTATTTTCGGGTTTATTGTTCACTGTTTAGTTATTACTGTTAAGTTTTAAGAATTATAATCCAACTAAGGTAATATTACAGGCAATGGTGTATGGGAATGTTGATTACGTAAATACAAGATAAAATTAAAAACAACCATGTATTGTACTCTTGTTTTTAGTATAGCGCATGAAATCAAGTGTTTTGAGTACGCGCGCGAAAACGCGCGCGTCGGGTGTCCGACGCGCGCTTTTTATGGAGCGCGTTAGTTTTACTCCGGGCAAGGCCTGCAGTACATACTTCCGGGTTAACATGAGATGCGCACGCACCACCGTGAGTCAGTGCACCCTTTCTATCACCGTGGGTCAGTTCGTTTTTTCAGTCTCTTAGAAGTTTATCGTTTTCTAACATGGGTAAGTATATTTCTTGTTTTTCTTTTGGTTGCTTACCGCCATATCAGTTCATATATACTTGTGCAATTGAGAGAATACCCCATTTACGGGCGACGTACTGTAGTAGTGGGGGAAATAGGGCCAGTAGTCAGGATGCACACAGCATCAGTATCCAGAAAATGTCGGTTGTGCATAAACATGTTGCAGGAAAAATCCCTCAGAAACACTGGGTTTTACTACAAAAAACGGCCACAGCGTCAATTTCGCCAAAAAGTGCATTTTAATGTGTCGTTTCATACTGTACGGCGTCGCAACATCAACTTTCCACCAGACCCAGCCAACAACACTAACATAGCATAATCCACAAAATGTCGGTTAGATAAACATGCTTTCAAAGAACCACTCTCAGAACACTGGATTTTACTACAAAAATCGCCTCAGTGTCGATTTCGCTAAAAAGTGCATTTTAAGGTAGCCTGCATGCGAACGAGAGAGCTTGCCGCTGGCTAAATTACGGCGTCGTTTCATACGGCTTCGCAACATCAACTTTCCACCCCACCAGACCCGGCCAACAACACTAACACAGCATGTAATCCAGAAAATGTTGGTTAGATAAACATGTTTTCAAAGAGCAACTCTCAGAACACTGGATTTTACTACAAAAACAGCCTCAGCGTCGATTTCGCCAAAAAGTGCATTTAAGGTGCCATTTCATACACCGTTTTAACGTCGACCCACACCCCACCAGACCCAACTGACCACGTTAGTCAGCGACTCAGTTAAAATCGTCCTCAACACAGCTCTAGAAAATGCGTCAAATACTCCACACACAATCTGATTGAGTTTCCAAATGCGTTGCGCTCCAAATGTTGATCGATAAAACCGCCACTAGATTTCAGAAAATATGACACTGCACACAACCGACACTATAGCTTTCTTTGTCGCTCACACACGATATTATTTTCCAAAAGATAATGTTTGTCGTCGAAGCAGGACAGAGACACGGCCGGGTCTGGTGGAGTGGAAAGATGATGTGGTGACATCGTATGAAACGACACCTTAAAATACATTTTTGTCGAAATTGACGTTTGTAGTAAATCCAGAGTTCTGAGGGCTTTTTCCTGAAACACGTTTATGCACAACCGACATTTTCTGCATTAGTGCTATAAGCTGGGTCTGATAGGACGGAAGTTGATGCCGAGACGTATGTAATTCACGACTGTGCTGGTACCCCATATCCTATACTACAGGTACGTGATTCCATAGCTCAAGTTGCTTGAAGCCTTCGATGATACGGTCGAAGACGTATCTATAAACCAAACCTCAGACGTAACATTGAGTAATCAGATTGAACAGTTTACGCAATCGCACGATAAGGGAACAGCCCCAGAAAACAGTGAGTCTTCTGCATTTACCTTGTTGGGATCACATCCCCCTGTTCGCACTCCATTGCAAGAGGCTGGAGACGGTCACGCAAGATGCGGCAAGATCATCCCTCCACCAGATTAGCTCTTGTTAAGCTGCCTGATCCAGAGATATAGGATGGTTTCGTAGCTCTGACTTTCTTTTTATGAGAAGTGATAGTGGGGGGGGGGGGGGGGGGGGGGGGCTGGAAAGACTGCCTGAATTAAAGAGGACAGGTTTTCAAGTAGCCGAGAGAGAACCCTGATCGGGGTTGCAAACTGATTTTTTCCTTGCTCACCACCAAGCCTAGGCTGGATAGCAGGTTTATTGTTGAGGCCGTGTGTTCAAGAGCAATTTCTTTTGATGCTGACATTATTGGAATGTCTAGATAAATTATCAGTCTGACCCCGTTTTCCGCTTCGCTTGTAAGACAATTTTATACGACATAGAAATGGGTCCTGTTACATGTACAGTACATCAAGAAGTAAATCTTGCATATTCCTGAAAGCTTTGTCGTCATCTTTACATTTGGTGACCAAATCTGGTAGGAACCTGTCAAGTGCATCGGTATAAACGCAATCAACATCGGGACGAGGACATGCCCGTATGATTTGTCGTTTGTCAAATCTAGTGAGTTTCTAACAGACATCTATTAGTACAGAAAGTTCCTCTGTAGCCTGCCATCGTTGAGCACAGGATTGCATCTCATCTTCACCCTCGAATAAACTTATTTCGTGTTTTTCTGCATGTGGGTCTTGTTCGTCGACTTCACCATCGAGGGCCACACGTTCAATTATATTCGTACTCGTGTCTGAACGACACCTTTTTGCTTGTGGTTCGCCAATTGATTTACCTATGTAAATCATGGTGACTGGGACTGGGTGTAATACAGTACCTCCATTTATTGAACCGGAGGAGCTAACGGTTTTGCAGTTTGTCCAGAGACTGTGACCTCGGCATGTGCTGAAAGCGATTATTTACGTCCTCTACGATGGATGATATCAATTTTTAATTTGTCATCATATCAAACACTCTGGACATTGGAGGAATGAAATGATACTCAAGTCAGGTCGACAATTACCTGAATTATACCCAGTCCCACTGTTGTATTTTTAAGTTTTACGTATAAGCAAAGTTAATAAAGACAAGCATTGTTATATGGAGTCGACATTTATGAAGTGCAATGTTTAACAGTGGTTATTCATAATTCTACTCAAAGTACACTGAGACATGAGACTGCATAACCTATGAATGATATTGCAATACTGGCATTGCAAATACATTTACTTACATGTATATACCATACTGTAATATATAACCTGTATGTTCCTTATTGTCTAATTTTCAGTATAAACACATCTCAAAAGATTCAGTACCTAAATTTATCCCAGACGAAGAGTGTTGTCTGACTATACTAATAAGCTTGATTAACCTTTTATTCTGTTGGAACACCTCTGTTGCTTTTATTAATATTAATTATGCAGATACAGTACATATATACCGGTATATCAATGGTAAATATTTCAATTACCAGTAACACACATTTATCCTCTGGCTCTGGCCAGACAGGCTATATTTCGGTAAATACGTACCAAAAATGAACAGGTTTTATGATTGGCTACATGGAACAAAAGTGGTAAGGACATTGGTTTCTTTGTGGTTGATTCTATTGTTTTAATCAACCAATCACAAAACTTGTTCGTATAGGTACGTGGCGACCCCTATATTTGCGTGTCATATTGTCACGCGATTGAACATGCAGACGTGCAAACTGAATAAGAAGTTTGAATAAAATATTGTCGAAAAAGAATAAATATGCCTTATATGCGAACAGTTATATTGTGCATAGAATAGGGGACAATCCCAACTTTTAGCTGCTCTTCCAGAATCTTTGGCACGCACGTTCTGTGTTCAAGATGGAGTCTCATGTCAACCCTATAGCGTTTCAACCCATCTCTACATCGTATTTGTTATATATTTAAACTCTTGACGTTTAATACATTACAACAAACGTTCTTTATATACTATTAGGTTATGATAATTGCTAGATGTGAATTGAATAAATCATACAAATGATATAACTAATAATAATATTAAATCCCTCTTCTCAAATAGAAAAGATAACACGCAAACCGTTCTCTTTTTTTCTAGTGTTAACTTAAAAGTAAATGTTTATATAGTTGATAGTCTTTGAATTTAATTGGTTTCTTGATAATTCTTCCACTTCTTGTTTTCATTTATTTATTTATTTATTTATTTATGACGAATTTGTATATACAGTACATGATGGCCGAATCAGTTGTATGGAAAATCCATAAACTGTTTTCCAGTGAGGTCCTGTGTACAACTTAATACATTTACAATAGAAATTTATAATAAAAATGGTGAAATATTATATCATATGTGACAAACTATAGTTCTATATTAAAATTACATTAAAATGTCTCATCACGTAAAAACCTAGTCATAAATTTAAAACGTAAAAAACTTATCATAAATGTACTCATTAAAAGAAAAAGGGTACCACATAAATGATATCTATACTGTATTGTTACACCATAGGACCCTGTAACTGGACTACTTCCACCTGCAGGAAACCAAAAACTACACTACAGAGACTATCCTGGTGATGCATGGGTCAGAGATAATGTTTACGGAAGTTTAAGTTTGTGGGGTCTGGCTCTAGCATATAGCAAAAATGCAGATCATGATGACGAGAAAGCCAAAACATTTGAATTAAAACAGGTAAAGTGTAAATTTATTTATTTATTTACAGTAGCCCAACTATTATAACCAGTATTATTAGTATTAGTATAACTTATTATATTTATTAGATCATTTATTTTATTTATAATATCAATTTTATTAGTTTTATTATTAGTATTACGCTCAGTAACTTAACTATTATGTCCAGAAACGCTTTGGATTTGTTACTAGGTCAGAGAGAGAGTTAATGTAGTTGGAGCGGCTTTCATTCAACACGCGCATGAACGTAGTTTGTAGATTTTTAAACTTTTCTTTGAGATAACCATTGGCTGTACGCGATTTCTTTAACTGCAGTCTCAAGGAATTTTTTGTTTTAATATCGTGTAATATTGCGCTGTTCATCCATGGGTCATAGTTTCGACCCTGTAGCTTTTTAGTTGGTTGATATGTTCAGTGACTGCAGCGAGGAATGCTTCCTTCCAATGCAACCAGTCTTGATCATTACTGCCCATCGATATCAAGTTCAAAGATTCCAGGGGTGATAGCTTCCATACACTTTATGTACTACAGGACATTGCAGTGGACACTACTCGATGTATTACATATTTTTAATAATATGTAACAATTTACATACTGAATTTACGATGAGGAAAATCTTTGGACTACTATTACTTACAAAAATGTGTCTGCAGGGCCCCAGATGGGAATCTAACCCATGACCAGCTTCTTATCGCAGGTGAGACGCTCTAAATCCGCTCTAAATCTCCGAGACCTACTCGGAATCAGATGGCAGAGCGAAGATTATTTGATGTTGTAGTTAAGGTGAATTGGATTGTTTGAGCAACGTTGTTTGTGGGATTTTTTCCAAAAGGACTAGATGGGATATGTGTTAGATACCAAGTCGGCAAAAGTTATTTCCCTTAGAGCTCAACTTGGACGCCTACTAGTACATGTCAACCTCACTGATTGTGTCATTGTTGCGTCCATTTGTTGCATGCGTTTGGCCAGGCCCATCGCAAGACCTTGCAACAATGTTACAACATTTCCTTACATCGAAATATTGCGACCGTTTGACCAGGGCTTAAGGAACAAATCGCATTGTGTAAACGGGACTTTACTGTGACGCTATCTAGACTAAGGGTAGTATAGTGTATCATTGAGTGATTTAATCCCAAAATTTCAGTGCATCGAAGTCAATCACTGCATATTAATTAAATCCTATTTTTTCTATATTATAGAGTGTTGTAAAACTAATGAGAGGTTTGCTGATGAGTATGATGCAGCAGGTACTGTCTGGAAAGCTAACATTTACAAGCTAGCCTGTGAAGCAGGCGTTTCATAGGGTTGGGGAGGGGGACTGGGGCGAATGCGGATGGAACGCCTGCACGAAAGACCCATGTTTTTGGATTTCTACGTCCAGAAGACGCTAAATTCTGATTGGCTAACTCAACTCATTAGTATTCAGGGGTTTCCTGTCAGGAAATAAATATTTAAAAATAACGACTTTAGAAAAACCAGTGTTGGTAGATGATTTTCTTTCGAAAGCTTTAACCGATCTTCAGTTCGTTGCTGGTCGTAGCTTTAAATTAAAACAGGAACAAAAAGTTGCAACGAGGGAGCTGCTGCGAAAAGATGTTTTGATCATGGTATTACCAACGGGATTTGGCAAGAGATTGATTATAGATTTAGTAGATTTGCCAGACGTTCGTTTATTATCAGTCGGCAGGGAAAGCAGCGGATATTATTGTGATTTCTACCTTGTCCTTGTCTTCAGGTGTTTCAACAGTGCTCTCTGGGCCTTCGGAGAATTCCTTCGACGTTTAGAATAAAGAGACTTACGGCTAGACGTATATAAGTGATGGTTTCTACGTTGTCTTGCCTATGAAATTTCTTGGCCAAATCCCATTCTGGAGTTACGGTGTTCGGTAGTCAGATGTCGCTTCATTCTATCAGGGCTATTAATGTTATCGATTGGTGGAACTAGCTTCATTTCGCATGTGTTAATACTGATTTAATAAAGTTATTATAAAGTTCAAAAGCATTTCTTATTTTTTCCGCCGCAAGACCTACAAACCCGCTCGGACAAAGTTTTACTGCGTAGTAATGCAAATCCGATTGATTCACAAGCCTCAGCCAGAATCAACTCTGTGCTTCCATGTCTACACGATTGCTTGAATAAATTTTCAAAATAAATCTTGTTTCCACCAGATGCAGTGAAGCTTTTTACGGAGTTTAAGACATGGATATTTCACGATTCGGGCCGAAGTGAAATGTTTTAATCATTGAGGAAAGCTCGCTAGTCGCTGATTGGTTGCTTTTGACAGTCTTCATGTGCTTGTCCGTTTTATTTAACATTTCCCTGGTCACCTATCCTCAATTTTTTTACATACGTTTTAATCCTGGAAATGACTACTATAGGAAGGGAACGTTGGCCAAGGGATCTGCAAGAGTCAAAACACAAACTGTTGTAAATAACCACAAAACATAAACAAAAAGGAATAACATGAAGTGACGCAAAACCCCAAGAGACGAAACCAAGACATGATATCACCTGGCATACTAGACTAAGTCAAAAACACGCAACTACTGTAAGTCCTCGATGTGGACACACACGTACATGTAGCTATCATACAAAGGACGCCACATCGCCTGACAAGTCAAGGAAAGCAAGTGATACCGCTCGCAGCGGACACCCAGTAGCGTGGGCAACGGAGTGCGCCCGCTTTGAGCCGTGGACGCGGGGGTTGCTAGCATGGACGGGGAAAACGAAATTGGGCGCACCGACCAAAAAACAATCTTTTGGGCGGAAAGAGAGTTGGAACCCTATGCGTATCGGGATAGGAGCGCCGCAAAATTGGGTGGGAGACAGGTATGAAGCAAGTGCGAGGATTTTTACCTGACTGAGCCAAGGACATGCAAGGCTATATTCATGCACCAAATAAGGTAACCGAACGGTGATTGGTTGAGCCAATATAGGCCCCAGATCCCTAACGCACAGCAACCACGCTCGTTCTTAATATATTTTATTGCATAAAACCATTATAATTGAAGTGGAAACTATCCAGGTTTTTTTATCACACTTTTATTATTACCGCTATCTTGTTAATTCAGAAATGTTCCCGCTAAGATTGGCCTATGGCAAACAAACCCATTATTGGCGCAGGTGCCAAAAATGTTTTCATGTACATGTATTGCCCAGTTGCTGGTTGTAATATCGATTATAAAAATAACGCACAACCTCAAAATATGATATTCGCGCTATTTAAGTCACATTATATAAAAGGTACTTTTTTATTGCCAATGTCCTTTAAGTCATTTTGAAGATACAATACAATACAAGATACAATTTTTTCTTGTCACTCTAGCATACTGTAGTGTATATATACAATGCGACACAATTCGGTGAATCACATACATCAAGATGACAATGTTAAGAAAAATAGTAGTGTCTATATGAGTGTTATTATGCGCTGTTAAATGCTGTTGTGCAATAGTGTCCACGTTTTTCTTTCTGAACGCACTACCTATTCCACTGCATTGATAATAATGAACGATAATAATTTCGATATCACTTTCGAATGATTCGGTATCTTAAAAATGGCAGTCCAATCGTATTATCAAGATAGTGTAACTATACCCGCATCAGCTTAAGATTCCATGATTTGTTTTTCTGTTTTTTTGTAGGCTGATAAAGTTGAAAAGTTTAAAAAAACTCAGTCTAAAGAAGATGCTCTTCATGCAAAATACAATTATCGTAAGTCAGGAATTTAGATTGATTTCACCTTTTTTTAAAATGGTATGCATGGTGAGGAGATGCTACGGTAGTAAATTAAATTGCGGCTCTATAGTCAACTTTTATCATCGTCAGACCACTGTTTTGATTGAAGATGATGATGGAAGTAATATATCACATTGTTGTTTTGAAATCGACAAAGTTAAGGATTGGATAAACATTGTCGATTCAGAGCTCAGAACCAAACCTTTCACTTGAACTTTTCATGTCATCACAGAACATATTAAAGTGGAAGTGTTTTATGTATTCCTTTTTAAGAATGAGCAATTAATTGGGTTTTTTCTAATAGCGTAGCGTCTGGCTGCTATTACTAGCTAAAAATGCGGACAAACAAACCAAATTTGACTCACAAATGATTGCAAATGAGCTATTTAACGTTGTTATGGTCGCAAGAATTTTGGGTAAATGCGGACAAACATGGATACTGACGTCACCTAGACGGAGTTTTATTTTGAAATGTCCGCTCTTTATATCCGCCTGCTGATTTTATAGGCTTGGACGACATGAAATTAGTGCATGAGATGTGAATTATTAAAAATTATTGGATGAGATTGAGCATGATAGCGAGAATTATCAAGGCCAAGGTTTGTGTTATCTGCGATGCCGAAGGTTGAGGAGGATAACACAAACCAAGGCCTTGATAATGCTTGCTATCATTCGAAAACCGAAACCAATAATTGTTTTATTATACACAACTTTGAACAAAATAACTAAGCCGCGGCAAAGGACATTGATACGACAAAATGATCATTTAATTACAAGAATTACAGAAAAATTCGATAAATATGCGATAAATTGTCAATAAACAATTTCTAAAGTCAATTCAAGAGTTTTCTTTTTAAATTTTTTTTCATCATTCTTCCACCACCATGTTTATTTTTGGGCGAGCAAGCAATATCCATAGTTTTACAGATATCGGGACAATATTTCTAGGCTATTAACCATGAATCAAAATCGAGATGAGTGAAAAATGCATACTAATATATAATCTATAGTTAAATGTTGCATCCCAAAATTCTGGAAAATGCGCTTTTTACAATTTCAATGTTAACAGGGTGCGCCAAACAACGTTCACTGATTCAAGGTTTTACTACTGAAGAACATTATTATAGAAGATAGAACAAAATTTATGACGGGAAGTCAACGCGAGTAGATTTGGTGAGATGAAACTCACGAATTTGATCAGCTGAGTGATTTTTAAAGGCCCACACACCATATGAGTTTTCTTTACGATAGTTTTTTCCGAGTTTTTTAACACACTTCGAGGTGTTTGGAATAGAATCGAGTGTATGGTATAGCATCTCAAATAAATCAGTATTTTAAGAGAAAATCGAGGTGAAAGTTGTCGAAATTTTATGCTAATTAAGATCACATTTACAAACAACGTCTCGGTTATGATTTTCCTTTGTGTTTTCCTCATGAATTATTAGTTTGAGATTATATTATATAAAATAGTACTTTGTCGTGGTGACAAATTTAAATATCGCTTTATAAAACGTACTGACCATGGTGATTGGTAATAAGTTCAGAACGTTCTGAAAACTAAACTGCTTATTTATAAACACATTTACCAAAAGCTAATAATGGCGTAATGTTGGAGCAAAGGGTGAGAAAAAGAAATGAGTTCTTAGAAGAACTGTTTAAAGATTTGAGAAATATATTATATACTGTATAACACAGGTCACAATATTTACAAATGTACAACTCATCGCTTTACAATATATCACGTCTTAAATTGCACTCAAACAATGTTCTTGTGTTCGACATGCACTTATAGCTTACACTGCGGTAAGTATACAGAAGCACAATACTTTAATAAAGGTCATATTTCAAGACTCCAGAAGAACTATACTGAAGTACATGTCTTTATATACATACGCTTGCAGTTTTTAAATTATTAGCACAGATACATGTACGGCTGAACGTACCTATTTTTATATAATTTCCCGATTCTTATTATACGCGCATTCAGACGTCACAGCTACAAATGTTGGCTTCGTCAAATCTCACAATGTATACTCATTTTTACTTAGCCCGGCCTCACCAAATCTCCTTTTGTTCTTTTAATATGCATGATTACTTGCTTACATAACTGCTTTCCCACACCAAGTTTTTCTCAAATTTAATTCTGCACTGTCCTGTTTTGCCCGAATTATGTGGTTTAAAAAATATTTTCGTGACGTCTCCCCCAGTTGCGATGCCTCTCGCCATCAGGGTTATTCTCTGCATATAAGCTCTGCTGGATGGTGCAGCTACCCGCACACTAGTACTGCCAGCGATGCCATCGTCTTTCTGCCTCAGAAACATTCTATACAACGCGTTTTCGCTTGAATCATTTGTATTTTTTCTATAAGGGTACTTGTCAATACAACAGCTAGGGAGCTCAACGCAACGTCCAGGCTTATCTGGAAAATAACCCTTCCAACCTGCTGGAAGGTCGTTGAGAATTTCGTTATTTGTGATCAAGCACAGCAGCTATAGTACTCTATATGTGATCAAGCACATCAGCTATAGTACTCTATATAAGAGTCTGGTGTAAAATATGACATTAGTAACGTTTAGACTACGGAAATGGGATAACTCAAAAGGACCTTTCTGTTTTTGTCTGGTCTTTACTGTATTTTTGGTTAGGTTAGGTTTAGCTACGGTAAGGTTTAATGTTATAGGATCAAGGATTAAGATTGCAGGGATTGGGATTAAGATATTAGACTAGTTTTTTAGTCATCCTTTTTAACTTTGTCCTACATTTAAACGGCAGGAAACATTTCCGGATTCAAACTGTTTTCGGAATCATTATGTTCGGATTCATTAAGTGTTTACACGAAGATATAGTCGGATTCAGTCGTTTACGTTTAACACGTGAATCCAGGGACATTTGGGGATAACTATGGTGATAAATGTAGTAAAGCAGATTCGAAATATTAACATTAGATTCCAAATTCAAAAGTATTCGGATTCGTTACCGATTCGTCATTCTCGTGTAAACGTCAAAACGAATCCGGCTATGCGGAATCACTGCGTCCTCCAACACACACACACACACACACACACACACACATTGGCCCTAATATTTCCCAATGAGCCTTCGAATCTCGATACCTTTGCTATATGTAAACGGAATCTTTGTATCACTCAGCTCATCAGCAATTCATGATTTCTATTTTTGCAAATGTATATTCTCGTTGATTTCCTTTCATAATTTTTGTGCTATCTTATAGAATTGTTTTGAGTACTGAAGAGGTTGACTTTTCTCATTAATTCTCATTAATCTCCACTTAGTTTAACTTCTTCTTACTGTAGGTACCGGAGAAACTGTTGTGAGTGACTATAATTGGGGTCACCTCCAGATTGATGCTACCTCTCTTTATTTACTTGTGTTAGCTCAAATGACTGCGTCAGGTAAGGCTACGTTATCACACTGCGATCAGTGGGGTTAAACCTTGTCAGACCGGGCCAGTGTCGGTCAACACATCGTTAATATCTGTTTATTGGTTTTTATAATATGATTAATAATTTTTATAAATATGAGCATATTCTATGCATGCAATGCCCTTACTACATGCCCTCATGTAACTATATGTTCGTTGTCTAATTGTCCGTGATAATATATCAGAAGATCTGTCCCCTAAACATTTCTCAAACACGTCTGAGCCCTAATATCCTCTAGCATGAGTATGATGGACGATTCGCTAATGAATAGTAATGAGGGACGATTCGCTCGGGAATGAGGGAAGATTATTTCTAATTACAATATTTATGAGGGATATTCGAGATTAAAGAGTGTTTCATCAGAATATCCGAACACCTCGAAGTTTGTTAAAAAACCTCGGCTTCGCCTCGGTTTTCAACAAACATCTTGGTGTTTGGATATCCTGATGAAACACATTGCCCTGACGAGAAAATACATTGCCCTCATGGCGAGCAAATACATTGCCCTGACGAGCAAATACATTGCCCTAACGAGCAAATACATTGGCCTGAAGAAACAATATATACATTGTCCTGAAGAGAAAATATACATTGCCCTGACGAGAAAATACATTGCCCTGATGAGCAAATACATTGCCCTGATGAGCAAATACATTGTCTTGAAGAGAAAGATGGCCGCCATCTCAACAACGAATTGTTCCTAAAAACCTTAATGCCTAATTCTAACCTTTGTAACTTAAATCAGAGCAACGTATATGAAATACGCACTATGGGATACTGCTCTTGAAACAAAGGATTCCGAGATGACCATGATATTATTTATAAGTTAAATAGCATGGTGTAAGGGATATTAGCGATTAAATGTCCCCGAAAGCCGAGGGAGGATTCCTCGGGTCGCTTTCCCAAATCCTATCACTGTGCCGTCCTGCCATCATCGTCCCGATCATTTCTAATGACGTATACAATTAGATTTAATTGCTGCTTATGAAGTATATATATATACAGTAGTGTTCTGTCTAAATATTAAACCATTCTTTAAAATTGTCGTCAAAAAAGCTTTTTATATGGAGACTTGTGATTACTTGGAACACGATTTGCAAATTTTCAACATTTTTCAAAATAATAAAATACAGAACACTATCGTTATCGATTACTTTATAAAGAGGCTTTTCATTCGCAACCGCTGAAAAGATTTATAAAATTACGAAAAAATTGAGGAAATGTGAGAAATTTAAAAGAGCCATATAATAAAAATCTTATTAACCTCGTTTGGTCTGTCTTTATGGCAAAATTATCCTGCTCTTGGTCTTTTTGTACAGACCTCGCTCCTTTGTCGCTCGCTCGGTCTGTACCGAAAGATCCCGTAAAGCAAACGTTTCCGAGACCCAGGATAATTGAGGCTCGTGGAGTGAACTCGATTTATAACGCCCTTCTGATTGGCCGTAGTGCATCCTACATTTCTCGATGCAGCACAGTTCCAAATTTTCGGTTTCCGTAAGAAAACTACTTTTAATCACCGAAATAAAGCTTTTTAATACAATGCTATTGTGTTGTTTGTTTGTTAGCTTCGGTACGTTAGTGTTAACTCAGTTAGAAATCGGTTAGCCAATCAATGACCAGAAGTTGAAACGACAGCTTACGTTTTACAGCCGAAGTTCAGCACACGTCAAGTCGTCAATTCGTTTGGGAGACAAACGGCACGAACATGGCCGATTAATTGCTAAGTACATAAGCATGTTTTTACGAAGGGTATACACGTTTACGTAATATAATAGGCACGAATGTTATGTATTTAGATTCGGTAATTCCAAATCTGTTTTCAGAATTGAAAACGGTTAAATATTGACGGAGATAACGTTCAAAATAATATACGACGAGCGGCCTCATGATTGCCGATTAATTTCTAAGTACATAAACAGATTTTTACGAAGGGTCTGCATGTTTGCGTAGTATAATTGAAATGTATGTTATTGTTATATATTTAGACTCGGTAATTCCAAATCTGTTTACAGATTTAAAATCGGTTAAATATTGGCCGAGATATAACATTTACGACAAAATGGCCATTTGCAATTTGTGATCCACAAATACACGGACGTTCGAGGTCTGGGGACCATGGATGGGAAATTCCGCAGGGGGTTAGCATGAAACTCTAGGGGGGTTAGAACAGGCGGGCGAGGGGTTATTGCGGATACGTATTTCTCGTATAAAGATGTTATCCTGCTCACGTTTTGCAAGGAAAGAAACAAAGCGGGCGCGTTTTATTGCATGTTGTATTGTTTTGTACTTAAAACCGACCTAGTGATGACTGATAGTACTTAGCACAGAAAAGTTTTTAACCTCAAACATTTTCATTTGGTAATTATATTAAACAGGTGAGAAAACATACATAGCTGCATTTTAAGAGTTACGAGTTTCAGCTGATCAGCGAGATTGGTACCACGAGCAGTAAAACCCGTCTTGCAGCAATTTCACTAAACATATGTGAAGAAAACTTGCATGAGCCACCTGCAATTATTTCAAAAGATAACTATATATTCAGCAGTGAAGACCATGTAATCAATGTATATATCCAATAATATTGCTTTGAAAAATCTCGAACATAAATATAATGAATTGCTTGAAAATACGAATCACTACTACAAACGACAAATTCACTGCAAGAAAGAAAACTAGAGTCTTGACTTTTTTCTTGGCTTCAGCAATCAAAATATTTGGCATTACAGTCGGCTTCAAATAATATTTCTTACATAACGGTTAAACTCGATATCCTTAGTTTTTTTCAATACAGCGAACATACAAAAGTATGTTTTCTTAAAAACTTTTCTAGTATAAGTATAATACCAAGTATCAGTCATCACTAAGTCGGTTTTAAGTACAATACAATACAATATAACACAATACAATATATAATACTTGTTCATGCATCTATGTTGCTAAACGATCGACTCACCTGGAAGTATTTGTTTTTGTCTCTTCTTTTCCGCAACAACCCTCGTGCTTTTCCTGTCGATGTCCGAAGCGAACTTACGAAATGTCATTTCACTGTTAATACCCGGATTTATCGACTTCACTGATGATTTACACCTTGGCACTGTGTTCATACACGCTTATGAGACTGGAAGATTTAAGAAAAAAGAACAGGAAATGATTGGAAATTATATTTTTTTGTGGCATATAAATCTAAAGTAGAATAAGAGTAAGAGTAAGCAAAGGCTTACTAGAGTAAGCAAAGGTCGTACGTTGATGAATGTACGAGTTTACCAGCTAAACTAAGGTAAGACTTAAACAAATAACAATGATAATATAAACTATCATAAACATAGAATTAATTTTTAGCATTAACTAAAGAGAATTACGCAAAACTTACCATTTTCGAGGCTTTCTTCCTTGTGGCTTTAAAATGAAGCAAATAAAATGGCCGTGCGGGGCTTCCCTTTACCGCAAACTACATGTACGTCATAGTGCTGCTGACGCCAGACTTATTAAAAAGGTCTATAGCTCGATAATATATTTCAAGACTCCGGAGGAACTATACTGAAGTACATGTCTTTATACGCAGCGCTTCCAGTTTTAAAATTATTAGCGTAGATACATGTACGCCTGAGCGTACATATTTTTATTATTTTGTGTCTTATTCAATGTTATAAAGGAAATGGTTCATGGTTTAGCGACGTCTTTCTTCGTGTTCTCCCAACTTCTCAAGTGTATCCATAACTCGACGGAGCACGCTAATCACCAAAAGATTGCGGGTTCCCAATCCCCTTTTTACTGCAATTTGTGTTGAGCCAGGGTTTAGTCTTTTACCTTCATTCTCCAACTTCTTCCAGGTCTACAAATAATTTTCACCCTCGATGAAGTGTCATTTATCCAGAACTTAGTGTTTTATATTGAAGTGGCTTACCGTACACCAGTAAGTTTTTACGTTTGTTTGCTGTATATAACCAATCTTCTCTCAGGTTACGTTATCGTTAGATTAATATCTAGTTTAAGAGGTTGTATGAACGTACGATACTTAGCACTAACTACATAATTGTGCATGTGGTTAAAACATCATCAAATCACGTTCACCATTGTTACGACGGATTGTCGTCTTTTGTAGACCCTTTTATGAAATAGGATTGCCAGCAACACCAAAAATCTGCTAGGAATCTCTTAAATAGCTAATATCTTACTGGTAAAATTGTGGGTCTAACATTTCGTGCGAAAGCCGTTGGTCAGAGAGTGAAACGCAACCTCGTTCCCAGGGTATTTTGCCTCCACGGCGGAAGGTCGGCGAAAATGGCCCTGGGATCGGCTAATCACATGACACCCAGAATTTCTGGGTGTTTAGATACGATAATTTTTGTGGTCTTTGTACCATTGCCTTTGTTGACCTGAATAATTGAGAAATATTCAATGCTCTTCAGAGTTGTTCGTGTCAGCATTCGTCGGCATAAAAGCAGCTAACAAGCTTAATAATCCACCATACATCCATGGTTATCTGTTACAAAAGGTATGAAGAATGTCTGTTAATCTTGAACAATGTATCGTTGACATTCAGGCCTTTTTCTTAGACAACAAACTTAGCTGTAACCCTACCAAAACCGAAATTGTACATTTCTATTCTAGGTTCTCATCTAATACTTCTATAGCTGGCATTAATATAAGTCAGTATTTAGTACCTACCAGTAAGGAAGCACGAAATCTCGGAGTAATCTTCGACCAACATCTCACTATGTCTAGCCATGTTAATGGTATTTGTCGCTCTGCTTCACTAGCTCTCAGAAATATTGGAAGAGTTAGAAAATATCTCGATCAGTCTAGTACAGAACGTCTAGTCCATGCCTTCATAACATCAAAGTTAGGTTATTGCAATAGCTTATTGTATGGACTACCAGAGAAAGAGATAGGTAAATTACAACGCCTACAGAACTCAGCAGCTAGATTAGTGATGAAATCAAAGATTAGGGACCATATAAACTACGTAACCTACATTGGCTCCCTGTAAAACATAGAATAATATTTAAAGTTTTACTGACTGCTTTCAAGATTCTTAACGGTTGCGCCCCATCATATCTAATTAATCTGTTAGAACCTTATGTTCCTAGTCGTTCTTTACGTTCTAGTACACAAAGTCTACTAGTTGTCCCTAAATCATACACCACTACCTATGGTGACAGGGCATTCTCTATATAGCTGTGCCTAAACTATGGAATAGCCTTCCAGAAAGTATAAGAAGTACTAGTTGTATAAACTCATTTAAATCTATGATTAAGACCTACCTTTTTAATGATGCTTTTTTATAGCTATTCTATACTTATGTACTTAATTCTTATCCTCATTGATACATTCTATAATTATTTTATATTTATGTACATTTTTATCCTGTATATTGTATTATATTATGATTGTAAGTAAGCTACATACTAGTTTTAAGATTTATCAAATCATTGTAAACGCATTGAGGCGTAGCTAAATGCGTATATTAAGAACTGTAATTATTTATTATTATTATTATATCCAATTTAGCGAAAGCTATCACTTCTAAATTGCTGTAAAATTTGAAGACAGCATTCAGATTTAGATGAATAAATTATACTCGGCTGAATTAATTGAGTTTTATGACAAGCCAATCGCATTATAGAATGGACCAGCCGATCCCAGGGCCATTTTCGCCGACCTTCCGCCGTGGAGGTAAAATGCCCTGGGTACGAGGTTGAGTGAAACGTAAAGTGAAATGAAAACTGTGTGTTCAACGTATATGTAAAACAATGACGTAACAAACATTATTTTAAAGGACATTGGCAAGTTTGTCTAATATGAAAGTAAGTTTATCTAATATGTCTCGTAAAATGATAGAGTAACACCTTTTACAGCTTTTCCGTATTTTACTTCGTTTTTGAAATATTTCAGTTTGTTTGATATGTAAATGAATGGTCTCTGACGTCAGGTGCAGGGTAGAGAATTTTCACTCATTAAAATATTAGAAAATGTGCGTATAATAACTCCTCATGATAATGAATGTTGTAAACTTAGCAATCACTGAAATATAAGACATTTTTAAGTAAAAGTTTTTACTCTTTCATTTTGCGAGTTCTTTCATATTAGACAAACTTAATTTTTGTTGACAATGTCCTTTAAAGTAGTCTTTCTAATAAGAACAAAATTGAGCAGAAAAGAGAAACAAAAAAGAGAAACAAGAAAGAGAAACGTAATAAGAACAAAATTGAGCAGGTGCAGCGCCGCGCCTCTCGACTTATTTTAGGTCATGAAGTAGAGACCAGGCTTGAACAACTTCAGCTTCTTCCTCTGTACATGCGTATAGGGAAATCGCAGATCTTGTCTTCCTTTTTAAAATGATTCACTGCTTAGTAGACATGCCACGTGGTTTCATTTCTTGGAGAAGTACGGGTCGTTGTCTGCGTAATATTGACTCTTATAGTACCTTATGCTTGTACAGATGTCTTTAAGTGTTCTTATTTCGTTCGTGCCACTAGGCTCTGGAACTCCCTCCCATACTCTATACGTGCCATCGTCTTTTAGGAGGCTACTTTCTCAGCATTATTTCAAACTTTTTCCTGTTGCTTTTAATCCATAGTTTTTCTGTTTCGTATGATTTCGTTATGTCTTATTCTTTGATTTCATATTAATGTCATATGTTATTTGTGTTTGTAAAAGGGTGACCAACCCTGAGGGAATCTTGAATTCTGTTTTTGGTTCACCCTAATACATTCAATTTTTAGTTGTAATACTTTGTAATTGATATGTATTATAAATTCTAATAAATAAATAAATGTTGAAATTCTAACGATTACCCTTGTATTATCCATCCTAGGATTATGGGATCTGGGAAAGAGGAGACAAACTAAATCATGGCCATCCTGAACTAAATGCCAGCTCTATTGGAATGGCAAAGGTACAGTACTGTAATTGATAATTAATTGAAGAACTGAAGAAGAAAAATACTGAATTATTCTTCTCCTTCAGGCAGCGCTTGAAGCATTGAATGGTCTGGATCTGTTTGGTTCTCGTGGAAGTCCCCAGTCTGTTATCCATGTTTTACCTGATGAAATTCAAAGATGTAAAGTAAGAAAACTCTCGTATGGTAAACATCCGTTTTAAAAATTAGAAGTTGTAAAAATCCATGTATATATAAAAGTGTGTATTATTTACTGAATTATTATTTTTTATTGTACTTAATTATTATTTTGTTTCTAGGCTATTCTTCAGTCTATGTTGCCCAGAGAATCCAGTTCTAAGGTAAACACTTTGACAATTTACTCTTTGAAAATCGTTTTTCTTCCATAGTTGTCTGCCTTACGTACAGTATGTAGATGTGGTCATTTTGTGGAACAATATTAAGCTTTAACCATTTGCATGGGGGAGGCTTCTTATGGACGCATTCAGTAACCGAGCCTAACATTTGTAATATCCGTTATTAAGAAGCCATATATATGTTTTGTGGATTTTGTGAATATATTTTAAAGGAAATAGCGGCATCTGTGTTAAGTGTTATCAGCTTCCCTGCCTTTGCCGTGGAGGATGCGGAGTTGGTTCATCAAACAAGATCTGTTATTCTGGAAAAGCTTGAGGTAAAGTGAGATTTGTTTACCTAACTCCATTAAATATCTTACATTAAATAAATTGTTGTGTTTTCCTAAATATTTCTGCTTTAATGATCGATTTCCTGTGTTCTGTTGAAATACGGAAAATAGGGATAAAAGCGTCGTCATTTTGAACCATGGCCGAGTTATAGAACTAGGGAGAATGGGTACAGGTTATTAGATCTGCAATATTTCTTCGCTCATTTCATTGAGAAAAGGTTGTTGTGCGACTCAAGAAAACGTTGCCTGTGACACTATCAAGCAGTACTCTTCTAAGTCCTGTCCACAGACCACACTATTCTATTGGAAAGGCTTAAACATCGTTATTGATTTATTGGAATTAACTAACATGGTATGAATCATCATGTACCTTACTGATCGGGTGCAGTCCGTGTGAAGAATACGCACTCTTCAAACAAAACACTACAGTACCTCAAGGGTCTGTGCTGGGCCCACTTCTGTTTTCACTCATACGTGTCCTGGGGGGCTGAAAATTAGCTCTATTCGGGCACCTGTCTTAAATTATTCTAATATTTGAATGCAACTTAATGACATTATAACAGATTCTCATTGAAGGAATTAATCTGAGATTTCATTGTTGTTCGTTGAGCAATGATCAGTGACATAGCCGGGGTCCGGGCATTGTTTAAACGTTATCTCGTATATTCAACTTAATATACAGTACTGCTCAGAAGTAACCTAACGCTGCGTTCTCGTCCAGAACGCGTTCCGAACGCGTTCCAGAACGCGTTCCGAACGCGTACCGGAACGCGTTCCGAACGCGTACCGGAACGCGTTCCGGAGCCGTTCCGGAACGCGTTCCTGAACGCGTTCGATTGAGATGGAAATTTTGTCGGAAGCTATTACCGAGTTCGGAAAACTCCGAGTGATTAACCAATGTAACAAATCACATTTATACGAAGAATGTATGAACTTGAGACTTGTGGCTTGGATCAATCAATGATGAGAGTGAATGAGAGTTGCGCATAAGTAATAACTGAGTCAGTAGTTCAGACACAGGCTTAATATAAATTTTACTCCGTGTTTGATTATCACGCGGCGCCATATATATTTTAAAAACATCAGTGTTGTGGACGGATGGTTGGTACCTTTTTATATGAACGCTCTGTGTTTATTAAAAAGACACTCATCAAATCTTTATTTTATTCATCTGTGAATTAAAACGACCGCTGTAAAAATTCGTGACTGCCATGCTTCGCATGCATGCACATATGCATGCACATTGTAATGTGTGCAATGACATGTCGTTTCGCTACAAGTCGTTTCGCTACAACCAGAAGTCGTTTTGCTACAGTATGTAACACAAAGTCGTTTCGCTTCCAGCGTAACAACTGTATGTGTCGACTTACCAACAAACGATTTCGTTTTTAATGGTTTATTGGTAAGTCGTTTCCTACATCTATACGTTTATGTTTCGTTTTGGTTTCATGTCAGTTGGAAATTATTCTGAATTTTGATCTTGAAATATGCTCTGATAAATATGTAATCAATCTCGTACCCAGAGCCTGCGTTCCTTTATGATTGTCGATGGCGAATTTATATTTAAAGATTATGAGCTCGAGATTTCTATCATGATGTGATAAATGACAATGGCGAAGGCAGAGTCATCTATCATCTCATAGAAATTGAGAGCGAATAGACTATTGGCAAGCGCGGGGTAAAGTTTATAATGGGCACGCGGCAACATCTTTATGAATCATCACTTATTGTTTTCACTCAACTGCCATGATTTTTAGTAACGAAATACTGACGTTTCGAGCGGACGTTTTACTCTGATGAAGGGCTCCGCTCGAAACGTCAGTATTTCGTCACTAAAAATCTTGATACCCTTTACCACCTTTTCACTTTGCTATATATCCAAAACCCTGTCTACGCGCACTCTACTTTTTAACTTTATACTATCGTGATATCGTCGGCCGGGTATTTCATGTTCGAAGGTCGTTTTTGATTGACATGTTTACATGCTTATGTTCGGACGAAGCAAAACATAATCCGTAGATATAAATTCATATTAGACTCGCGTATACGATAGTGTAGCGAAACGACTTAAGGTTGTAGCGAACTAAACTACTCGTATCACAAGCTGTGGCGGTCAGCAATGCGCAAGAGCTCGTGAACCAAGACGTTTTGTCCATAATTTGTTGCGCCTGGATAACCGGCGATCTATATTATAATATCTGCCTCGTACCCAGGCGTCGCAATCCTTCCAAGGCGGAGGAGCGGCTAGGCGGAAGAGCGGGGCGAGCGAGGCGCGGAGGGGCTGCTGGGAAGGCGGAGGAGCGGGGAACGCCTGGCAGATCCTGCAAGTGTTATGGCGGACAACTGCGTTTAATAGCGAATCGGAAAGCTCGAGAAATCCTTTCGATTATTCCAGAAGACCTACTCACTTGGGAGCAATTTTACAATACCCATCCACTTTTGAAACCGCATTTAAAGGCAGAAATACAAACCAGGTTGCTCTAAAATCTCTTTAAATATAATGTCGAAGGTTTCTATTGTGTGTACTTGTTGTCGTTGTTGATAGTTATCAAAATTAAACGGGGTTTTAAAATAGAACGAAGCAATTGTATAATATGATGAACTTTCCGTAATTTGACTCCTTTTACCAACTGTCAACAGATAATTCTACAATTTAGCGGAGAGCGGAGTTGACCATCATATGCGAGTAAGGCGCAAACGATCGACTAAAGTTACACGCAAGAAAATTTCCATAGCGTCGAGGACGTTTTGTTGTGGTTTTTTGACAGAAATAAACAGAATGAATCGAGAGTCTATAATACACTACATATAATGCTGATAACCAAACAATAGCATTATTTACATACCTTGCAAACTTAGCTTTTTCACAGCTTTATTTACATCTTGAAGTGTAGACATCTTGAATTCATCAAGTGTCAATGGTCCTCAGACCCCCGAATAAAGGCTCAGACAAAGGATCAAGTGTTATTTATTACAACTGGGTTGAAAAAATAGCGAAATTTGAAAAAACAGCGGTCAAATAGAACGACTTGCAAGAAACCGAACTTTCTTGCAAGAAACCGAACAAGATCTGCCAGGCGTCGCAATTTCTCTCTCCGCCTTCCCAGCAGCCCCTCCGCGCCTCGCTCGCCCCGCTCTTCCGCCTAGCCGCTCCTCCGCCTTGGAAGGATTGAGATGCCTGGGTACGAGGCAGTTATAATATCTATATATAACCGGCGAGTCATATTCGTCTATAAATTTGATATGTTCTTCTGTCACTTTTGGCCTTCGACCACTGCGAGGAGCATCGTTCAATTGACCACTCATTCGATATCGCAAAAGAAAAAGACAGATTGCTGATCTTGAGATTTTAATTCCTTCCTCGATTAGAGTATCTTTTATTTTTGGAATCTTTACTCCAGCAGATCTCAAAGAAATTTCTCTTTTTCTTGCATATAATGAAAGCTTTCTCATCGTAAAATATCTCTTATATTCAGTAAATATGGCGGAGCGACGATATGAAACAAGTTGACGCTACGAATCGGAAAGTGACGACAATTTCCGGATATGGCCGAACTGATCACGACATGTATAGCCTGAAAACCGGAACGCGTTCCGAACGCAATTTGGAACGCGTTCGGAACGCGTTCTGGAACGCGTTCGGAACGCGTTCTGGAACGCATCCGGAACGCGTTCTGGAACGCGTTCGGAACGCGTTCGGAACGCGTTTTTGGTTAGGTTATTTCTGAGCAGTACTGTACCTAATACATTTGGTTTTGTGGCTAATTGCTTTTCCTTCCTTCTCTTCTGCCGTCGTGCAACGCATTGCCCATACGCGGAAGCGATATCCACGCGGTCTAAATTTGGAAAATCTGCGTTACTTTAACGGCAATTAAATACTTCGAATCCTGCACACTGCCGCGGCTGAAAAAAAAGTGCCCTCAAATTGCAGGAAATTTCAGAGAATCAAAAATAAAAATAAACCCTAATGTACATGTTTCTAATGCATGTCAATGTTTTAACGAAAAACGTGCATGTATAATAATGCTTAGGCATAATAATAATAATAATAATAATAATAATAAGTAAACTTATATCGCGCATATACAGAACTGTTCTAAGCGCTTTACAAATGTTATGCCTAAGTCTATAGTTAATCTAGTTAATTTACACAGTTTGATAAATGAGAATATAGAAAAATATTAAATAATATATCTTATATATACAAAGTAGTAGAATATAAAACAAAATTAAAAAGATTTATAAACAGATTTAAAAAGATGTGTTTTAACTTTTGATTTAAAAATGTCAATACTTGCAGATTGCTTAATGTTAATTGGTAATAAGTTCCATAGTTGAGGTGCAGATATAGTGAATGCTCTTTTTCCATAAGAGACAAGATTAAACGATTCTTGCTTTAGAAGGTACATAGAAGAAGAACGAAGCGTCCTTTTTGGATGATAACGTGTAATCATTTCTTCCAAATAGATCGGTGCCATACCACTTAAATTGTATTCGCTCCTCAATAGGCAGCCAATGGAGATCCATAAGGAGTGCCGGCGTAATATGATCATATTTACGCGAACGTGTTATAATACGAGCTGCCGCATTCTGAACATATTGAAGTTTCTTCAGCAAGTATTTCGGCAATCCATAAAAAAGGGAATTGCAGTAGTCCAATTTGGAAGTAATGAATGCATGAACCAGCGTTTCAGTTGATTTAAAACGAAAGCAATTTGTGTTCTTCAGAGGTTATGCATTAAATAGATTAATATTGACGTCATAATTGCTGCGCAGCGAGTGTAGCAGCGATTCATAATTCAAGGCGCAAAAAATCTTGACTCGATTTTCAACCACAATCCTTTGCGTTATCAACCACAATCCTTTGCACAGCCCATATAAAATCCTTTGCACGTGAATCGGGATTCTCTTTCACACTTCATCGATCGCATATTTCAAGATAGAAATTGAACTTTGTCAGTCATCTGCAGTGCCACAGTTGCAAAGCTTAAACTTTAGATGAGTGAGTTCAATTTCTAACTTGAAATATGCGGAAACCATTTTCTTTCATCTATCTAAAACAATCAAAACTATATACCAGTTGTTTTCGCGTGTGTGGGTTTCAGATTTCTCGCTCCGGCTGTATAAATACAGACATAATTTCTATTAAATCAGATGAGTCTCCCATTCCGATCTATGGCTTAATTGCTCAATATATCTATATACAATTACAATAATGTGTTTATGTATATTCTACCGCATATATGTTTAGATAAATTCTGCGCCGGAGACGACTATCGTATTCGTCTATCGCCTCGTGTCATTGAATTTCTGTTTGTGTCTCTCTGCCTCGTGTCATCAGAAATTCGAAACCATGTCCATACGCCTGACAAGTTGACAACTGTGAGGGGGTTATTATAAACAGGATTAACTGAGTCATATCCAATAATTTCAATATTTTGTTAGCCATTGGCAGTTTACCGTTATCGTTCAGTTCTCATTAAAAACACAGAAAAACACAGGTTAGAAAACTCGCTAGGCAGGGGTTAGGGTTAGAAAAGTCGTTAGGCAGGGGTTAGCGTTATCGGTTACAATCCGGTTACTGCTTACAATGCCAATAGCGCTTTTGAGTTTCGTTTTCGCGCGGACGACAGCTATTTCACCCGCTAAACTAGGAGGCTGGTACTAGGGCAATGTATTTGCTCGTCAGGGTAACGTATATGCCCGTTAGGGCAATGTATGTGCTCTTATGGAACCTCCCACCTTCCATATATGGAATACGTACGCATTAAGACTTTCCTTTTCTTCGAATTAATAGTTTAGTTAGATTAGTTATGTGTAATGTACTTTGTTTTATAAGTAACTTGAGTAACTTTATGAATTTATTGTTGTAAGCGCATTGAGACTGTTGTAAGCGCATTGAGACTGCTAAAACGTCTTTATTATTATTATTATTATTATTATTATTTTCAGTTTTCGCACAGCTCATTATCTTATAGCTGGATTTCATTGCTAAACATCAAGGTACATCCCGCACCCTTAGGTGTCTAGCACATCAATGGAAATCAATTCTGATGTCTAGCCCTCCTAGCCACATCGAATGGTGCTTACTGTTCCGAGTGTTAAAATAATGGTGGAGGCTATTTCATATACGGTAGAGCACCTAGTCACCAGGACTTTGGTGATTGTTTATTATAACATATATGCTTTGTTCTTTAAAAACCTCGCTTTAAATTTCTGTTTCGATTCAGTAATAACCCTGCTTTTAACAACCCTGTTTTTCTGAATCGAAACAGAAATTTAAAGCGGGGTTTTTAAAGAACGAAGCATATATGTTATTAAAGAACCGTGTCTGAAATAGCCTCCACCTCCAATAATTGTTACTTATTTACATTGCCATATCCTCTTAATTTCTCTTTTTAGATCTTGATACTTTTCTACTTTTTCCTTTTCTTTCTGCAGAACTCTTGTATCAAATGGGCATGCAACATCTATCAGTGCGCAGCATCTCTTCTTTTTATTTAGTACTAGTATATCTGGCCGGGAATGTTCTTTCTTATTATCAGTTTGGATTTTCATATCCCACAGCAGTTTTACATTTACATTTTCATTGACATTTTCTAGCTTATGCTCGTACCACTTTTCCGCATGCTCCAGTTTGTATTTCTTACATAACTCCCAATGGGTCACCGGAGCAATTTTGTCGTGTCTCCAGTTCTTATACTGCTTTTGGGCTAACATCTTGCATTCCGAAGCAATATGTGCTATTGTCTCATCACGCTCTCCACATAACCTACAAGCAGCCGATATATCTTCTTTGTCAATCACTTTCCTGATGTACCTAGTTCGTAATGCCTGATCTTGTGCCGCCATCAACATTCCTTCTGTTTCTTTCTTCATGTTTCCTCTTTTTAGCCAATCCCAGGTATTACTATCTCTACCCTCCTCTGTACTTGTGTAGAATTTCACATGTAGATTCTTTCCTGTATACTTATCTCATCTCAATTCTGGATCTCCTTTTTCTATTTCCCTCCATCTAACATCTCCTTTCCTACTGCTATCAATAGTTTCTCATCACTACATTCAACATGCATTATTATTATTATTAATATATTATTATTATTATTATTAGTAGTAGTAGTAGTATTATTAGTATTATTATTATACACTTGCGTTTCGCTCTCGAAACGTCAGTCACCAACAATAGCCTTTCTCAAGACTACAACAACCTTGACAATCATCTTCACACCTCTAAAGATCTCTCTCCCAGAACTCCTTTACGCGATTATGTGTTTATTGATTCTGAATTTAGATTGTCTAATTTAGATCGAGTTTCAAACAGATTAATTCAACACGTAGAATAATTTGTTGCTTAATCAATGGCCTCAAACAAGCAAGAAAATTCGCTCCGAGGATTGTATTGATTGTACTTTACAATTCACTTATTTGCCAATATTTGCCTATTGCGTTGCTGCATTGAATTACAAAAATTTCAGAATCATGCAGTTCGCATCATCACCTCTCAAAATTACGTGATGAGGTCCACCTATATTTTAAATCAATTAAATTGAGGTCGACTATCTGTTCGGAGAAATAAATGCCTTGGTGTCATGAATGATGCACAATATCACTCGCGGAGCTGTTCGAAAATGTTTGTAAAATGTTCTGAAATTAATCCTAGATAAAGACTGAGAGAAAAAAGTGCTTTTACACTGTGCAATATTTCATTGCAAATTGTCTCGCAACGTCTCAATCTGCTAATATGTTGTAGTAGCACAAAAGGGGTGTCATACTATAGGCAACGTTTCGTCGACTCCAAGGTTCTCCATTTCGTCGACTCCAAGGTCCTCCATTTCGTCGACTCGCAAGGTTTCCCCATCACACATGCGCACTGAGTCGCCAAATTGCGAGACAGGTTGCAGATTGGGTGTTACATTATGCAACGCTGAAAAAAGTTGCTTCAACCATTGCAGAAAATAGAACTTGATTCTACTTTGTGCAACTTGTGTCGCAACAATTCTGAATCATATTCCAAACATCGAATACTATATATACATGAAACGTTTTTTACATACAGGTACAATATTTTGGAACTGGGTTCCAGTGAGGCTAAATAAACTCGAACATTAACATTGTCAACACGAACTAATAACGTTTTTTATTTGATTATTTTTGGCACTTTAGTCTATTTCTTTTTATAAAATAATTATACATTGTAAAAATACATTTTATTCTTTATTTGTAGTTTTTAATTTGTTCTTTTGTAATTTAATATCAACATTATAAAATTGTTGCGCTGCGTAGGTGTACTGCCGAAATAGGTCTAAAATTTCAAGCGATGACCTTTATTGTTAATATTTACCGATTTCATGTAAATATTTGTTTAACTTATTGAAATTGCCGTATTCAGATAAAATTCAATTCTGTCTATCTATGTGTAGGGTCAGTATGGATGCAAACGATTCTTACGAGATGGTTACATGACTGCATTAGAGGTTTGTTTTAACGTTTTATTGTGATGGTTTAACGTAGAGCTCTTGTTCTCATTCTCACTATATGCAACTTCGCATCACTTTAGAATTCTGGTCGATTATACTACGAGCCAGCAGAGCTGAAGATATTTGAGAACGTTGAATGCGAATGGCCATTATTTTTTGCTTATCTTATCCTTGATGGAATTTATAGCAATAATAACGAACAGGTTAGTAAAGTTTTGTATTTTCCCAGCTCCCCAGACCCTTTGCGCCGGCTACGCAAGCTACAACATAGTGTAATTGAGCATGCGAGCATTTGGGAAACAAATTGGAAACAATTAAGAGGAACCGTAAAACAAACGATGAAATGGAGAGGATACTTCAAATGTAGCGGGAGTATCCGAAAATCAGGATGTCATAGCAACGCGCTGTTGTATTTTCTGTCATAATGCTTTATTCATCATTTCCCGGGAAAATTAAAATTCTAAAAGGTTGGTGTGCTGCCGAAATAGTGTGTAACACTCTGTAGAGATTTGAGAGTTGGGGCGATCTATAAATATGTATATGATGTTTGACTGTTCTGACCGTGTCTCAATAGCTCAGTGGTTAGAGCGCCGATGCGTTGATTCGGAGACCTCTGGTTCGATTCCCGGTTGGGGCAGTCAAATTTTCATATACATATATTTGACCATTAATAAATCCTCTCTTCATCTAAAGAAAAAATATATATATATACAAATTTTTCATGAGAAATGGATCCCTGCCGCGGCGAGATTATCACCCTGGGGATCATATTTGTGAATAAATAATGAGCTGATTCAACGCACCTTTTGCTTGGTGAAGTTTCGTATAATTCCTGAAATGATGTCACATAGACTATCGGTAGTAAAATTCGAAATTAAAATTAGCTGTTTTTTCTAAAATAAAGTATAACTATGACTTCTTATCAGAAGTGAAATGCTGCCGTTGGCACAGTGTTCAGGATCAGGCATTTCAGCAGAATAATGCGATATATTTTCTATAGCATGAGGATCAAATAAATAGAATGTAAAATCTAAACCACGTATTAAGCTGATCATATATCCTTGTAATATTAAAACTAAAATAACATACGGTAATCATATGGCGCGTTTAATCTAATTCGAACAACAAGCCTCGCGAAGTTATAAATGTTCCATTCAAGCGACACTTTTGCCAAATCGAACTTCACGTTTGTGAATATTTGCTGAATTGAACGACTTATTTGGCGGTCGAACAAATCGAACAAACGAACGGGAAGGTTAGGGTTGTTTTGAATTTGGGATTCTTATGTGAGACGCCAGTCCATCTAATTTGTTTGCACGCGAGTCCAAATTGAGAAATGTAGTTGAGTAAAAAATATAATCTTTAACATAAAGTTTAATGTGCATGAGTACGGCTTTGCCTTTGAAGTTCTTTTGTAAGTTGACTTATTCCAGCTGTACTATATTATATTACAAACTGTTTCTCGTATTCATCACTCATTTTTAATGTTGTTGAAGAAAACTGCTGAGAAACCATTTGTTTTTTTAAAATACGGTTGATTCTGTGCATGCAAATTACATATTATATGCTTTATCTTGTATTGTGGCACTTCCGATAGTGATAGCTAATATATTGTCATTTACTCTCAATTGAATAAAGATCACATTGTGAATAACAATATGTGTGAACAAGTTCTTTGTCAGTTCACCAAGGATACCAACAAACAATTTCCGTTTGTCGGTAATTCAAGCAGCCAGGGCAGTGATGCTAACGTTATAATCACTTATTCAGCGTATATAGTAAATATACCTTTATTATCATCTCCCATTTCAAAATATCATTCAACATTGCCCTGGATGTATAACGTTTTTGTGCTAAACATGATGAAGCATTTAAACGTTGTTGCTTCTTTTGTTTTACTGAACGATGTTAAACGTTGTTGTACAAAGCTCAGACATGCTCTTGATGAACATATTTGGTGTTGTTTTGAAATATATCAAAATATATCAAAAACACTGTTGGAAGCCCTAGTCAAAGTGTTTCAACATTTTATTCAACTTTGATGAAAAGTTGAATGTAATATCAAAAGTGTTTGATCCTGGCTTCATTGTGAACAACATAGGAATTCCACACAATTAGTTTAAGATGTAAACATTGGATGTTTGTGCAATACTTATCGATTGGTCTCTATTTGCATAACAATTTTGTTGACTTATGGGCGGAGTTGTCTGCCTGTTCGAATACTTCATCAGCAACAGGTTCTTGTTTGGTTTCTTTGATTATAGTACCTCTTGTCATTCTTAGATCTATTAGCAATATACCTCTTGTCATAAATCTTGGTTATTATAGGCAGTATCTATGGGCGTAATATTATTGTTCTAATATAAGTGACGAAAATGTTGAGGATTCTTGGAGAATTTGATTTCGTTGTTTAGATTCCCTATAACAATCAAGAATCGAGCGCATATGTTTTCAGCTTATGGGTATTCGTTATTGATGTTGATTCTACGACGTATTGATGTTGATTCTAACAGTTAATGTTGGCAAGATATGGTCCATTCCGGTGTTTCTTGTCTCTTTCTGCTTTTATTGACTATATGTAGTCACACGAAGAGGCGGTCTGTGGAACTTCCCTTCTTCTTTCGCTATAGCTCCAACCAGAGCAGGTTTCCTTTCTTCCTCTACTTCCTCTTTATTAATTGGATAATTTGATCATATCTCTTTTCCACTTTAGTCTTCTTGCCACGTACCAGTTCTGTTTAAAACGCATGACAACAGTTATCACCAAGAAAATTTGACATTAACAAGTATATCTACAAACTTTTTCGCTGTAGGCATGTCACATAAGTCAGTATAATTAAGTACAGGGAATTATTTTCAAATGAATATAGATGTTGTCATTGTTCATATATTGCTTACTAGTGTAATACAAGTCACATTCGAAATACCTACAAAATAGTTTTTACCCAATAAATAGTTTTTTTAGATATAACGGTTAGCTAGTCGTGTATATATGATCAAGGGGTTGATCCCTGAAACGTTGAATAAATATATAATTATATATATATTATACTTAGTTGAAGCTAAAAGACTCAACAGTTTTGACTAGATATATTTATTGCTGGTTAGTTTCGTGCCACACATACGGTATGCTATACTCTTCAGATAAAATAGTCTACTAAGAGTGGCGCGTATTTTTCGTATGTAACGCTCGAGAGTGGCGTATTGACAAGTCACTATTCCCGCCTTTTGTCAGTTGTGAAAAAATTAAGAGCCAGTATAGGCAGTAACTTTGTTTATTTCAATTTCTCTGTAAAATACTTGTTCTGCTAAGCATCTTTTCTGAAAGTTTAACCTGCTGCACGTAATTTTATTGTCCGTATAATAAATAAAACATACCGTTAATCAAAGATACGAGTTTTATATCGTCTCGTGGCAAGAACAATACTCTCTCATTCGCTTCGCGCACTCGCGTCTCAACACTCGAAAATAACATTCGTATCTCAGCGCAGTTCTGTAATATGCTCTACTATATATTTAGTTATGAGATTATCGTATCTTACCGCTACATGCCGTTCTAACATATTACATTCCAGTGCAATCATCTGTATAGTGAAATCGTCTGGCCATTTTCTTTGGTTAAATTTGTCCTCAAGTTTACCAAGTTGGGCTTGCGTGACATGATTAGGTATAAGTTCGCTTTGTCTTGTCTCGCTCAGTCTCCGATATTTGTCCAATGGCAAAGGTTGTTGAACTATTTCTGTTACTGCTTGTTCGGTTATCATCATTGCCATAATGCTCTGGTGCATGCACTCACTTTTCAACGTAGTGTTCCTTTGACCTTCTTATCAACACCGCTCCCGCTCTTCGTACAAAGCCACCGACTTACACCGTACCAATTCAGTTTATTAAATCTTTCTGGCGTCGTGCTTTTTTGTAACATACGTTATGATCGCTTCAATCTAGTTTGAGACGAACGTTAATTAGGCTTTCGACTCATTATTCAAGGATGCCTTTTGTTTCACTTCCAACACATTCACAATTCACCGTGAGATTTTGAGCTAATAAGGAGTAATGAATACCCTGGGAAACAAGTGAAGGTATGCGTAATTCAAAAAGACCCACTGAGTTTTGTAATAAAACGATCGGTAGGCGGAGTGAATTTAGCATATTCGATCAACTCATGTGGCTTGCTATTTGTGACAGATAATAATTTGTTGGAGGAGTATAATACGAAAGTCGCCGTTTCCCATTATGTCACCGCAGTTTGATACAGTTCAACGTTGATTTGGAGGTGTTCTGCCAAAACAACTTTGTTCCCACGTTCATGCAGATATGACATAACGCGCCATGATACACATGTAGTCACTTTTTATTGTTTTGTTCGAAATGAGATGATTTTTATGCAAATCTTGAACTTCGCTCAAGTTCATGGAAGGACGCTGTTACAGTTGAACATTTTTGTTTCTCTCTTACGCTGTACGTTGCTAGGTAACTTTCTATACAGTACCCTTAATTCCTGATCATTCGTAAGTTAGGTCATTAGAAACAAATATATACTTCATTAAAAATTTCAAGAATTCATTGCATTAAAAAATAGTAGGTAAAATATAGTAAATATTAGTAAAGTCAGCAACTGAAAATCCAAATTGATCTGTATATTGTATAAATATTGCACAGTATGCTTGCTCGGATTAGTGTACACGAATTACTGATGCTCTAACTGCGTGATAACACGCATGTAAGACATTATATATAATACACCCAATCACTTTATAAAATAACTTTTACTACTGTACTGTGTTGGTGTGAGTATCTCAGATATTAGTGTATCTCACCCGAGACGGCTGTGGGTTACCCTCCGTTCTGAATAATATAGCTCGTTGAACTCACTCAAATTCATATTCATATCCTATACCTTAAGCTGCAGATGTTACACGTGACGAAATTACATGGATGTTTCAGGATTTTACTTATAATTTCTCATAAATAACGTCATTGTGCCAATCTGCTATAATATCATAGTTCCACTCATTCCAATTAATCTACAAAATGATCACTCAAGTGTGTCATCACACAATATTGAACGGAAACTAATATCTAAATTGAGTTAAAGAGAGTTAAAGATGTACGCATGAGTCAAAGAGCTCAGATCAAACTTAATCATGAGATTCTTGGTATACTTAAATCTGGAGTTACATTAGTGCATATACAATTTCGAAAAATTCAATCTGAATTATTCTGAAGCAAACATACTTTTTTCCATCCCACTATCAAGTTTATTTCTTCCATTTCGGATAGGTCTCTCTGCTTTCTATAGATGCTTTGGTGAGTGTTGAAAATGGAAAAATCATTACAGATTTATATTGGAAACCCTAGCTGCACTGACACTTGCCAATATCTGGTAGTAAATATTGCCACCCTTAGTTTTACCAAACCTGCTATTCCTTACAGTCAGGGCATCTTTGAGAACGGGACTGGATAAATGTATTCATAGTTTATAAAGAAGGGATATAAGGCCAGTTGCGTTGATTCTCAAAACAAGACGTAAGTCTCAGCGTGAAGTACTGCGGCCTAGGCCGTTGCATGTTGATAGCATGTTGATAGAGAGTCTAAAGTTCCTCTTGTTCTTGATTTTTATCCTTCTCTCTCCAAGGTTTCTTCTATTTTGACTGAACTTCGGCCTATTCTCTCTAGTTGCTCTAATCTAATGAGGTATTTTCCGATAGTCCAAAAGCATATTTTTTTACCAACCACTATTTTCATTGTGATTCTGCTGTTGTTATATATCGTATATCGTGCACGACATGTAATATAAAACAATATTAGTACTATACCACGTTTTGAGAGCGGTTTTATAACCACAAAAGTTGTAGTCTTATATATGGTAGGGGTCAAACAGTTATATCCGGTGAGCATTTATATGCTAATTTCTATATAGTGAAAACTCTGGTTTATCTATCACAATAATTGACAGGACTAATGTTGATCAGCCTACTACACGTGAGTAATTTTGGGCGTATATACTTGATTATTTTATCGCTAGATGATCTCACCAAATGTATGGCCCTCATCAACAAATTGACAGATTTGGCAATATGATTTGCCGCATTTCCTCATTCCCTTTGTTACAGCAACCTCTCCCTGTAGTTTGGCATGCACCAAACCATCCTTAAAATTTCTCCATAAAACACCCACACACTTATGTATGACTGTGTAGGATTTATGGTGAAGGAAAATTTCAAATATATACATTCCTTCACCATAAATCCTTAGAACATGCAGTTTAATCGAGTGAAATGCCCAATATTACTTGTAGTATATCAAATTATTTTATAAAATACCATAGGTTTTCACCAAATTATTTAGTCATGTCATCCGACGACCGCAAAATCGGACAAAGTGACTCAATAATATTCCTTAACTCTGACAACACCGGATAAAAATTTACCACAAACGTTATCCTACCATTCTACTTTGATTTATTACCTTGACAAAGGAGGCTATCTCTATTCTTACTTTAGGCCTTAACTCTTTCCTTACGGCTGAAAAACATCAAAAATTGAACGACCACGTTGTTCTATTGATATCTCTTGAAATAACCATAACTGTTGCGAAAGCTATACATTTTCTGGAAGCCCAATAAACCGGCTTTTACTTGTTCTTTTAAATTTCCCGAACAAAACACATTATGTTAATATAAATTAGCATTAATTATCATAAATCAGGTTGAAAAATTTACATTTTTCCAGAAAAGGCCATCTTGCACGCCCGCATAGCATCTTGAAAACTCAAAATGCCACCAATCGCAGAGTTTTTTATGAAATCAAATCAAACTTGGCGTGTGCGTGGATTTTATGTTCCTGGCGCTTGTCGAATTTCAATTTTTAATCTTCCGTTACCGTGTGCCGTGTTTTTCGATTGACGACTTTGCGGGTCTTCAATGACCCATTTTAACTGCGCCCGTAGGGAAACAGTTAATATACAATGGTCGATATTTTTTCGCATCGATCAATTTTATATTTTCTCCTGAATTTTTCATCATCGTTATAAGTCGGCTAAACAACACACATATCAAATTTTTAACAAATTTGGTGAATTATTTCCTATATTTCTAAACACGGTGAATTTTGACCTTTTTGACCCACATGCATAGAACGTATTGTCTTTGTAGTGTATAGATAGCTTGCGTATATATTTAAAAGTATGAGCTCCCGTGCGGGTGGACCGGTGCGGGTGGGATCTCTACCCTTACATAATTCCTCTCATTGAGGGGGGTAGGGGGGAGCAGAGAAGGGGGTTCATTTTTTGTCACTGACCATTTTTTTGCTTTGTTAAACTGTATTTACTTTGATTATTTTCACAATAAACTGCTTTTCCTTTCACGCTTTTTCTTCGATTATTTTCAATTTCACTATTATTGCTTATTAACTCTTTCCTTACGGCTGAAAAACATCAAAAATTGAACGACCACGTTGTTCTATTGATATCTCTTGAAATAACCATAACTGTTGCGAAAGCTATACATTTTCTGGAAGCCCAATAAACCGGCTTTTACTTGTTCTTTTAAATTTCCCGAACAAAACACATTATGTTAATATAAATTAGCATTAATTATCATAAATCAGGTTGAAAAATTTACATTTTTCCAGAAAAGGCCATCTTGCACCCCAAGATGCTATGCGCATCTTGAAAACTCAAAATGCCACCAATCGCAGAGTTTTTTATGAAATCAAATCAAACTTGGCGTGTGCGTGGATTTTATGTTCCTGGCGCTTGTCGAATTTCAATTTTTAATCTTCCGTTACCGTGTGCCGTGTTTTTCGATTGACGACTTTGCGGGTCTTCAATGACCCATTTTAACTGCGCCCGTAGGGAAACAGTTAAAGGACATTGGAAACATAAATCACAATTTTAAATTTTTGACTTTCTGATCAACAAACAGGCTTACGAAGGTAATCCCCTAATTTTGACCAAAGACAATCCTGTCATCCGCTATCTTGTATTACTTTGCCTAATTAACTGGGAAATTGGTGACGTCACACCAGGAGGTAAACCTGATAAAACTACTTAGCCGAGTTTCCGCGGAATGCTTTTTAAAATGGTGTCATTGTCAAATGCATATCAAAAATACATCCAAGATGGCGGACAATGATTCAGGTTAGCAATTTTGACAGTGCAATTAATACGCTTTACGAGCATTTTTATACAAACTCAACTTTGATCGAAAAAATACTTTTTTGTTGAAATTGTATTTTAATAAATTGAGAATCTACAAATTTCGCTCCAAAACCCCCTTTTAACTATAGATACCTTTTCACGTCCTTCAATATTTCATCAATTTTCGTTGCAAAGTCACAAATTCTTGACCATAAGGAAATCCTTCCTTTACGTGATTCGGATGATATGATCTGTGGTCTATGTACTGATGTGCATCTGTAGGTTTTGAATATACACAGTGACCAACCCATATCCCCTTCGTCTTACCATAACAACTAAAAAAGCTCTATTGTAAACCAATCCCATGTAAATTTTACTGTTTCATGGCAAGAATTTGCGTAATAAAATAATTCCGTAAGTGTATCGTCACAGAATCCAACTTGCAAATAAAAAAATATCATACAAAAACCTCTCAAAATATCATCCCTCGGGGTAATATTTCGTCTAATTCCCCTCGCTCCGGGTCTATAAATAATAAATATATATTATTCAGTTAAAAAGTACTATTTTTAACTCAAGAATGAGTAATGTCCGAAACGTATTAAATAATTTTTATGGACCGGTGAGAAGTGTGTCTGCTTCTACATTTATTTTATTCGAATATGCTATTTCATCAAGAGCAGAATTTGTATCTATGAATTTGTATCCTACCGTGAGCTCCACCGCTCTGACCTATACCTATATCTTATATTCAAAAACTTCTTCAGACATAAACTTTATTAGCTCACAGACGTTTCGCCGATCAAGGCTTCTTCAGTGTGAAATGGCATTATTTACGCCCTATATTATCTTATCGTACAGCAAACAAAATGATTCGCCATTTTAGTAACATTTCGTTCCTCCATACCTGCATGACTTTACTTTTAATACCATATGGACTACGAGCAACTAATACTCTTAAATTCACGTGTACACGTACATACACATGTACATGTACATATGTGCACATGTACACATGTACACTGTTATTGACTATCGCAGGTATTGTCATATTGTAAACTTTATTCGTTAAATTCTGTTTACAGGTAAAGAAATACCAGGCTTTGTTGGAAGATGTCCTTGTTAAGGATGACGGTCTTAATCTTGTACCTGAACTTTATTACGTTCCACGAGATAAGGTACGTTTGTTGTTTTGTTTTGTTTCATCAGATATAACGTAATATACAATATTTATATTATTTCAGTTGAATAAAACATCATTATATGGCTTGGCTCGTGTGCGGTCTTAACGCAGCTTTTCTGCAATCTGATTATTTCCTGAGCGGTCTTTACAAACCGATAAAGACCAGTCATTACAAAACAACTGAAAAGTTTTAAAAAAGTGCGAAGCATTGGGGAAATGATGAGAAATTTTGAATAGCCATATAATAAAAATCTTATTAAAGGACATTGGCAATAAACAATAAGTACTTTTTCGATCAAACTACGTGACTTAAATAGCCGGAATATAGTAGTTTGTGGTTGAAAAATGCTCGTAAAGCGTATTATTATACAACACTCGTACAATCTCTATTTGTGATTGGCTAAAAAACCTACAGACAATTCGTAATGTCTTGCCACCTACAAAATATCAAAAATTGTCTGTAGGTGACGTAATTGTCTTTGCGTGGCTTACTTCCTAAACTCCCTAAAAGGCTTCTACATTTATAATTGTATAATAAAACAATTATTGGATTCGGCTTACACATGATATCAAGAATTATCCAGACCTCTGTCAATGTTATCCGCTTCGGCAGATAACATTGACCTCGGTGTGGATAAATCTTGATATCATGCTCAGCCTCATCCAATAATTGTTTCTTAATTGCACTGTCAAAGTTGCTAACCTGAATCATTCTCCGCCGTCTTAATGTATTTTCGACACGCGTGTGACGTCACAACCAGGGTAAAGCGAAATTTTTGTCTAGCCATCCTCGTGTCTTTATAAGTTTGAAACTCCATTTTTGTGAATGTCTTCTTTTTTTCAATTGAACGACACCGTTTTAAAAAGCATTCCGCGGAAACTCGGCTACCCACAGAGTAGTTTCATCTGGTGTGACGTCACCAACTTCCCAGTTAATTAGGCAAAGTATTACAACGAGATGGCGGATGACAGGATTGACTTTGGTCAAAATTAGTGTTGTTGTTTTGTACAAAAGTAGTTTTGTTTACTTGGATTACCTTCGTAAGCCTGTATGTTAATCAGAAAGTCAAAAATTTAAAATTGTGATTTATGTTGCCAATGTCCTCGTTTGGTCGGTTTTTAGGGCAAAAGTATCCTGACCTTGGTCTTTTCGCACTGAGAGACCACGGGCAGGATAATGTTGCCATAGAGACCTCCCGCTCGGTCCATAAGTGTTTAATCAAAGGTTGTAGCAATGAATTCTGAGTATAAAATGCGAGAACTGATTTTAGTTTCGGCATAAAATGTGTTTTGAAATCAGAATATTTAATACAGAGGGTCGCCAAAAAAGTGGCCATGCTTGAAAATATGGTAATTTGGTATAACTTTTATTATAGAATTATGTTTTTAGAACGCATACGTCGAGATCTACTCAAATATATGATCTCAAATCCAAATTTTAATAATTGGTTTATAATTTCTAGTCAAATACATATATGGAAAAAGTGACTGCCCCAACCGGGAATCGAACCCTGGTCTCCGAATCAACGTTTCGGCGCTCTAACATTTGAGCTGATGAGACACGGTCAGAACAGTCAGTGATTTCTCCATATACATACTAAATTCGCCGCTTTCACTCGACACCAACAGGCAGACATCGCATCTATAACCATAACGTGGAGTTGGGGCAGTCACTGTTGGGGCAGTCACTTTTTCCATATATGTATTTGACTATATTAAATCCGCTCTAATATTAATTATTATAATTTCTCATAAACAATGACATGTGAATCAAAATTTAGTTCGACTCATTCCAATTAATCTATAAACTGATCAATTTAATGTGTTATCCCACAATATTGGAACAGAAACCTAATGTCAAAAAGTTATTCGCCAAAAAGTGATTTTGCTCCTCCTTATTTTGAGTTTTGGTGACGTTTATTCATTTTGTTCGTGGACAATAAGAGAGTTAAAGATTTGCGCAGTCAAAGATCTCAGATCAATCGTGGACGTAATCATGAGATTACTCTTGAGAGTAATCTTGGTATGGTTAAATCTAGAGTTAGTGGCTATGAAATCAATCCGAGTTATTCTGGGCAAAGAAACTTTGTTCTAGGTTTTACGTTTCCGTTCTATCGTAGGAGAACGACTGCAATGCGCATTCGATTTTAGTTTAGCACAAATTTTCTTTGCTCCCGAATAACTCAGATTGAATTTTTTCTATACTTATTATATACTACTTTCAAATTAACCATATTTTCAAGGATGGGCATTTTTGGCCACCTGTGTACTCTCTACTTATCATGTAACAAGATCTTGTAATCTGATCGATTACTCTACTAATAGGCTCTTATAATATAAAAATCCACCATATATGATCTATTCTAGTGCTATTTGATTGGTTCTTATACTAGCAAGCTACCAACTCATATCCTATTAGAAATGAAAAACAAAATGGCGGAATATTTTGATAAAGTGAATGAGCAAGAAATCAGGTATTTGTTTGATAAAACACGAAAAATACCTAAAAATACCATGAGGGTATTATAAAACAATTATACAATTCGCTGCCGTCGTATATGAGCTCAAAGCCAACACTTTGCACCTCGTCAGCTATGAGAGTAGTGATAGACCCCATTTAGCGTCCAAAGATATGCCACCTCATTAAATATTCATTACGTCATTTCAATTTGTGATTAAGTCATGACTCCTCCTCTTATACCGTCATCTGACGTCATCTAACCTCAGCCCTCTTACACCTTCAGGACCATTAACCCTAATTAGTATTCATGTTATAGCTCCCTTATACTGTGATTATGCTTGCGTCACCCAGTACTAGTCCTTCGCCACCCCTAACCAACCCTAGGTATTCAACATGACGTTATTCAATCTTAGTCCTCTCCCTCCACCCTTCATTCCGACTCCTTCCGAAGGCATGGTGTCATCAAAAGGTTGCTCTTATGTCTCTCACTCGTATAAGAAACGCCAACGTATATTTGCACTTTATGTACATGTGGTCAAACTCCTTGTGTGACAAGTAGGCATACAGTGTGCATGTGCCATGGATATGATTTGGGACAAATTGAGGAGAAATGACGTTGACATCGATAAAAATACCTTATGCTTTTATATTTACGCTTGTCTTCACAACAAGCTAAGTATTCAAGTCACCTCATCTACAAAGAGATGATCTCGCATTCGTACTGTATATCGATTCTTGTTACGAATAAACAATACGAGAAGCTGTACGGGTCGAAGAATTCAAACACGTTGATATTGAGAAATATAAACTGAAACCGTCGGAGAACGAGTGTTGCCATGCCAATTCCTCATACGACTGATATTTGCATATTTCGCCTGAATCCTCGTGTTGAGAGAATGGGACGTGCCTCTTAATGAGTAATTAAAACTCATTAAGGAATGAATCGAAAGGGCGTCTGTGGCGATGATAAAACCTTATTAATGTGCGACACAAATATTGATATTTATTTATTTCAAATATTTATTTCAGTTCAAACTTATTTCAGGGCATACCTAACAGAAAGCAAATGTATGAGACATAGCTAATGGTGATGCTAAATTGACAATGATTCACGCAATGATTTTAACACACATGAGAAATCTTTTCGAGTGATACAGATAGTGAGTTAAAGAAATCTTATTCGTTTCCAAGTTATACAAAATGCATGTACTACGACGCTACATTTCAATAAGGTTTTCTTTTTTAGTTGGTTTTTTTTTTGTTTTTTGTTTTTTTTAAATTCTAAACTTAACAATAACAATTTTAATTATAATCCATTTTTAGAAAAGATATATACAATGGATTTACAACTTGTAGAGTATTGTATTGGACAAGGATAAAGATAAGGATAAGGATAAGGATAAGGATAAGGATAAGGATAAGGATAAGGATAAATTCTCAGAACTTTCCTTAGAAAAATAAGGATAAGGATAAATTCTCAGAACTTTCCTTAGAAAAATGACCGTCATCGAGTCAACATGTCCTTTGCCTGTGATATCTGTGGAAATAACTTTTCAACCCGAGTTCATCTCCGGCGTAAGAATAATTAATAAGGAGCTATGACATGAATACTAATTAGGGTTAATGGTCCTGAAGGTTTAAGAGGGCTAGGGTTAGATGACGTCAGATGAAGGAGTAAGAGCCTGAATACTAATTCTGGCTAGGGTTAAGGGTCCTGAAGGTGTAAGAACAGTCATGATGTACTGTAATCCCAAAATTTGAAATGACGTAATGAATAGTTAATGAGGCGGCATCCTCTATATGAGGGTCTATCACTACTTATGAGTTCATACATATACGACTCAATCTCATGATATAATTGTTAATTATCCTAAACTAGTGAAAAAAAACAAGATGGCGGCCTAACAAGCAACATATATAACCAAATGCCAAATTACCAAGTTAAGTGGCAAATCGACTAAACAGTTCGTCTCCAGGATTTGATACCGGCGTAAACACCGGCTTGCATTTATTTCCCACGTTTTGTTTTCTCAATAAATAAGTGATATAAAAATACTGTGCCGCTTAAGCAGTGTTAAAATACGAATAAAAAACGTCGAAACGATTTGTGTACGTTTCGATTATTTTTAACGTTATTTTGTTTTCCGTGGTGGCATTGTAGTATGTTTACTTGCTTGTTTTTTAACTACCACTCCATGTATGTTTATATCATTGCTTTTGGCTTAAAATTATGGAGGCAGGGATTGAATTACATTGTAAAGGGTATATGAAGTGAAAAATAAGTTCAATAGAAACTCTCGTATTTGAAAGAACTTTTGAAAAGATTGATCTTTACGGCTTTCTCGTATCTCTCTTTGCTCCTGAGATATTCAGATTTGTTTGCTATGTAAATAACACCACTGCATACGTCACACTGTATAATGACTTATGGGGGAATGTTGTTTATCTTTGAGATTATTTAATTAAATTACTCGAAACTTTGCCTGTTTAGTGTCATGGGATACATACGGGTACATGCACAGTTGCAATTGACTTCATTTGATAACCTCGATTATATAGCTGATTTTACTGAAGTAATTATGCAGTGTGACATGCAGTGATGTCATGCAGTGATGTCATGCAGTGATGTCATGCAGTGATGTCATGCATTGTGCATAGGAAATGCCTCCATATCTCAAGAGCGAAGTGAGATATAGGAGTGCTGTAGATGCCAGTCTTTGTAATTTGAAAAGTTCTTCCAAATAAGATATTTTCTTCCGAAATCATTTTTCACTCCATATACACCCTTATTTACTGTTGTTAATCTTTCTTTTTTTGTCGAAATCGGCCCAGAATTTTTCACCGTCAAAACTAGCTGGTCTGAACTCAAATCCTATTGTACGGCTAGGCAGCGATTGCAACGTGCATCATTTCGAGAACAGACCGGGATATGAAGCCATTGCTATATAATAAGACTAAGTATTATATAGGTGGTGGAAGATTTCAAGTGTTTCATGTTGAATATTTTCTTAAATGTATAATTGTTAATTATTCCTTATATTTTCAATGCAAATATGTTGTGTATTTGTCTCGCTTTTTTGTTTGACTTACATAGGTTGATTTGGAGAAAAATGAACCTCATAGTCAACAGCGTATATTAGGTGGAAAACTTCCTCACATTTGGTCTCAGTCACTTTATATCGTCGGTTGTCTTCTAAATGAAGTACGTTATTTATGTTATAGTATAAGATATTAACAGCAAATAGAAGGTGAAGAGAAACTTACCACGTATGGTTTTAGTTGCTGCATGTACATCGTAACGATGGAGGGAACCAAACAAGTGCGTGTCACGATTCATGAAGAACAAAAACGTCCTCCGAAATATCGTAGCATGTTAAGTGAAGCGATGAGCGAAGGTTATACTAGTTCGATTGATATAGGTTACATGAGGTTCGATCCCTCTCCGATCCCTCTCTGATCCCTCTCTGATCCCTCTCTGATCCCTCTCTGAGGATTTTAGCTTGACGATCGTCCATTCATCGTTTTGCGATATTGTTACCCGATTTATCCCCTTGAATGACGACAAATGATTCCTTTCAACAACTGGTCTTTTATTTTAAATCACTCATGCATCATTCATGAATAATGTTCTCCTTTTTAACAACACTTTTCAACTACTTGTTTCACAATACATCATCGAAACGTTCTTCTTTCACGTGCGCCATACATGACAATGACTTTGCTTACTGTTTATAATATCAAGAATTATCAAGGTCTCAAAGTTTATATTATCATCCTTCACCAGATAATACAGACTTCGACGTTGATAATTATTGATATCGCAAAAATTCATCCAATAATTAACATTAAATTTAGCAACGCTTCTCCTGATTTTGGGGGGCTCAGCCCCCATTTAAAATTTGGGGGGGGGGGGGGGGGGGAGGGGCGGAAGCCCCCGGTTCCTACGCAGAGTGCCTGTTTGATCATAGTCAATGGAGGTATGGTCTGGAAACTCAACGAAAGTCTTTGTTCTATCTTTTTATTCGCCTTTATGAAAATTTGTGCATGGTGATGGTTAGTAAACACATTGTATGTTGGGTATAATGAAGCAATCATCCAATAGCAACGTTTGGGTTCAATTGTTCAACCGTGCTGTTTAAATATTAATAAACCTAAAACGATGGGTTTGTGCACGGTGAGGTACCATCCAACATAAATCGCAGCTCATTTGTTTAACAATGTTAACCTCCTTGAAGTTAGCCGAGTTGCCAGACTATATCTTGATTGACTATGGTTTGATCTATTGCATGTACAGCCTTAGTCCTGCAACATATGCTTGAACCAATTACGTTGTATTTCTTTACTATTTATATACAGAATTTCCTTGAACCAGGAGAACTTGATCCTTTAAACCGTAGGCATGCTACTACACCAGGTCCAGACATTTGTGTGCAAGGTTCGTGAAGTTCTGATTTTCTTCTTCCAACAGCTATTGCATTAGAAAGGTTGAAATTTACAATATTTTCAATTTACTATGTAGTTGTAATATTAGCGGAGAATGGTGATGTGAATCACGTTTTGGAAGAAGCTGGTATTCCCTCTCAAACTAAAGATTCTGTAAAAAATATCAAAGTTCTCCCTGCTCAATGTCTTAGTCACGCCTACCAAGAACTTGGTGAGTTGAACTATAGTTTCATCCTTTCCATATAGACTAAACAAGATCAAAAAGAAAATTTACTCAGGTTAAGGTCCGTATACACACTGTGATTAATCGAACCGACTTCGTATCCTGCATGTGGTATGTTATTTTGCCAGGAAATGTCCGAAAATTATCATGTTTAGATACACTATAGGAGGATACGAAATCTGTCAGATTCGTCGCAGTGTGTAAACGTACCTTAGGAAGAAAAGCATGCAACACCAATATTTCAGCAGATTTTACTTTTGGAAACTTAAGGTTTATTTTTGTGGATTTTGTATATAGCAATTACTATATTATTCAAAGACTACTGGCGCAAATATTACTACAGTCAATTAAATTACATTAAGACCCATCTACGGATTTTTCGTTACGATTGTCATTCTGGCGTATCCAATTGTTTGTCATTCTGGCGTATCCCATTGTTTGTCATTCTGGCGTATCCAATTGTACGCGGCATAATTCTTGTTTATGATTCCATGTCAAATGTTGCAAACCGCCCTTAGTACGATTGTCATTAAAATCTTAGCGTGTATAGGGTCCTTTATAGTACATTTAAACAATGCTATTAATCGGGACGATTTCGTATCCTGGTGTATGTTATGTAATTGATTTACTCATGAAAGTATTGGGAAATTTACTCGAGAATGCTTCTTGTTACTTTGTGATTATATAACATGCATCATGATACGAATCACAGTGTGTAAACGCACTGCTGACGTCCCGGTTGTGGCAGTCACTTTTTCCATATATGTATTTGGCTATATTAAAGTGCCTATACAGCATTTTCAGTTTTTATTTTTTAAACAGAGGACGAAAAACTAGTTAATAAGTTCTTTTACAGTTTTTGAATTGGTCCATTCAATTCCAAGATATTTCTCTTTTTGTGATATGCTAATGAGGTAGATGATGACGTCATTTAAGTCAAACAACATTCTGTCAAATCCAAAAGTCCTGTATAACTTAAAAGTTTACGAGAACACGACGTAAACATCGAGGACCACGTATCTTATAACATGTTTTTTCATCCAAAAGGCCAAGTCCAATTGTTAGTCTCAAGAGTAATATCAAGGTTGTCGTCCTTCTAAGTAGGACGTTGTTTGAAGCATTTTCACGTTTGAACACTAACTACAATCCCAAAAAAGTGCTAAGCTTCAAAAAGTCAGAAAACCTATGTTGAAAGTAACGACATGTTATATGGTGTTTAGAATGCTCAGATTCATGCTGTTGATTATTTTATCTACACTTACCTAAAAATTAAGAAGTCCTGTTAAAACATATTTTTCTCTCTTTATTTTAGGGAAAAACGAAACCCTTGGACTGTCTGGAAGGTATGAGTTGACTGAACGTGAGGTCTGTACAGTGAAATATCAGTATCGCAATGGTTAGAGCGTCTCACCGGCAATCAGAAGTTTACAGGTTCGATTTCTGTCGAGACTCTGTCCTGAGGATATGAGCTTGACGATCGTGCCTACTCCAAGCTCTCCCACATTCACTACAGCAGTGAATTTATTGTATAATAAATATGCTTGTTATTGGCTGTTCACAATTTAGCCTACAAAGGCTTGTCTACCCGTCACGATGTTTTCTTACGATTGTCATCTTGATGTATGTGATTTACTCTCAAGAGTGTAAATGACGTTTTACAAGCAAATCATAAAGGCAAGAATTGTGCCACGTACAAAGAAATCCATACACCAGAATGAGAATTGTAAGGAGAAGTCGTATCTTGTAAAGAGGACTTAATGGGCCTTGTTATTTTGGGCCTTACTATTGTTTTAATGGGCCTTATTATTGTTTTACTTTTGTAGACCTTACAATGATATCGGTGCTCTGGGAACCAGTTCTTTATATAGAGTCGGAGGTTCAATTTTTGCATTTACGCCACAGGTAAAACTAATTTTGTGGCGTATGAATTTAAATAATGCGTATGTAGGCGTATAAAACACAAAGTGACCAGGTTTCAGCCGCAAAAGAGATTCTTTTCTATGCCCATGCATGGATCAAAAATATTCTCCACAACTTTGACGTACAGGGTTGCTATATGTGCACGCGGCAGTTAACAATTATTGGACAAGGTTTTATGCCAAGTATTATCAAGGCAGAGGTTTGTTTTATCTGCGGAAGACTGGGGCGGATAACACAAATCGCGAAGCCTCGATAATTCACGACATGCAAAAACCGAGTCCACTAATTGTTTTATTATGCATTTAATGAACAATCTATGTCACAGAACAAAATAATTAAGCTGGCGAATGACATTTTCGTTCTCAATTTCGCAAACCTGACTAAAGGATAGCAAACAATGCACAACATATCGTTTTACAATATCAAGAACGACTCAGCACGGAAATAAAACGGAAAATTAGATAAATATGTGACAAATTCTCAATAAACCTTAGTTCTAAAGTCCCATAAAACAGTTTCCTAATTGTTAAATTTGTGTTTCATATTTTCTGTCTGCCATGTTTATTTTCGGGTGATCTTCGTAAATGACTGAACGATAGTAAAATACGTACAAAATAACGTTTTATAATGTCAAGACAGAGGACGTGGAGCACTTTTTTCTTCTTTTTTTTGGGGGGGGGCAATTTCAAGTGGCGAAGATGGGGGGTGCAGAAAAAGATGTTGAATTTCGTACTATTTCAATTTTATTTTACAACCCAATTTAAGAAAATTAATATCAGGAAAAAAGTGGGGGGGAGGCAATTGCCCCCCGACTCCGCGGCCCTTGCAAGAAAGTTTCACTGAAAATTCGAAAATTATATGATAAATTTACAATAAACCATACTTCTAAAGTCCTGTAGAAGCGTTTTCTCTGTATATTTGTGTTTCGTTGTTTTGTCACTGCTATATTTAGTTTAGATCGACTTTCACGACCAAGCTTTTCTCCATCGGTTTTCGGGATTTACCGATTGACAATAGACAGTTGTCCGTCGCTATATGCAGCCAATCAAAATCGAGATTAATTAAAAATGCTTAATAAATTATGCATAAATTAGTTCTATAGTATTCAAAACGACATATTTCAGGCATTCACACTGCAACGTCAACTAAAACAATTTTATTTCATCACTCAGTATTTCAGTTACTTTGCAACTATAGATTTGCAAAGCAACTGAAATACTGAGTGATGAAAAAAATTGTTTTAGTTGACCTTTATTCAAAATATTTTTAATCTTATTCATAAGTTTAACGGAAAGTTGTTCAGTCATAAAAAATGTTGTCAATGCAGTACCCTGGTCCCAGAGGTTCTACGCCGCAGCCCGCCACCCCCCCGAAAACCGAAAGCGGCGATAGAATTAGATAAATATGTGACAAATTCTCAATAAACCTAAGAAAGTTTCACTGAAAATTCGAAAATTATATGATAAATTTACAATAAACCATACTTCTAAAGTCCTGTAGAAGCGTTTTCTCTGTATATTTGTGTTTCGTTGTTTTGTCACTGCTATATTTAGTTTAGATCGACTTTCACGACCAAGCTTTTCTCCATCGGTTTTCGGGATTTACCGATTGACAATAGACAGTTGTCCGTCGCTATATGCAGCCAATCAAAATCGAGATTAATTAAAAATGCTTAAAAAATTATGCATAAATTAGTTCTATAGTATTCAAAACGACATATTTCAGGCATTCACACTGCAACGTCAACTAAAACAATTTTTTTTCATCACTCAGTATTTCAGTTACTTTGCAACTATAGATTTGCAAAGCAACTGAAATACTGAGTGATGAAAAAAATTGTTTTAGTTGACATTTCAGTGTGACTTGAACAAATAGTCATTATGTCAACTACCTTTATTCAAAATATTTTTAATCTTATTCATAAGTTTAACGGAAAGTTGTTCAGTCATAAAAAATGTTGTCAATGCAGTACCCTGGTCCCAGAGGTTCTACGCCACAGCCCGCCACCCCCCCCCCCCGAAAACCGAAAGCGGCGATAGAAGCTCTGGTCGCACGGGCAAGCAATCTCACTTTCGTGTTGCGTTAATCTAATTAAAACTTAACCAATCAAAAAACATTTCGAAAGTTGATCAAATTAGGGAGTGGTGGTTAGACAATTTCACAAGTAAACAATTAACAATCGACAGAAAATCTCTTCGATTCTGCGATTATGGAAAAGACTGCCCTAGTCCCAGAGGTTCTACGCCAAACACAAAGGAATAGTTTTCATCGCAATTTCCTTGCTCTTCGATGGTATCCCCAGTCAGACTAGCAGCAGTGATTCCTTAGCGTAACTGTCGAATGTGTGAATCAACTAAGGAGTTTAATGGATATACGACAACAAGAATGGGATCTGAAACATACTATAATCCTCGAATCGACATTCTCTACAAATGTCTGGCACGATCTGAAAAATCAATGATTTTCCATAGCCAGTTGGTAGAATTGCGAATATACGTCCCGTTGATTTATGTATGCGAAAAGGGCCTCCTTCTGCGACGCGGTAAGAGATTTAATTTCAGGAAAACGTCTCGGAAGAACGACTGATCGATATAATGCAATCCAAAAGCGCTTTGTCCATATTCTAATTTATCCTGCTTTGAGTCTTTGACAAAGAATCTTGAGACAATATTATTTTCACGCTTCTCCACAATTCGTTATTTCATCCACCCCCGATTTTGTTATTGAGCCAATCAGAAAACGACGCCAAGCAATCTTATTGGTTCGGAACGATCAAAGAAATGACCCGTACGACCAGAGGTTCTCTCGCCGATTTAGGATTGGGGGGATGGGGGGGGGGGGGGGGAGGCAACGGCGTTGAACCTCTGGGACCAGGGTATCAATGTAGTTGAAACAGATACAAAATAAAATTCATTCATTTTACCTCCCAATTACTTTTGATCTTATCAGTCGATTTCTTTTCATTTTAATGAATAGTTAGGTAGAATACCTGTTTCGGTATGCATGCAGCTGAAGCAGAAGTGACCTTTTTGTAATAAATGTTTAATTTATTTTCAGGCCATCGATACCCATCAGTTCTACCTATGTTTAGATAATGAACTTCTTGCAGATATTATCAGAACTTTGTTGGAATATCTTAAAATTAACTGGACTTTAATGGGAAGGCCGACATTGACCCTTGTTATGACACGAGCAATGTTTGGTAAGATTTATTAACTGTCTAATATTATATAATACGACAAAAACAACTACCTGACACAATTGGTGATACTGGAAAAGATGGCGATTTGTAGATTTGACCAAAGAAGATGGGTTTCAAAAGTTTAATTACAGTAGAAGGAAGCCTTTACCACTTAATTCATGTTAATATGTCAAACAATGTTTAGCTGTAGTTAGAGCTAATTTAGGTTCGCAAAGTATTGTGGTTGAATGTACAACAGCCATCATTTTCGGTGTCGTTGATATCAATCCCAACTAAGTTACAAATGCGAAAGCCTTGGTTAAGTTTGTATAGAGCAGTGGTGTAGGAAGATTTAAATTGGATTGGGGAAAAGAGATTTAAAAGGAATAGCCTGGCAAGGTAGGCTCAGCCTGGGGTGTTTCGGTAAACGCCATCATCATACGTCATCATGAACAGTAAGGAGAATTTACCTTTGATAAAGAAATCTGGTGCCGCAACGGAAAGTAAAATGTATCCGTGACGTAGCTAATTTAACTTACGAGACTAAAGTATACTTTGCATTATTAAGTTTATTGATATCATTGACAATGCGCAGCGAAACAAGGGGTGTTGGTGGCGCAGTGGTTAGCACACGTGTCTTTCACCTCTGCAACCCGGGTACGATTCCTGCTCAGTGCAGTTATCAGATTAAAGATTTTGCCTTGGCCGCAAGTGAGAAGAGTGCTTCCAGTTTGACTCTACCAAACACCGCAGGTTTTCTCCGGGTACTCCGGTTTCCTCCTGTAATAACACTGGACCAAAATGAGGGATGCCCCTTACTGGACCTCTAGGGAGAACAGTTTAATGACTGACAAGGTTATCCAGTATAAATAAAAGTTAGTTTAGTTTAGTTTACAATCAAATATTATTTCATTGTGGACATGGCAGACTTTCTTTGTTGCATCAAATGCCAAACGATGAGCATGAAGAAATATTCAATGAAAGAGAGCGTGATATCATAGTTTTCGGCTTCCATTTTCACATATCCACCTTATTTATTCGTTGCCGCGGTAGGGTATTAGTTTTGGCGTGCCGCGTTGTTCACATCTCTGCAGGGTTATTAAATCCGTGTGAAACTCTAAGGATAACTGCGATCTTTCAATAAATGAACTCTTCTGCTAGCTATCAGATTTTCTTCGAAATGATTCAAGCCAGATCCTTTATGAATATATTTAAAAGCATATGTTCTATCTGGACCGCAAATTTTCTTCCATATTATTCCTTTTTTTTCGCACTTGTAGAACCTGAGGGATTCTTCTCGTCTTCTATTGGAAAACTTCTTCTCAAAATTAAAACAGGATACTGTTCTGGTGTCAGGTATTAGCTGTGCTACCTTGTTTTACTTAAAATATACATACACTGTGCAGTACATGTCAGTCAATGCCTTTTAACCTTCGCTATTCATCAGAATCTTGGTAACTCAATCGACTGCATACAATGCATTGCTATTTTTGTGCCTATTGCATAGTACTTTGTGGCTGGCGCTGTAGTATATGTGTCGTGTGGCCACATGCACGAGTTTTCCCCCTTGGGGATTTTCAAAAAGAGAGTATCAGCATGACAAATTGATCTCCGCTTGTAAATCATTTACTTCATTCTGGAGAAATGAGAAACGTGCATTTTTATCTTACATTAGGAAGAAAAGTTGCAAGGACGCTTATCAGCTGTTCTTACAAATAATAGTCGCTATCTTTTCGTGTTTTTTATTTAATTTGTAACTTTGGTCTAAGTTTGTCGAATACGATATACCCTCAGCCAAGCTTTGCTAGAAATGTCGTAAATAATATGCATGAGTAAGTAAAACTGACCAGATTGCCTTGCTTTTTATATTTTAGAGTTGCTATGGGTCACTTATCAAGTTTCTACACCACTTCTTGTATCCGTAATTTACCATTTCTGGCGGGAAACCAAGGTGAGGTTATTTAGCTAATCAAGGATAAAAATTCAAGTCTTTCTCCAGGGAAATTTTGACGAAATTAGTCTAACAGATCAATAAAATAAAATAGGTTATAGACGTTAACTCGATTAGTGCCAATCTACTTTTCAATAACTAGGTCCAACTCCATGTCCATGAATGCCAACTCCGTGTTCTTAATCTTGTTAACTCGTTGACGACCGATGCGTCTCTTTGTATGTTATTCTGGACAACGTTCGGACGATTTTCAGTATATAAAGGGACTCTGGGACATGGTTTCAATGGGAGAGAAAACGACCGTCATATATCAAATCCACTTTAATTGACGTGATTGTCGCGAAAAATGCGATACACCAGTTATTGCCGGATATAACAAAATAGATGGATTAGATGCTCTACAAATATCCTACCCTGGGTGCCAGAGGCCCTGGGAACGAGGGGGGTACAAATATCCGAGTCAACCAAACAAATAAAGAAACGAAATGTAAATGTTATATTATGAATATAAATTAAAAGATGCATGGATGGATTTTAACAAATTTTAACTTTTAATCTGTGGTGAGTGAGACATTTTTATTTCGCGATAACTCTAGATGGAGATTAAAGCAATAATTTTTCCTAATGCTTATCGTCTAGAAATGACTATTTAATGTTTTATTTATTCATAGAGTTCTTAAAAAAATGGAGGCCAAAGAAGACTCGTCGCGAATTTCTACGTTCTCCTTCATCTTCCTCAGTACGATTTTCTTATCTATTTTTCTTAGTTTCACTTCCTTCAGCAATAACTATTTTTTAGTCTGTTTATTTCCTTGATATTCAATTTCGTCCATGTATATTATACATCTTACTGAATGGTTTTACCGATAACACGCGGTCGGGTATTTTACGAGTTTCGGATGTATTTTGCAAGAAAAATATGCAAGAGTAAAATGCCCAACCGTATTATTAGTAAAACCATTCAATGGGATATTTATTACATGAAATAGACAGTTCGCATGCAACATTTTACTTTGCATTTTCCATACAAGGCAGATTTTAGCTCTACTAAACTGGTTAAACTGTTATAGAAGTGTGCAATACGGCGGAATTTAGTGTGTATTCCGCTCCTGGATTTGACAGTTTTTTAGCCTTATTAGGAAAAATGACGCCATTGTCATATAATAATAACAATTACACACCATGAGCTCCAGTCGTATGTGGTCTCATAGCCGACGTGGCGCGAAGCGCCGCTGGTATAGTTATTTTATAATAATATATGCACTCGTGGTATTTTTACGTCTTTTTTGTGTTATTTTATCAAGCATTTTTTCTGCTTTCCTGCCCATTTACTTTGTTAAAGCACTTCGCTATATTTGTTTTCATTATTAATGGTATATGTGAGCTGATATATAAGTACCAATCAGATTACAGAATAGCTCATATATGGTGGATGTCTATATTTTATATATTTATTTATCTGACAGTGTTTATTATTTACCTTACTCTATTACTTTCTCAGCCTCTTTTCTTCTACATTCTCAGGCACCAGCTAGACGTGCTTCAGTTCATGGTGCAGTACGCAACAGTTGGAGTGTATCTGCTTATTATAGAAAAAATAGCACAACGTCATCAAGACTTCGTACCTCAAGTCCAAGTGAGTATTTCTTGCAATAAATTAATCTTAGTCCATTTGAAATGAATCTTGAAATGAATCTTGCATTCATCTTAGGGTTCTCCAATGAAAAAATAAGCTCGTATTTTTTTAAAAATAATGTTAAAGATATCACGCCAATTAGTAATCGTGCAAATTTGATTTCAAAAAACGTTGAAATAATGGTTGTATCTTATGTGTAAAGTTTGTATTTTAGAATGCTCCATTAAAATGGCCGAGTTTGGGAGGAATGAGTTGAGACTGCTTTTGACGTCAGAGCCTTAAGCTTGGATCTGATTTGTTGCTTCTGAGGCCATTGCGTCATAATCTGCCTTTTAATTCACATTGCTAAGCCTTGCAAAATTGACGTTTTACACGTAAAATACAACCTCTTCCTCAACACAATTTTGAGATAAAATTTCCCATGATTACTAATTGTGGTAATAACTTTTTAAAATGCACTGTAAATACTGATTGGTTGAAACAACCAAAACAAATTAGTTACTTGGGTGAGTCTGAGAGAACCATATAGCAATTGGTCATTTTAACCAAAATTGAAAGTCCTTATTTGACCAATTTTAAATTGCGGTGGATTCAGCCAATTTCGTAATTGGATAAAACAATATTTATATGCATGCTAGAAAGAAGAGTCCAGTGTACTGTGCATGCAGTGGTCAAAATCATTGCGAGACCAACTTGTTGCAGTAAGTTCACCTCTGCAACAGCTGCACGGCAGTTTTTCTCAACTTGCATGCACTGTGTAACATCCTTCGTGCAACAGTCTCGCTACGATTTCTGTGATTACCCAACAAAAGATGCGTTATTATTCAACCCAATCCTCTCTTCGCTTGTCTTTGCGAGACCAGTTGCAAAAATATCACCTATATAGTTTAGCACCCCAATGAATTAAAACTGCAGGGTGTAACATCACCATTAGTCTTTCAACAACTAAAAGGTTAACTCGTTTTTAGCTTCGCAAGAGATTGATATGGATCTTTTGAAAGATGAAGCTAGCGCAAGTGTTTCGAGCAACGTTGAAACAGTTTCTACTGGTAACGAACTCACTGATCAATTGCCACTTGATGACATTATTAAGCAACTAGAAGAAGCAGAAAGTCTTCATTCCCAGGCAGATTTACTCCATTATCTCCAATGTGCTGTGTAAGTTTTCTTCAACCTCCTCCTCGGTGCCAAGCCAGTCTAATCATTGATCTACTGATCAATACGATGGTAGTGCTGCATATAAATAGAACTGTAAAATTGTATACTTTGATAACCGTAATACCGTCTGTCATCGTATTTTACTGAAGAGCGAATGCTTTACTTTGTGATTTGTGTAAACATCTCAACAAATAGTTGGTTGGATTAAATAGCCAGTTTCTGGACAGACGCGGTTCGTTATCTGGAAAAAAATTATCTGAATAAATTTCTCTACAGTGTGGAATTTATATAATAAATGTTGTTTCAAATAGTATTTACAAATGTGAATAACTATTATGCTTTTATGTAATTGTTGTGCGTATCCTACCAAATCCTGCTTTCTGATTGGCTAACGAGCGGTCCGTATGAGCTCGACATAATTTCAGTTTTAAATGCCTTTTATAAGCCGTAAAATATTCTAAAAACATTTGAAAATGAACTCAAACGAGATTGAACATATTGAAAGACATATATATATAAGTAATTTTTTTATCCGATAGAGACTTAACTCTCAATTTCCTTTGACGAAGAAAAAGCACAAACTTTTATTTTTTGTCCACTAGAAATACTGACGACGACCAAAAAAAACAAGCCAGGATATTAAGGAAAAAATAAATAAATTATTTACCGTTTTGGTCGGTCCGTATTGAGAAATATTTCCCTTGGTCTCAAAAACGTCCTGCGGCCTATAACATACATATATATATATATATATATATATATATATATATATATATATATATATATATATATATATATATATATATTTATATATATATATATATATATATATATATATATATATATATATATATATATATATATATATATATATATATATATATATATATATATATATATGTCGCCTTCGTCGCTCGGTCTGTACTGAAAGATCGCGGGCACGATAATTTTGCCGTAAAGACCAACATGTAAGTCGTGACATATCAGTTAAACTTCGGAAACTCCCGTTTTAAATATGTTGTTCGGATATTGGCGCTGTCTGGGAAACTGGGACTACAAACTGTATATGTATACTTAATAGCGCTCCGTCGAGATGACGTCAGTATCCATGTTTGTCCGCTTTTACCCATAATTCTTGCTCATTTGCAATCATTTGTGAGTTTATTGTGGTAAGGGTTTCGCTTGAATAACACTTACAATGCCCGCGTAACCCCCAAACCGATTTTTTTATTATATCAAATATTCGCATATTATATATAGAATCTCTGCGATAAAAAACGAACTCGGTCAACTATCGGGAGCCTGGGTCTATCTTGGCCTCCTGACGTCATACAAGGCTTGTGATCTTGAAGTCGCATTGTAATGGTTCTTTGACGCCCAATGACGTCAACGCAAGGTACTCGTGATCTTTTTTCAGCAGTAGCTATTCTGTAGCACGGATAAACACGGAATTGGTATAAAAATTATTCTATTATTTACGCGGAAATAATAATGTCTGGCAGTGAATCAGAATCAGACGTGAGTTACCAGTCACTGATAACTCGGAATACAAATTACATTTTGGAAACGTATTTAACCGAGGGTGCTGAAACTTCGAACAAAATTTCGAGTAGGGAATAAAACAACTTGGCTTAGCGTGCACTGAGGAACCTTGATCCGACGAAGAATGGCTGGCAAATTATAGAAATTTTTCACGGGTTGAAGACATGTTTTGCTTTCACGAAATCAACCATTCCCGTTCCCAGAGCCCCTGACTGCGAGGGGCGCGTCAAGTGGATCTGGGACCCACTGTAAAATTTAGCGTTCTGATTGTTTTTTATGAACAACGAAAGAACGACAACGTTATGATTTGAAATGCAAACATAAATTTGTTTATATGGTCAGAAAGTCAAACATCCATGAATTAGTTTAATTCAGCAAACTCACTCGGCCATACAGCACTCAATATCCTCGAGAAATGAATCTTTACATCTTGATTTGATCTGTCCCTTCTTTTAGCCTTTAACCAGACTGCCCCACTCTTGCTGAGCCAATCTTTATTTACAGCATTGCTCACCTTATTATGTCGCGTCTGAATTATAACGTCTTGAAATAATTTAAAGAAATCGTACCGTCGCGTTATTCGAAATCCACACCGCCTTCTAGGGGTTTATCCCAGCAGCTATAGTAAGTTTGGAATGTCGCCTACGTCGGAATTCCGACCTACGATTTACGACCTACGATTCCGACCCTACGGTCCCAGAACCACTTGACGCGTCTTTCACAGTCAAGGGCTTTGGGAACGAGAATGGAAATCAACCTACTTTTATCTTCGTTTGTGTGTAAGGCTTATATGTGCCTGTAGGTTCGATGTATTCGTACAATTATCAAATCGCACAATAAAAGGCATCTTTTCACGCAAATCGCACAATAAAAGGCATCTTTTCACGCAAATCGCACAATAAAAGGCATCTTTTCACGCAAATCGCACAATAAAAGGCATCTTTTCACGCAAATCGCACAATAAAAGGCATCTTTTCACGCAAATCGCACAATAAAAGGCATCTTTTCACGCAAATCGCACAATAAAAAGCATCTTTTCACGCAAATCGCACAATAAAAGGCATCTTTTCACGCAAATCGCACAATAAAAGGCATCTTTTCACGCAAATCGCACAATAAAAAGCATCTTTTCACGCAAATCGCACAATAAAAGGCATCTTTTCACGCAAATCGCACAATAAAAGGCATCTTTTCACGCAAATCGCACAATAAAAGGCATCTTTTCACGCAAATCGCACAATAAAAAGCATCTTTTCACGCAAATCGCACAATAAAAAGCATCTTTTCACGCAAATCGCACAATAAAAAGCATCTTTTCACGCAAATCGCACAATAAAAGGCATCTTTTCACGCAAATCGCACAATAAAAGGCATCTTTTCACGCAAATCGCACAATAAAAGGCATCTTTTCACGCAAATCGCACAATAAAAGGCATCTTTTCACGCAAATCGCACAATAAAAGGCATCTTTTCACGCAAATCGCACAATAAAAGGCATCTTTTCACGCAAATCGCACAATAAAAGGCATCTTTTCACGCAAATCGCACAATAAAAAGCATCTTTTCACGCAAATCGCACAATAAAAAGCATCTTTTCACGCAAATCGCACAATAAAAGGCATCTTTTCACGCAAATCGCACAATAAAAGGCATCTTTTCACGCAAATCGCACAACTAAAAAGCTCTTTTCACGAAAATCGCACAACTAAAAGACATCTATTCATGACTATTAGCTCTATATTTTACAGCACTGGACTACCTTATGTTACGTCACAATATTTACTCGTTCCAGACTCCTCGTAATTAATTATTTCGACGGAAGTGTGCCTTCATAAAAATCGGAGATTTTGACCGAATTTCGCAGAGATACCAGAAAGTATGCAAATATTTGATAATATCTAAAAATCGGTTTGGTGGTTAGGGGCACTTTAATTAATGCATAATGCAGTACCAAACTTCATGTATGAAAGATAAGTGAAGTATAAGTACATTTCGTTTTCGCCACATTCTGTATCTTTATGTAGGCTCATTATCTTGTCTTAGGAAGTAATTGTTTGTCTTTTAGTGGCGCTGAATATGACACAAAACTTGGTGGTTCAGCAGGATTAACTGTGAAGAGTTTGTTGGAAGAACTTTACGAAAAGGTTCTGACCTTCTTTTAAAATTTATTCTTGTTAATATATTTGCATCTTTTAACTTCATTTTGGCTCATTCCACCAAAACATCAGAACTGTTTGAAGAGAATGCTTCTCCAAGGTAAAGATCAGGATGCTTAATGAATAACTCCAGGGGGTGATGCATCCCTTGGGTTTACTCGTTCCTTGGGGCTACTGCTAAATGTGGCTACATCCCTGCTCATTGAAAAGTTCTTTAATTAATGTAAATCAAATGCATCAGCTGAAATTTCTTTATAAGCTTGAAACACAAGTGGGTGGAACCAATTATTTGGTTTTGGCAGTTTTATGATAAATTGGTTACTTTAACCAATTTTTTATTGTTGTAACCAATTTGTTTGGTTGTTTTGACCAATATAAATATAATGCTATACAATGACCAATTAATAATCGGTAACCAATTTATTTAGGCGTCAATTGGTTGTAACCAATTTAAATGATTATTTTAACCATTTTACAATGTAGTATAGTATTTTTAGACATAAAGACTTTTTACGTTTCACTCTTTGACGAAGGGCCTTCGCTGGATACATTTTACTTCCTATGTACACACTATTTCGGTAGTACATCAACCTTTTACAGTTTTCAATTTGTAATTTTAACAATGCCTACGCAGCACAACACTTTTATATCATGCTTAGTTTAAAAGAGCCCCAGGGTGAACATTGTAAAATTTGCATCATGCGTGATATCTCTGATCATATTAAAGTTCGTCTGTAGTAAGTTATACCGACGGGCAAGTTAAAAATGAGGTTTAAACTTGACAACATTAATCCTTTGCTAGTCTTCATGCCTTCTCTACAGGGGTAAAACAAATCGTGTTCCACTGCCTGTCATAGTGCACAACTTATTGCTTATCTGCCTGCATGAATTAGCCGTCAAGCCAAGGGGAGACGATATATGGTCATCGTGAAACTGACATGAGCATGATCGACATCACCCAGACAATTATATGTACTTGGTTCAATTGTGTGATATATGTATTGCGACTGCAGGAATGTTTATAAACACACCTCAGACACGCGTGTTCTGAGAACTTGAGCTTGACGATCGTCCATGTATCGTCAGTCTACTCCCATGAAGCTCACACATTACATGAATGTATGTAGAAAACACCAGCTAAAGGGAGCAAAGATTTTATTGTTTTTGAGTTTTACGTTCGTGCTGTATGACTTCACAAGAAGTTTGAACTTCACATTTTTATACTGAAACCATATTCTGTTGTCTGCTAGGCATGTGAAAAAAAACAGTGGTCACTTGTCCGTCATACTGCAGGACTTTTACAAAAACGAGTTGAAGACTTAGCTGAAGTAAGTAATTCAGTTTGTGATTAGTTTTTTCTTCGTTCTTTCTTTTCTATATACGGGTGGCAGGCGGTCGATGGTTGTTTCGTTATATATGTTTTTGTATATTCTAGTCTGTTACAGATCTTCTCGTGCGAGAGAAACAATTAACAATTGGTCTTCCTAAGATTACCACAGAGCTCGTAATTGATAAGTTAGTAGGAAATAATTAAAATATTGAAGCTTTGTTGTAGCATTCTTGTTATTACCGTGTATATTTGACTGGTCAAAACTGCGAAATAAGACAGCATTTTCACATTTTTATTTTGTTTTGTGCAGGCCTTTGCCACCAGAAGAGCTGCGCACAATTATTTTCAATATTTGTGGTGAGGACAGTTGTAACGCTGTCCTAACTCAGGTAATTATTTTGTTTTTATCCTGATGTCCGCGCCGTATTATCCATGTCACTGATGCTTTTCTGTTTATGTTGTTGTTGTTGTTGTTCCGAGAGTGCTCAATATCTTGAAAGATAGCGCAATTTCATATAGATTTAAGGTAAAAACTTAGAAAATGTTCGCTGCTACTTCGAGTAATCGGCGTGAAACTCGGAGTAAGCGAACATTTTCTAAGTTTTTACCTTAAATATATATATATAATTTCTTTTGTCATATACATTATTTGTACATACTAATTAGTCCTAATAATCATATTAAGGTGAAAATTAAAAGTTGAAAAACGCTTCTTCCGTCATCTTCATGAGTCGTATTTTCTTTTTGTGACTGTAAAACAGGAACTGCTAGTATACCTAGCCATGTTTATCAGAACTGAGCCACAGTTGTTCAAAGAGATGTTGAGGATTAGGGTTGGCCTAATAACAGAAGTCATTGCTTCTGAGATGGGACGCCTGTTAGAAGGAAGTACGTATAATTTAGTGATAACAAAATTATTATCCTATAGGTTACTGTATTGGTTTGAATCCTGCTGTCTCAAAAATGCAAATGTTACCCTCAAAAAGTGTGCATGAATGTTTCGGAGGCGACTGAAACTAAGGTCGTGCAAACATTCTGGGAATCAAATACTCTTCATAAATTTAATGTTTCAGTGGTTGCTATGGCAACAGTGACGTTTCAAAACGGCACCTAATTAACATTTAAATCGATTTATTTCATTTTATTTACGTATTTCAGTAAAACATTTGTATTTTTGCCACTTTTTAAGAAACCGTAGGGGCCACACTAAAGAGATAGGTACTTACAGTACGTATTCCATATAAGGTCATAACGGACGGGACTGGGAAGAGCAAATACGTTGCCCTAACGAGCATATACGTTGCCCTGACGAGCAAATACATTGCCCTCGTCCAGCCTCCAAGTTAATTAGATTGTAACCGACCCCAAAACAACAAAGGTCCTAACCCTCCCACAAAGCTATAGAATATTATTCTTTTAAAGTTAAATTATCTATTTACAACATAGATACAGCTTATCCTGGTAGCTAACTTAGTTCTCTTTGAAAGCGGGTAATCGAACATGCCCAAAAATATAATTTTCGTATTACGGATACCATCTTGTAAACGAACTTTCGGCTGTCTTCGACGAACGTTTTCTTGAGAAATAATCAACTCCCAAAGCTACAATATATATTAACACAAAGGTAAATTATCCGGCGAGCGAACGTAATTTTCTTAAAAAGAGCGGATAATCGAACATATCGTAACGTGTTACGTATCCGCATCCAGTGGGCTGGTACGAGGGCAATGTATTTGCTCGTTAGGGCAACGTATTTGCTCTTCCCAGTCCCGTCCGATATGACCTTATATGGAATACGTACTATAAGTCCATATGATTAAAGAGTGAGTGTCAGGGTAGTGCTTTGCGCGCTTGTGTTTTTGTTTTCATACGAATTGATTGCAGTGCATCGCATCGTTAGAACTATAATTTGCATGTGAACTCTAGATTTATTTGGAAATGTTGAAATTGGAGTCCGATCCTGACTTCGGGGCGTTATGAAGTTAATGTTCAAGACGATTTGAACAGTTGCGGTTCGCTTGTTTGTGAACCACTGCGGGTCGTGCGCAACGCCGTTTCTGACGAACAAGCTGGCCCGGATGGCTTTAGTTCCTGAATCTTTGCAAATTCAAATGAACAAAACATCAGACGAAACAAAATATATTTCTTTACTAGTCACTGATCAAACACTTCCATTCGCAAACTTATTCGCGCTATTTCAGCAGCATAACCCGGCCTTCCACGTTTCGGAGGCGAAGCGCTCGTAGCAGCTTCTATGTATCGAAAAGATTACTATAGTAAATGATCAATTTTACGAAAAATATCACAATAATTGATCACTCAGGTATATTTACTTCTTAGAAAACTTGAAAATGGATAATTTATAAGAAGGATTGATCAAATATCGACGGATTCGTATGTGAACAGAAATAGGCGTCCCATAAAATGGCCGCCAAGAAGAAAACAAGCGCGCAAAGCACTACCCTGACACTCACTCTTTAAGTGAAAATGTCCCTATTGTATCACAAACATTGGTTTAGCCTTTAGGTAATCCCACGCGACGATGCCACGAATTTATTCCGCTCGAGTCGCGAAGCAACTACGAGGTTATTTGTAAAAAGTTTTGAAACACAAGTGTAATCAAAATCTCTACAACAAAAAATATCATCTGGCTTTATTTTTTAAGCTATGACACATTGATGAAAGCATTCTTTTTGTTATCAGGTGATTTACTACCAGAAGACATTCCTGAACTATTTATGAATCTTAGTCCATTTGAAATGAAAACACTTCTTTATCACATCCTCAGTGGGAAAGAATTCAATGTATCTCGAGGTTAGATAACAATAACTGCATACTTGTTTTGAGTTTAATTTCTGTCTAACAGAATCTCAAAATCTACGTAAGAAGTCAAAGAGATCGTACTTATTATTTTAAGATACTGATATTCCCGAGCATAATTGTGAAAAATTTATAGAGATGACCAACAATGATGCGTTTTACGATGCTCGATTTAGTGCAATATATATAATTCGTGGTAAAACGCATGTTTAAGGTAGATAAACTTGTACTATAAACCCATTTTGACTTTGAACTAATTAGAAATCTTTTCAATTTGAACAATAAAAAGTCGCTTATCTTAATATCATCCGGGTTGCCTGGAAATTTCTTACAGTATTCTTTTATTTTAATCATCTAAACTGTTTTTACACAAACATTTAACGTAATAATTTATTTTATTTTAAGTGGTGCTTTTCAGGAGGGTCCTCAACAACTAGTTAAGCCATACATAAATTCATATATAAAAACATAAAAATAATCATTACAAATATAATTACAAAGTTAAATAATATTTCTTCGTTCCTAAGATTTTTATGTTATCAGGTATCTTATCGCATTCTTCTCTATAAACAACACAGAAGAACGTTGTTCTCCCCAGTCCCTCGTTTTTCCATCGGAGGACGAGAGAAGGTCTTACAATCGGGTTACAGTTTTTCTTAACTTATGTAAACGGATTAATTTTATTTGTTTTCGTTTATCCAAGTCTCAGAAAGTATCAGCCGAAAGGCTTAGACAACACGTCGATCTTTAAAACTTGAAAAGGGATGGAAAGATTATGATTTTGTATACAATAGCACTTTGTCTAGTCTCCTTCGCAGCCGTTCTTAGTGTCGGTCGTATTCTCCCTCCCCACCAACGGCTGCTTACTGCAGCGCGACATTCCATTCCAAATAAATAGCCAATCACTGCTCTAGTACCAAAATCGGGAACTAGAGCTCGCCAGAATTTATAATTACCAAAACAAAATGATTCGGTAAATCGCTGGTTTTTCAAGCTTTACCCTTGATCTTCGATTACCTGTTCCACCAACAAGGACATATCGTCGTCGTTGTCTCGCCGTTGGTGAACCTCATTGTTGAACAAGTCAAGAACCTCACGGATTTAGGTATCAAAGCAGTTAGCATAAGCGATGTTGAAAGCGAGGAAGAACCGCAACATGTTGAACGTGGATGTTTTTCAATCATGGCTGTTTCCTGATTGGCCGAGTTAATACAATTGGAATGGAATGTCGCGCTGCAGTAAGCAGCCGTTAGTGGGGAGGGAGAATACGACCGACACTAAAGGCTAGTTTCCACTCAGGAAAATCTTCCGCAGGACCGGAACGGACAGGACCATAACAAAAGAAAATAGCTCATTTGGAATCATTTGTGAGTCAAATTTGGTTTGTTTGTCCGCATTTTAAGCTATTAATAGCAGCCAGACGCTACACTATTACATTTTCATAAATGAAAAACATAAAATATTTATTTTTTCGAAAATATATTTTACATATATCGAGAAGCTAAGGCAGGCAACAGGGCGACCATTTCTTCAAACCAGCCCCATCTAAAAAGAGGCAGACTTGAAGTATGCTAGTCGCGTGCTAGCTGTGACTCGTGTGCCTATGGTTGCCGACCTCTGGTTCTGACGAGATTGGTGGTCACTTTACACGTCATGATTTTATACACCACGTGATCATCATCTGTTTAGATTCTCGAGGAGGTATGAATGATCGCCAGGTGTCTTTCATGAATATTGACTTACCAAAGAGGGTTGGAATCAAAAAGTTGAAGAAGGCAATAAAGGTACACGCATAAAACGCACAATTAACCTGTCACAAGTTGTCAACAGGTTTGACCAATGTTGACATGTCGACTGTGTGAGCAATCTTTTGCTGCAGCCAACTCTGTTCAATGCATGTTGTGCTGCAAACTGTGAGCAATGTTGTGTTGCCAACTGTTAGCAATGTTGTGTTGCCAACTGTTAGCAATGTTGCGCTGCCAACTGTCAGCAGTCTTGTGCTGACAACTGTTAGCAATGTTGTGCTGCATCCCGTGAACAATGTTTCCGCTGTTCCAACAACAGTGAATTGATTCATCAATGCTTATATATTGTTGAAACAATGCTAAACAATTCCTTTTTCGTTCAACAGTGTATTAAAAGACGATTCGACCAGAAACTCTAGTCGTCTTCAGTTACGAAGTTGTGACAAACATTGTGCTAAAAAATTAGCATAACTGTCAAGATGAAATTTGTTTAGCATATAAGTTGTCAAATTAAGAAACGGTAATCGGGGATTTATACATAGATGGTATTTGCATATGTTTATTTCCTGCTTTTGTGTCGATTGAACGTTATGCTTCAAGAAAGGTTCTTTTTATATCAGTTATTTTCCACGATGGGATATCTTTGGGATACTGGAAAGAATGGTGTTTGCGTGTTGGGCTACTTTTGAACTTCCGCCCATGGTACAGGCTTTTGATGTACTTTTAGTCTTTAGAGATCTCTTTGTTTGGCCTTAATAAACGAAATCGCAATCCTTATAAAGGTAATTTATACACGATTCCCGTACGTTGTTTGGTCTTTGTCTCTTTTATCCTTAGGTTTGTTGAAAATCTGAAATAGCGAAACGAAATGAAACGAAACGTTCAACAGTCACCCAATTACTTGGATTTCAACATGAAGTTGGTGCTGTCTTAGACAAAGCTGGTCAAGTAGATGTTGCATACTTGGACTTCTCCAAAGCTTTTGACTCTGTCTCCCACGGCCTTATTACAAAAATGAAAAGATATGCAGGCCTGTCTGGCTCTATACTACTTTGGCTTTCTGATTACTTAACCAACCGTGAACAAAGAGTAGTTATAGATAACACGTTCTCTATATTTCTCCCTGTGTTGTCTGGTGTACCTCAAGGTTCCATTCTTGGTCCCTTGTTATTTCTCATCTTCATAAACGATCTACCCAACAGCATCCAACATGACTCAAATGTCGCTCTTTTCGCTGATGATTCAAAATGCTTCAGATCCATCACCTCCAACTCCGACGCAAACCTTCTACAGAATGACTTAAACTCTCTCGACAACTGGAGCGTCCAAAACGATCTACTCTTCAACTCAACGAAATGCGAAATACTAACGATCACACGGAAACGTCAACCAATAAAATTTAACTACAACGTTTCTAACAAGCCCATAAACAGAGTCTCTACTGCTAAAGATCTGGGAGTCATTGTTAACAAAGAACTTCAGTGGGGAGACCATATCCAAACCGCAGTAGGCAGGCTAGTAAAATGCTAGGCCTTATCAAGAGAGTAAGCGAAAAATCTCTGAATGTTCCCTCCAAACGTTCTCTGTGCCTTGCTCTTGTACGTTCACACCTCGGCTACGCAAGTGAAATATTATAGTCACCATACTTCCACAAGGACATGAAATCTCTTGAAAGCATTCAACGTAGGGCATCCAAATATATCCTCAATGACTACGATTCATGCTACAAGGATAGACTTGAAACCTTGAAACTCCTACCTGTAAGCTACTGGCACGAATTGAAAGATCTTCGCACACTGGCTAAATTACTCGATGGTTATACTACGATCTGCCCGTGCCAAACTACATCACAACAAAACAAGTAGCTACACGTACATCAACTGGTCTGCCTGCAACCTCGTCTTACCAGAACCTTACATTTTAAAAACAGTTACTTCGACCGAATTGTAAATCTCTGGAACTCACTTCCTCTCTTAGTTAAATCCAGTTTTTCATCCAGCTCTTTTAAGTCAAACACTAATAATTACTTGATTGATACTTTTATTAATTACTTTAATGTAGACGATCTTTATACTTGGAAATCAATTTGTACAAAATGTCACAAACATGTCTCCTTACCTGTCAAATCTTCAGTTCACAGATGTTTTTAACTGATTGTAAAACTAATTTTAAATTTAATGATTTAACTTATTATTTTGGCAGTTTATCTTGTTGGGTCTAGAGCCTGTTATAAACTTGCCACATTGTACTAAATATTTGTTTTAACACTTGCTATTATTTGATATGTACAATGGAAGCAGAATAAATAAATAAAAGAGACGAAATGATAACGAAACACATTAGAGAAACAAGACGAAAACAAAATAACTGGAAGTTCATTAGTTCTGCACAAGCAATTTGTGGTGTGTTCCGAGCATTATAGAAAGGAGGCAAAACTAATTTTCAAGTTGTGTATTGTATATATGGTATGCAAAAGTGCTGGCATTGTATTTCACGGTGTATATTTTGTGTATGTTCCTTTTGTGACAAGGCTTTGACTTGTATATACATTACATGTACATCAAAGAATATTATAATAATAAATATGTGACATGGTGTTATCGTTGTTTCATTGTAGAGCATGCATAGTAAAACGACGGCTGAGCTTCTTAATGAGGATACAGAACAGCATTACGCAGAACATGGTAAGGTTGGTGTTTGGATCAGGCGAAGACGTGTTGATGGAGCTCTTAACAGAATTCCTGTGGATTTTTATCCAAAACTCTGGAAGATTTTTGAAAAGGTATATAGCGTTTGACATTGCTTGTATTAACGAGATCTTGTGCTATTTTCATCTTTGTACTTCATAATAAATCATTTATATTATAAATATACTTCATAATAAAATCATTAAAATCATGTTTTATACTCTTATCTTTTAGTGTACTGGCCTTTCAATTGAAGGTCACTTCCTCCCTAATACAATTATACAAGAGGTGCGTGTTTTCGCTCACTGTCTCAACTTTATCTTTTCTCAGTTTTTTCCATTTTTAACTCGTGGATTGTATACAAAGCATAACAGTGAGTTATTAGAGTTGGGCGATTGTGTCACTCATTCGCTCGCTCGTTTTGGTGTTACCAATCGGAAGCCAAAAGGTACCGTATCGGATTCCGAAGGCACAGGCGTCATGAATTACTATTGTGATTGTTTCGTGCCCAGTGAAATCATGGTTAACTGTTTGAAGTGTCTATTGAAACAACAGAAAAAATACTCTATAACATATTAAACAGTGAACGAAGCAGAATATTTCGCCGAAATTTTACAGGGGACTGTAAGCTCACTTCGACCAACTGACGCACGAGCTTGTACCGACTACATCCTATCGATCGAAGCTTGTCAAAAATTGTCTTTCCGTTGGGTGCCCACTAAAATGACCCTGTTCAGCTGGTGAAATGGTTAATCAGTCCTACGTTAATAACGAACTCAGTCTCAATTCGGAATGAATTCTTAAATTTGGTAGTTTGAAATTAATTTAAGTGCTAAAAGTTAATTATTCTACTTGTCCGTGTCATAATTTCTGCCGACTAAAATATAACTTCTGCCGACTGAAACTCGTAAAAATATTTTTTGGGGGGTGAGCTCCGGGCCTGGTAATAAGACACTTTTAATGAGACACTTTTAAATATTACCCTTGGATATTTTACGGCTGTCACGCTTGTTGAAGAGTTGGATGGATTAAAAGGTCACAAGGCTAAAATAGTGTTAAAATTTCTTAAACCGCGGTTTAAGCAGCCATAATTTTAACGCAATTTTACTAGTTCATATCGCACAAAAACATACATAATTAGACCCAAAAGTCAAACGGACATAATTAGACCCTGTTATTTTGATAAGCGGGACATGTGAAATATGTAGTGAACGGCTCGTGAAAATTAGGATATAGCATAGGTTTAGTGGAATTATTTATGCTGTAATTATTTATATATACATTTAATTTTATACGCGACACAAAGAAACACAAAGAAAAAATACTTTATTGTGACGTTCCTTGCGCATTTTATATATTTTTCAATTCTCTGTTTCTTGTTTACGATTTGAACTTCATGCGATAATGATACGAGATCAAGTTTGTAAATTTTGATCGCCATTAATATTAAATAATAACACCAACTTGTCTGCTGTATCTACGTTTGCTTACCTGAGTGCGCCTTCAGGTAATGAAGGCAGAAAGACTGAAGAGTGTGTGAACGATAGTATAGACTCAAGATCGAAAGCTAATTGACAAAACCAGTGCGACTGTACCAACGGTAACACGAACAAGGAATAACAGTAACCAATCTTATCATGGGAACGTAACCTTCGTCTTGACCTCGTGAGTTTGGGGATTTTTACATCATGGACAATAATTGTACAATCGTTCTTGCGCCACAATATTTAGTCGCAAATGCTTTTTGAAACTAGTGCTTTGGTTAAGAACATCAACAGTCATTAATATTAATTCTTATAACAACAATCCTCAAATATTTCATGTCTAAAATAAATTCAGTACTTACACCGGTGATCTATCTCTTTTCTAATATATATGCAACAGAATGAACTGCTTCATCTGCATTCTACATATACCCAGAGTACACAATATCGATCGGCCTCTACATATACCCAACTAGTAATACAAAACTATGGCAACTTTAGAATTATTGTGAGAAAAATAGATTATGATTGTATCCACCTTTTTGTAGATGACGCCAGGAGAGATGAAATTTGCCCTTTGTGTTGAGTCTGCATTGAACTGTATTCCTCAACCAGAATATCGTCAGCTTATGGTAGAAGCACTTATGATTATATCCTTAGTTGTTGAAACATACCCTAATCAATCGCTTGGTGAAGTTATTGCTGTTGATGAAATCGTTAAAGAAGCTCACTTGTTGTTTCTTGAAGATCAGGTATATTATTTTTCTCAATATGCATTTTGTGAAAGAAATTAGCTGAAGTTGAGTGATTAAACTCTTTTTCAAATTGATGAACACGGTTCTTCGTAACTTCGTTTCATGGTTTTCTAAACCTAAGCGTACCGTTTACTACTTGACATATCAGTAAAATGTTGTTCTGTGTTGCTGTCATAGCAACCAATCAGCGTGTGTTGTTTGTGTGTAGAAACCATAAATGGAGATGTTCCGAATATTGTATTTTTATTTTTTCGATCTAGCAATTAGGTATGAGTTAACGCTAAGGCTGCGTTAAGTCATGTCGCCTCATAATCTAATTGTTAGTTAGATAGATAGCAATTAAAAATAGCGTATAGCATGTTTTACAGCTCATTTCTTTTGTTCTATAGAAAAAAGTGCATGGTGATGCTACATTATGTTGCAGTCGTCCTCCAAGTGAAAAGGTTAATTGTGGTGGCAGTGCAGGAATTTGTCGACATTTTTATGATTCAGCACCAAGTGGTCGTTATGGCACAATGACATATTTTTCACAAGCTGTTGCAAACCGTCTTTATGCACTACCTCAAACTAGAGAATGTGTTGTTAGTTAATACCTGCACTCATGGCCGTAGTCGAGTCACCTGACTAATTAATACCTTAGGAAGCAAAGCAAGACGCGACTCTAGTAAATAAACAATCAAGAAACCACGGATAATTTATCACATCTTGGAGGATTGAAGATTGAGACATGACTGCACCTTACGTCAATCTGCTGATCTTGAGTAACAGCTTTCACCTTGACATGAGGACTGTGTTTTCCTTTATTTTGGATGAAGATCTATAAGTAATTGTTCAAACACAAGTTCTTCCTCCGATCGAGAAGACGGAGAAGCTATTTCACTATGAGTGGATATGCTAAACTGTATTTTTGGTATAAACACTGAAATAATCACGCGAGCAACAAAGCTAAATAATTTCACTATGAGTGGATATGCTAAACTGTATATATGTTTGGTATAAATACTGAAATCATATCTCAATCCACCATAGCAAAAAGTTGTGCATTTAACCACAAGTGTTCACGAACCTAAATTAGTTCTAATATAACTGCTCAAATTGCTTCAATTTAGTAGATAACAGCTTTCTTACTAATTTTAGTGCCCTCATAACTCTTCATGTGTTTTAATATTTTTTCAAGATGTAGTGGTTCTGCACGCAAAATATTATGGTAGAATATAAAAGTCGCTATCTTTTTTACTACAGTGGATTAGAGCAAGTGCAGTTTGGATAACCGAAATAACACCTAAGCCTAAATTGCCTGTATGGCTAATTTTTATTAGCTTTGCCTACAACCGCAACAGTTAATACCAATTACTCTAGGTCCACATTAATAAATAAAATAAATTATGAATTAATGAATTAAACAATTAATCAACAGTGTTAGCGTTTCCTCGGTTTAGGAAATTACCAAATGTATCAAATCTAGGTGTTTTTTTATTATTTCGAATTTCTTTAATTCTATCTATCGTTCATTCCCCGGATTGTGTGAAAGTTAGTCTACTGTGCATACGTGAGCATCCAAATTAAGCTCTTCTCGAAATAATAACATGGCGGCCCCATTGGCAGCAACAACTAAAAGTCCGAGAAGCGATCGATTTCTTCCTTGAAGAAGTAACTATGTCGGCTTTCTAGTTTGGAGAAGACGAATATAGACAAAGCTTTCGGCCTTGGCGAGAATCGGTCAACATTCAATCGTTACTCGACTGAGGACTGGGATCGAGCAACACGGACCGTCGGACGTGTTTATAGACCTCTTTCATAATGGCACCCAAATTAAATATTTTTATATTCATTTAAATTAGGCTTTCTGACCTCGTTCGTGTGCCTGTAATTCCAAAGAATCTTTGCTTTGCAACGAGGCCAGAAAGGCTAATTTGCATGCATAGAAAAGAATATTTAGACTGGCCGCCATTATGAAAGAGGTCTATATTGCTGATATTCCGGTTATTTGAGATTTGAGGTAAGGTTCTCTCTCCTCCGCAGAAGCTTCCAATTCTATAGAGGGGGGTTTGCTCGTCCATTACCCTCCCCCCTCTACCGAATTGGAAGCCTCTGCGGAGGAGAGATGGTAAGGTTATTTTATCATTTAATGATTTTGTTCATGTTCACTTTAGTATTTAATTATTTCGATTGCTTGATTACAATTGCGTAGTCCCTTTAAAATATAATAAAATTGGCAAAGCAAATTATGAAATTTGAACGTGTTTAAATATGAGTTTTCTATAATTTACTTTAAATTGTGATTTGAATGTGAACTTGGTGGAAGCGTTATTTTATATAAAGCTTTTTTGTTCATATTTGATATTTACCTGAGCATGTGTGCATGTCTGTTCTAAATCTTACTTTAGTGACTTTAAAATTAGGCTATCTTTATGCCCTTACAGTCGTGGCAATAGAAGCATTCCAAAAAATGTTGAGCAGTTCATTTCCCAACTATTACCAATTCATTTGATGAGTATCTCAAAATATTGATAACTTGCTTGAAATGTTGACAACTTCCTGTGTTTTGAATTGGCCAATAGCACAGACGATTGGTCAATTTGCAAATGAAGTCACGATTAACCACTCATAATGCTTGGCCAATTCAAAACACAGGAAGTTAGGAGTTTTTCTCGATGTGTGAGGAACTCATCAAATGAATTGGTAAAAGTTAGGAAATGAACTGCTCATATCTGTTGATGATCTCCACAATGGACCATAAACATTCTTTTAAATCTAGTCTTTTCGCAGCAACCGACATCTGTGTTGTCAAAGGCATTACTTGCTTAAGCTCCCACACTATTGGCATTAACAAGTTTCTAGACGGGTACAGGCCATATGGCATAAATTGTGGGTCTTGTTAACAGTCAAATTCATGTATTTAATCAGGTATCTCACTTTCTTTAAATCTTGACTAAATATTGCTAACACCAGATGTTTCCACTTTTATTTTCGCTGAACAAAGGTTGATAGGGATAGCTGGTAGTCATCATATTATGAAGGTAAATCACTGAATGAAAGTAAATCTTTAAGAAAATTCCCTTTCTACCAAACAACGATCCGTAAGAAATCGTACAGATTTTCCAATCATATAACTAATATCCCAGGGTATATAAGTAAACATATTTTATTTCAGCTTTCATTGCCCAATCCTCTTGGATCTCAAATACAACACGCCAACCTTTATTGCGCGTTTTGACACAGTTGATCAAAATTAAATGAACATTTTGCCAGTGTTTATATACTGCAACTCACCCACCACTACAACCGTGTTTAACGCAACTATGTGACGATCTAATCCCGACAACAAATACTCTTCAAAATAACATTGAACAAACTAACATTTTAATGCAAATGGTGGATGAAATTTCAAATACATTCGTACCAACATTATCTCCTATCCCACCAACACCACCACAACAAGTTGCTGAAGAAATAAATGATGATAATGATAACGAACCGCCACTTTAAAAAATATGTTTTAAACGAGCATTAATTTATATGAAACGAGAAAAAGTGTGAATATGCCCATGAAGAAAAACGTGCGACAATTTATTCAAATACAACATGATAAATTTCGGGAACTAGAAGGATTATATTCTGATAAACTTTATATAAATAAAAAATATTTGCAATGGCGTTTAAAAAAATAATCTGTGATTTAATGGGAAACGATACGTTCTTGATATTAATAAAACAACTTTGTCTGAATAAGAAATAAGTGTATAAATAGAATGTTTTTTGTAAATAAAAATTCATTACAATAAAAAATGGAAGTGTGGAATATTATGGTACAAGAACTGGATCGTTTTGAAATATATATCAATAAAACTATGGAAAAAATATATGGAAATGTGTTGAGGAACAAGAGAATTTTTTAAACAGCATATCTTTGTTTTCATAAAAACATCACATCAAATGGTTGATATATATAATTCAATGGAAAGACATGAAATTGGACAAATCATTGCATATTATGCTTTAATCAATGCTATTTTAAAAATAAAGAAATGAATAATGATAGTGCAAAAGATATAAAATTATTTGTACATCAAACAATTTTAGATTTTAGAAATTCTCATCAAAAAACAATATTGTTCCCCGACAAGAAAATAAAAAAACAACTTGGTTTTCCATATGGAATATATCTTTTGAAATTTGTAAAATAATCAATACATTTTTACAATCCATTGTAAATAATAAATAATATTAACAGGATCTTCATACGTAATGTCATATGATTCTATAACACTCTTAATAAAAAAGCATTTGACATACTATTATACTAGTTTATACTAATCTACTAATTCTATTATACTAATCATCACCTTTATATTATTATGTAATATATTCAAATACGGTCGATCAAAGCGTAAAATAATAGGGTTAGGGGTATAAAAAACAGATGGAAACCCGGTCTACTGTACAATCCACCTTTTTGTCTTCCCATTTTTTTTTTGTTAACTAAAGTAGAGTACGCGACTTACAAGCAATCAAAATGATTTAAAAGAAAAACCCTCCTATTTATATTATACAGTTTTTTTTGAAAATAATTTATATATTTTTTATTTATATATATTTTTTTCTCATTAGAAATAATACATTAGAAAGTTCATTTGGGATCAAGTTGTCGTGTGAGTAACATCTCCGTACCTGGAACAAGTGTGGGAATCTATTTTATTTTTGAACACATACCTATTGTGTTTTTTTTCACATAAAAATCTATCTAATCCCAAAAGAGGGGTAGGAAAAGAAAAAGAAGACAAAAGGAGGGTTCTTCGGACGTTTGATATATAGTGCAATAAAAAATTCATCGCGATCTAGAAGATACCGAAAACAAAAAGGATTAAAACAATTATGAAAAAAACGATAAATAAACCCTGTAACTTTTTAAAAAAAAATTTTATTCAAAAACATTAATAAAAACTATATCATGTCTCTCTGATTTTTATTTCTCTTGACATTTTTTGTATAAAAAAATTTCATACTTCTATAAAACTGTGTTTTGCTTTAGCTAGTTCTTTCACCACATGCTAACATTCAAATGCCCATAACGTACAACAAGTAAAAACCGATCGATCTGGCGGTGAGCTGAATGTCGCTATGGACCAGTCTCACCTGACATCCTCCCAATTTTTTACAGTGTCCTCACACGGCCATTTGTTTTGTTGCCTGCTCCGTCTCGGCCCATCTTCCCCGTGTCCTGGTTCCATGCAATACTATTTAGACTACTGTGCCCAGATGTCTAGTTCTCTCCACCCAGAATATGTTTTCCTGAATTTCCGTACAAAAATGTGTTAGACCAACCGCTCCTGGGTTCTGCCGTTCATAATCGACTGCGTTCTCATTTGGTTGCCAGTGGTCTGTACTCCGGCTAAACACCGCATAGTTTTCGGACTGGCGTGAGGGGGCTTTCACCCAAAGTACTTTGGGATTTTCCGTCGACGACATCGCCACCTATGTTGGCTGGAAAAGTGTAGAATCCGAATTTATCAATTAATTTATTCGATTAATCTGAATTTATCTGACTGTCCCAACCGGGAATCTCTCCCTTAAATAATAAAGTAGTATATACTAGTATCTGTCGTCTGGAACCACGCCATTGCAGCAAAGCTGACACAAGCCACACTTTTTACGTCTTATACCATGGCTTAATTGCATAAAGTAAAGCCTTCCTTTCAAAAGTTAGATTCAGCTATAGACAATTAGTTTGATTTGTCATTTAATACAACATTCTTTATTTATTTATTTATTTATTTAAGAATCTTTATACACGGTAACCACGTCAGTCCACATAGGTCTGCTTTTCACGGGGCCGTGTTATTTACAGAGAAGAATATAAAAATATTAAAAACTAACTAAATAGTAAATGAGAATCTAAAATTAGATATATAACAAGTGATTTAAAAAATATGTACAATAATTTACAGTGTGAACTTCTTATAGATAATAGTTTTCGTGATTTAAGTTCCACAACATGGCACCTCGATACCCGAAAGTTCGTTTCATCGCATTAGTGTTAGGCTTGGGGAGCATTAGAGTATTGTTGTTACTCCTCAAATCGTATAACAGTCCTGATTAGATAACCTGAAAAAGTCGCTGAGATTTGAATCTCCACCAATATTTTTATTGACTAAGGAGAAGAGTTGTTCATCCCTTCTACTTTAGATAAAGTTTCTGTTGCCGATGAGTAATAACTGTCACCGGTTATTACCCGAGCAGCCTTATTCTGTAATCGAGTTAACTTTCTAAATTTCACCATTGGACGCATGGAAGAGTGCTTGTAAAACAATTGACAAAAAACCTTATTAAATACGTAAAACAATTGACTGTTTCACTGACGAAGAGCCTTCGCTCGAAACATTAGACCTCCTACACACTATTTCGGCAGTACACCAACCTTTTAGAGTTTCAAATTATAAAATAGTATACCTGTTTCATACTTTTCTTTCACTTTCCAAACCAGTTCTGCGATTGCTTGATCTCAATTGATTGATTGATTTGATTTGGATTGATTTGGATTGATTGATTGATTGATTGATTGATTGATTGATTGATCTCAATCTTTGCAAGACTTGGGAAATGGTAATGAGGGGAAAGACGAGCAAGCCTGTGCCGGATGTATTGCCACGTATAAGAAGGAAAAATGAACTGAAACTGTTAGGAGTTGGCCTTTAATGAAGACCCTTGTAACTGGAACTCTCGCATTGATTCATTACTTCATAAAGCAAGTTCTAGACTATATATTTTAAGAGTGTGTAAATTCTATGGTTACACAATGCAGGAACTGAGCACTTTGTGTGACAGCTTGAAGAATAAGATCTGTACAAATCCAAAACACTGCCTTCGTGATTTGCTGTCGATGCCAAGAGCCCGCCAATTGAGTGTTCGAACTGAACGATTTAAACGTGTATTTGTAAATAGATGTTTGTTTAACTTTATTTAAATTAAGTTTGAGACTTCATATAATTTATACTTTATTATTTAGATAACATCTCAGTGTATACAATTGTAACTATTTTCCAAATTTATGTAAACTCGCACGTCTGTATACGTAGTCATTTTCTAATAAAGACTTATAATAATACTAACTGACGATTTCTGCGCGTTTTTATTGATTGCCCGTTTGTAAAATGTTTTTATTGTTCTTGTCTTCATTTCCTGAAATTCACACCTGCTGACGTAAATATCACGGAAAGGGAACTGGGTGAGATACCGTATTCCACGACTCCACCTTATTTCCGATAGATTGCACCACATATAGATTCACTCGCCCCAACGTGAACAATTCCTGAAAGTTCTCTACCGAAATGTTTCTCTACCGAAATGTTTTCCTCGACGATGTTACGTGACTGATGTAGGGACGTCAACGATTGTTGTCATCCCACCCTAACTGTTGATGTTACTCAAACAATTGTTACTATTGAATGTTGATGTTACTACATAACGTAGCCTTCGCTCTGCCATCTGAGTTCTGGTAGCTCAATGGTTAGAATGTCTAACCGGAGATCAGAAGGTTGCGTTTGCGTTAAAGCTTGGGCAGTAAACAGTCTTACAAGTGTTCGACTATAATAATGCTTTCTTTAACGTGTTGAGAAAATTGAAAATAAAATGCTGGTGAATTTTGCGGATCGCATAAGTGGATGATATAAGAAAGGAAATCTCCGAGGACGATTCTGAAATGGTCGAAACACAGCACATCCTCTCGATCGCGTTAACTCGTTAATAGCGAGAGTTTTCTCTTGAGTAGGACCAGGGCGCTATAAAACAGGGGCGTGCAAACGGCCTATAAGCGCGTGATCCATGTGTGATGCGGAGGACTGGCGCGAGCGTGCTGTAGAAGAAAAAAATTATAAACAATGGCCGAAAAATATATACGAGTGCCCGAAAAATATGGCAATACTAAGGTAGTGTGTTAACAAAATCAATGTTTTCTTGAAGTTAACAATACGAAGCTTTCTTCAACTTTAGATTTACCTCGTTACCTTTTCAATAAATCTACTTGGAAAGCTAAAATTACGAAATTGTTCAATGGTTGATCGCTGTTCTTTTCAAAATTCAGGACGTTTTATCAAGCATTGACGCTTTGAATTGACGATTACTACTCCACTAGGTAACCAAAAGTTAATTTGACCACATCAAACGCTTGGTAATTTTATAAGCTTTGCAATGTATACTGTGAGGAGACCGGCTTTTACCGGCTTTTTTATATTTTGTGTTTTCGTTGCCTTGTTTTGACCTCGCGTTTCAGTCGCGTAGTCAGAAACACTGGAACCGCGGAAAAATTATATTTTCTTTCTTTTCTTCTTCCCTAGTACTTAAATGGTGTTTTGAATACACCAATCTCTTTCCCAAGTTATCAGCTTTCGAGTGGATGCTGTGAGAAAACCGACTTTTTTAACATTTTCTATTTTTAAAGCCTTGTTTTGGACCCGTTCGTAGACAAAAACAATGCCATATTAGCAACCGCGGAAAAATTAGGTTTTTCTTGTTTTTTTCTGCACTAGGTACTTAAAGTTTATTTTGAATACACCAATCTCTTGCCCAAGTGATCAGCTTTCGAGTGGATACTGTGAGAAAACCGGCTTTTTTGATATTTTGTATTTTTAAAGCCTTGTTTTCGACCAGTTCGTAGACAAAATCTTGTGCAGTTGTACTGTTGTAAATGTAATAGGAACCGCGGAAAAATTAGGTTTTTCTTGTTTTTTTCTGCACTAGGTACTTAAAGTTTAAATATTTTGAATACACCAATCTCTTGCCCAAGTGATCAGCTTTCGAGTGGATACTGTGAGAAAACCGGCTTTTTTGATATTTTGTATTTTTAAAGCCTTGTTTTCGACCAGTTCGTAGACAAAATCTTGTGCAGTTGTACTGTTGTCTGTTGTAAATGTAATAGGAACCGCGGAAAAATTAGGTTTTTCTTGTTTTTTTCTGCACTAGGTACTTAAAGTTTATTTTGAATACACCAATCTCTTGCCCAAGTGATCAGCTTTCGAGTGGATACTGTGAGAAAACCGGCTTTTTTGATATTTTGTATTTTTAAAGCCTTGTTTTCGACCAGTTCGTAGACAAAATCTTGTGCAGTTGTACTGTTGTAAATGTAATAGGAACCGCGGAAAAATTAGGTTTTTCTTGTTTTTTTCTGCACTAGGTACTTAAAATCTATTTTGAATACATCAATCTCTTGCCCAAGTGATCAGCTTTCGAGTGGATACTATGAGAAAACCGGCTTTTTTTATATTTTCTATTTTTAAAACAATACCTTGTGCAGTTGTACAATCGAAAGACTCGAAATAGACAAGATTGGGAACCGTGGGTCGAAAACCATACACAAAATATCAAAAAAGCCGGTTTTCTCACAGTATCCACTCGAAAGCTGATCACTTGGGCAAGAGATTGATGTATTCAAAATAGATTTTAAGTACCTAGTGCAGAAAAAAACAAGAAAAATCTAATTTTTCCGCGGTTCCTATTACATTTACAACAGACAACAGTACAACTGCACAAGATTTTGTCTACGAACTGGTCGAAAACAAGGCTTTAAAAATACAAAATATCAAAAAAGCCGGTTTTCTCACAGTATCCACTCGAAAGCTGATCACTTGGGCAAGAGATTGGTGTATTCAAAATATTTAAACTTTAAGTACCTAGTGCAGAAAAAAACAAGAAAAACCTAATTTTTCCGCGGTTCCTATTACATTTACAACAGTACAACTGCACAAGATTTTGTCTACGAACTGGTCGAAAACAAGGCTTTAAAAATACAAAATATCAAAAAAGCCGGTTTTCTCACAGTATCCACTCGAAAGCTGATCACTTGGGCAAGAGATTGGTGTATTCAAAATAAACTTTAAGTACCTAGTGCAGAAAAAAACAAGAAAAACCTAATTTTTCCGCGGTTCCTATTACATTTACAACAGACAACAGTACAACTGCACAAGATTTTGTCTACGAACTGGTCGAAAACAAGGCTTTAAAAATACAAAATATCAAAAAAGTCGGTTTTCTCACAGTATCCACTCGAAAGCTGATCACTTGGGCAAGAGATTGGTGTATTCAAAATATTTAAACTTTAAGTACCTAGTGCAGAAAAAAACAAGAAAAACCTAATTTTTCCGCGGTTCCTATTACATTTACAACAGTACAACTGCACAAGATTTTGTCTACGAACTGGTCGAAAACAAGGCTTTAAAAATACAAAATATCAAAAAAGCCGGTTTTCTCACAGTATCCACTCGAAAGCTGATCACTTGGGCAAGAGATTGGTGTATTCAAAATAAACTTTAAGTACCTAGTGCAGAAAAAAACAAGAAAAACCTAATTTTTCCGCGGTTGCTAATATGGCATTGTTTTTGTCTACGAACGGGTCCAAAACAAGGCTTTAAAAATAGAAAATGTTAAAAAAAGTCGGTTTTCTCACAGCCTCCACTCGAAAGCTGATAACTTGGGAAAGAGATTGGTGTATTCAAAACACCATTTAAGTACTAGGGAAGAAGAAAAGAAAGAAAATATAATTTTTCCGCGGTTCCAGTGTTTCTGACTACGCGACTGAAACGCGAGGTCAAAACAAGGCAACGAAAACACAAAATATAAAAAAGCCGGTAAAAGCCGGTCTCCTCACAGTATACATTGCAAAGCTTATAAAATTACCAAGCGTTTGATGTGGTCAAATTAACTTTTGGTTACCTAGTGGAGTAGTAATCGTCAATTCAAAGCGTCAATGCTTGATAAAACGTCCTGAATTTTGAAAAGAACAGCGATCAACCATTGAACAATTTCGTAATTTTAGCTTTCCAAGTAGATTTATTGAAAAGGTAACGAGGTAAATCTAAAGTTGAAGAAAGCTTCGTATTGTTAACTTCAAGAAAACATTGATTTTGTTAACACACTACCTTAGTATTGCCATATTTTTCGGGCACTCGTATATATTTTTCGGCCATTGTTTATAATTTTTTTCTTCTACAGCACGCTCGCGCCAGTCCTCCGCATCACACATGGATCACGCGCTTATAGGCCGTTTCCACGCCCCTGTTTTATAGCGCCCTGGTAGGACATAGTGTAAAGCTACTCTGGTTAGACTTAGAGGTAAATTCACTATTAATCATGTTATGTATTTAAATAGGGTCACCACAACAATTGTGGGTATAGTCTCCTCGAAAAGTAAAACAAAATAAACAGAATTATGAGGTGTATGAGATGTGTCATACCTAAAATAAATGAGACTAAAATAAGTGAGGTTGTTCTAACGATTTCCATCCATACTGCACGCCATTCTGATTTTACTCAACCGAGACAATTCTTCCTTCTCAAAACTGCAAGTCCTTGATGTTACAATTGGTTGTGCCTCGAAAGTATATGATTTAACACACTCGTGATCCTCTTTTCAATATATCTTATTGAATGGTTTTACCGGTCGGGTATATTACGGGTTTCGGTGGAAAAATGACGCCAATGTCATCTAATAAATAATTAACAATTATTCACCGACTATAAATGCCAAATATTATCTTTAATATACCCTAGTTCTTAGACTTCCTCATCTTTAATAATCTTTCAATAATCAATAATTTTCAATAATTCATCAATCAATAATCTTTATTTAAAACACGGTATCACATCATAAAAACATGCTCTTCCAGTGAGCCGTGTTTAAAACAAAAGGTCCGCTATGCGTACATGCATGTATCTGCACCAAAGCCAGCACTTTGGGAATCTTGTCAAGTGGAAATGCCCTTGCTCTTCAAGCTTGGTCTTCGATCATTGATGCCTATGGACAATAGGCCTTTATGAATTATGGCGACGAAAATATATATTATTATTACTATATACCAAGTGTCAAATTTCATGTTTTCTTGCGTCTCATTGGGCGAGAGCGCCCGACGATTTTACTCTGTCTGACGCCAGACGGTTAATTTACTTCGATTACTCGTTTTTGTCTTCCGAAGAGGCATTGCCGAAGGGGTTTGACTACATCACGGGCGTTCGTTGCGGGTGACATCGATATATTTGGTCAGCTGACAACTTCGTTTCTTCGTAATCTGTTACGAATCTGCACATTCTCTCATAGCCTCCTTCGACTGACGGCTGCAAAGGAGACTAATTCTCTCAAGGTGATTCATTAATTTCATCCTTATACCATTTAAGATCATGAAATCTTAAATGGCATAAGGATTTATCATTATCATGAATCAGAGGCCACGGAAGCACCTAAAAAGTGGGCACTACCAAAAAGAGACACCTTGGTTAATATTTTCAAAATAATTGTATAATTTAAAACGTTGTACGGTTGTAAGAGTTAGTACCTGTATACATTTCTACAGCAATGTCATGCTACGAAAAGGGATTTAATTCTTCCCAGCATAGACATGGGAAACCTTACCTTAACCGCCACCTGCCACATTTATAAAAAGGCCATTTTTATTTCAGAAAAAGGGCACATTTTCTAAATTTTGAAAAAAAGTGGGGTATCTGCCACCAGTGTCCCCTGGTTCCGCTGCCTCTGTCATGAATCCAAAATAACCCTAATGAACCCAACCCCAAAACAACACCAATCCTAACCCTAACCCGCCTTAAGTGTCTCCCTAACCCCACCTGTTTTTCAATCGACTTCTAACAATTTTTACAAATATTTTAATATGTGTCGTATTTAAAACAATCCACGGACTCGTTGCGAACCCTGCTAAGACGAACGAACGAATTACGAAAGAAAACGAAGTTGACCGCTGACCAAACATATCGAGGGTCTTATCTCCGCCACGCTTCCCTAAGACCCTGGGTACGAGGTTGGTGGAATGTACTGTATGTCTGCGCCCAACCTTTTGTCAATATAACGCACAAAAATTGTGGTAGTTTACTATAAGTCATGTTTAAAATAGTTACCATTTATATTAGCATTGCAATTGACTTTCTTCGAAAATAATGTTGTTCTTCGTCTCGCTCCGTAGTTCATACTGTACAACGAAATATAAACAGTCACACTACTGCACACATTACATGTCAGCGGTTACACCAAAAAGTTAGACCCACAACAGGTGGCGCAGATACAATAATTACAAATGTATAGAAAATGTACGTAATATATGAAATACTTAGTTAATACTAGAAGTTACTATCGCAAGGGGAAGTGCTGCCTCGAAAGTCATGGGAAGCTTAATTTTTGATAAAATTTCAAAAATGAACCCACTGTAGTTATATATGTACACATTTCTATCAATTATTTTAATAATTTTAAATACAGCAGACTTAAATTACAAATGACTATCACTTATCTGAATATAATTGGCAAGGCTTTTGACTGGATAGACAGTATACATTATGACTACAGTATGTAGTTGGTGATTGGTAAACAAATTTCTGATAAATCACGGCCACTATAAATCATTTACTGTGGCAAAGCTGTCAGTGGAATCGCAAGTGTCTCATATGTTTAATATGACAAAGCAAGCGCTAAACAAATAGGCGCTGACTAAATAAATACCAGAAATGGTATGTAACAGATGTTTACAATATTGTTGCACCATTATTTATATCGTCTAAATTTTATTGTTGAGAATGCGATACTTTCAAGATCTTTGTGATATATTAGTTCATTGCACATGTCCACGACTCCACATATTATACTGTAATTGTAGTTTGGGAATACACCACAGTCAACTGCAACCACTGCATTTTATTTTCCCAAAGAACTTGTAATATTGTATTTATTGCATACCAAATTATTATGGTTATCCATGGCACACAAATAATTTCCATTGTGCACTGAATTTTCACAAAATGGACAAATCCCACCGAATTTTCACAAAGTTGAGGTAAATAATTTCTTGAAGACAGTTCCATGTACAGTTTATTACATATACAGTTGGGCAGATCAATATTATTTTGTGCCTCAACGGGCGATATATTTGTGTCGAAGTCACTGATCGACAGGACAAGTTGTCTTCTAACCAACGGCAACAAACAACGGTAAGTTGTTCAACAACATAAATCCCTGATGATCATGGCTAAAAGCATTCAAGTACATGTTGTCTCCTTGTACTAAGATATTTGTCGATGGTTGTCGAGTTCCACTTCGTAACAGCGCTGATAAACTCATGAAAGAGCACTGCTTTTCTCGAGACTGGCCACTGAAACCTTCATGGCCTTGATGAATACTTCCACGAGAAAGTAAAGACAAGATAAAGACATAAACAACGTGAATTTCCTGTGAAGGAATTGTCGAGAACTTCGAGAATCTATAAATGCAAGCTAAAAACAAACAGGCAGCGGAACATGCGCAGTTGAGTCACTTTCGAGCACATATGGATGACGTAATGCCGACACACGCCAAACAAACAAACGCAAAATTTAACAAATCGAGATCTGGTCAGCTATACATAGTTCGGTAAAAGGACTGGGCACGAGTAAACGCAAGAGGCATGTCAAGAATAGTGTGCTGCCTTCGGCAGCAACAATGTTTTATAATAAAACGTAACTACGATTTAAAAATATTTTAAAAGATCTAATATCGCCCTCACTTCTTATATCTCTCGATAGACTATTCCAAATTGACTCCCACGCGCAATTTTCTCACGTTCTGATGGTTTGGCTAGCTGTACCACGTGACAAATTATGTTATTGTTCTCAGTTTTGCGCGTCACGTGACGAGTAGAGTCGATCTTGCATTTAAAACGTTTTATTTTTGGAAAATTTGGTTATTTGGAGTATTTTTCAGTTGACGCATATTCGACTAACAGGAAAAGCAATATTTCGCTGTTTCAAATACCTTCCCCGGCTTGTCGCAATCGTGAACACACGGTGGCGCTGAAGAAAGAATGGCTCCACGTTATTCTTAGAGAGAGATGACTCCTGATTTGAAAAATCGGATTGAGGCAAACAATATTTACCTCTGCGAACTTCATTTTAAAGCAGATTCGATTATTCAGATTAAAGGTGAGTGTCCAGCTAATGCTTTGCGCGCTTGTGTTATTGTTTTGATTTGGCAAACTGGCTTCAAACTACCTCGGTTTACTAAGCTTTTAAAAGTCGTTTAAATCAGTTTGTAGTGATGTCTGACTCAGAGTTGTCGAATATTGTGCCGTCGTCTCTTCGTGCCGTCGTCTGTCAGCGGGTTCTATTCTCAACGGCTTCGATTACAACGGCCTTGTCCAATACAACGATTTACAGCAGAGAGCGTTCGTTTCTAGCGTAATATCTGTTCCTCTACTCATAGAATATGTGGAATATAAGCATCTTATACTAATGGCTTTGCCAGAAAACTGCGGTCTTGAAGGAAACTTTGAAATTCACGCATCAAACGGCAAACAACGAGCGACTCCAAAACACAACTCACGTCGCACCGAGTGTAATCAAATACTATAAAAAATATGACAATAATGACTTACTACATTATCCCTGCTCTTACGAAAAACACAATTTGAGTAATTTACTGCACGGATTGCTCAGATATCGAAGGATTAGTTTCAGTTGTTCAATTTCGTGACCCAAAAAATGGCCGCGAGCAAGCTTGTGAGCGCGCAAAGCATTTGTTTTGCGCAGTAATATGTAAATTGATACGTTACCGCCGAGTGCAAGCTGGCGATTATAGAAGCACAGTTTGATGTTAAAATTGCGTTCTGTATTTTATTCTAGACCAAACGAAAATACCTAGAAACGGGAAGTGTCGCCACCGAAAACCTACCAAATAAACATGTCAACATGCCTTCGACGTCAACAGCGCCACCGCCTGTGGATAAAGAAGGCTTCGAAGAGTTCTCTCTTAAAATAAAGGAAACCAGTCTTCAACTTTTAAATAAAGTTTAATAATGTTTTCCAAACAATGTTTATTACACTTATATAGATGCTTGTTCACTGCATCCCAATGATTAAAGGTAAATCTATAGAGCAGTGTTACATAAACGGAATTGTCTTCACTACAGCTTTTGAGCTTTTAAGTTTAGAAATAAAATTTCTACAATTTCTAAAATCGTTGTCTTGATTTCTTTTGCGACAAAAATCATTCATAAAGAGGTAACAAAGCATCAAAGAGTGTCGTTCGAAGAAACATTCGCAAAATTCGAAAGGATTTTATTAGCGATGGCGTTGCCACGATAACAATCGCAAGAAAATCTCTTTTGCTTTTGATTTCATTTTAATGAAATCAAAAGTTGTTAACTTAGGGAACTTCAGCATCTATCACTCCAGACTCGTTCTCGATTAAAGCCATGGCGATATTAAAATTAAACGGCAAGTTGTCTTCTTCTCTGGCTGATCTTCTACAAATAGGTGTATAGTGTACAACTCAGTCCCGAGACGTGGTTCGTGAGTTATGGCAGTTATCGAGTTTCAAGCTGAAAGCTATAATTAAAGTGATATATCATAACAATTCGACATGGTGTCAGAACTTCGAATTGCCAGTTTCAAGCAGGCAAATTGGCAAGTGAAAGAACCCATTGAAAAGAAAATCCTGAAACGACGGAGAAGAAACTTTGTCAAAGAAAAAGTGAAATTCGATACGGGATAATCGCCCATAATCGAAGGTCGAAGGCACTGAAAGATAGTTCCAGACCTTGTTTACTACACTTTAATGAACACTTTAAGTGACAGAAGAACACATCAAGCGTAGAAATACTCGTGTCACCTTATTGGAACCGAAGGTTAGTGTTTTAACACATTGTTTACCGTGATTTGGTTGTGATCGTGAACTGTGGTAATAAACAACTTACATGTCTGTCGAAGAAGACAACCAGCAACCGGTAGTGCCTTTAGCTCCCTCAGTTGCAGTGTACAGTCAAATACCGCCGCCTCCACCTATGAATACGAAAGGTAATCTAGCAGAGAACTGGAAGTTTTTCAAAAAGAGTTGGAATAACAACAAAGTAACTACAGAACTAGACAAGAAAGCAAAAAACGTTGTTCTAGCAACAGTTTACACTGTGCTTGGCAGAGAAGCCAACCAGATAGCTGAGAACTTGCCAGTTACAGATCCTGCTGATTCAGAGAGTCTAATAGAAGCACTATCAATCTATTTTGAGCCACAGAAGAATACAATTTTTGAACGCTACATGTTCAACACCACAAGTCAAGGGGAAAATGAGAACATTGATCAGTACTTGAACAGGCTCAGGAAATTAGTTACAACTTGTGATTATGGTAGCGGCGAGCGGAGATGCGACCCTGGGTACGAGGTTGCCAGCTTATACGTGACAGATTAGTCATAGGAATCAGTGATGCAGCAGTCAGAAGAAGACTTCTTCGAAAGAACTTGACCCTAGAAAGTGCTGTGGATATAGTTAGAGCTGCAGAGAGATCCAAGAATGAGTTTAAACAAATGGAACGTGAAGGTGAAAGTCCAATACACCTAATCAGAAAGAAGAGAGGCCAGTACAAGAAGACTGAAGAAACAAAGACACAAGGAACATGCAAGTACTGTGGGAAAAGCCACAAACCAAGAGAATGCCCAGCATATGGACAGGAATGTAAGAAATGCCACAAGAAGAATCATTTTGCTAAAGTTTGCAAATCAGCAAACAACCCAGAACTACCCGGTAAGAATAAAACAACAAAAATACACCGTGTGGGCGATGCAGACTCGGATGTGGACTCTGATGAAGACTCCAACAGTCCCTGTATATGCTTTCAAAGGAGTAAAGCACTACATGGTACAACCACAGCTAAGAGCTAAAGAAAAGTCAGCTTGGACAGATTGACAATGGTGCAGCAGCCAACTGTCTTAAACTAGAAGACTACGAGCAAAATAGAAGACCAACCAAAGCTTGAGAGGAGTAAAGCACAACTGACATCATACAGTGGAAATAGAATTGTTCCTGAAGGACAAGTTTCCTTGGATATTTAGATAGGACAACAATGAACATGGTGCATCTTTTATCACTTGGAAGAGTACTTTGGATAGTTTCTGTCGGAACCAACATCAGAAGGACTGGGACTCATCAAATTGAAGGATGAACTGCTGGTCAATTCCATAACAGCCAACAAGGAGCTGACCAAAGAAGATGTACTAACAGAATACAAGGACATACAGATTCACCGCACTCGGTTATATAGGAGATTACAAAATTGAATTGAAAGATGGAGCAATACCCAAGCAAGACCCTGTATAAGATGTTGTATAAAAGACCTTTATTACTAGCATTTGCTCAACTTATATACAATTCGTTACCGGAAGTAGACGGGACATTCGTGCATCTTATTACATCTCCCTTTCTCCTAAATCTTTTTTTTCTTTCTAATTTATAACAAATTTACATCTAGCTATCAATTCAATCTAACTTAAAAAAATTGTTGTTTTTTTCTAATTTATAACAAAATTGTTTTGCTCTACAATTTTCTACAAATTTAACCTATTTGGTTTTTTGACAACACTGCCCGACCTTGTAACAGTGCGCTGTGGATCTGGCTCTGATATGTTCGTATTCTGGCTGGTTTCTCCGGCAGATGATTGGTCTTCTGACACACCTGATTCCTCTTGCTCTGTTGCTTGTTCATAAGGTTCTTCTACACACAACAAATGTCGTCGATTCCTTCGAAATTGTCCACTTTGCGACTGAACAATATATGACCTTGGGTATTCTGCTTCGTTGACCACTAATGCTCTTGGACTTCCTTTCTGATCTTGAATTCTAACGACATCTCCTGGCTTCAAAGCTGACAGGCTTTTGCTCCCCACGTCGTAATTTCTCTTTTGTTGCTCTTTATAAAAAGAAAGCTGCTTTTGAACATCCGCGGGTTTTCTAATCTTTGGTTGAAGTTGCTCTTCCGTCACTGGGAGTACGGATTTAGTGCGACGGGACATCAGGCGTTATGCAGGACTACCAAGAATATTATCTCGAGGTGTGTTGCGATGATTAAGCATAGACATATATGGATCTTGGCCGTCCTGTCGAGCCTTTTTCAGTAGTGTCTTTGCAACTTGCACTGCTCGCTCGACTCCTCCATTGCTCTGCGCGTACCTTGGAGAGCTGGTCCCGTGTTGAAATCCCCACTGACGAGCAAAATTCTGAAACTCAATACTAGAAAATTGCGGTCCATTATCGCTGTGTACGAAATCTGGAATTCCGTATCGTGCCAAATGAGTGGGGGGGATGAAAAATATTGAAAAAAATTGTTTGCAGATGCTGATAAGATCAAATAAATTGTTTGCAAACATAATAAGTAAAAAACAAAATGTTTGCAGAGCATTAATGATGAAAACCCTATAATTTAATATTTGTTACCAACTATTTTATATATATTTTACGTATATATAATATAATTAATGTTACAATTGTTATTAAATATTGTTTTTACCAGAACAAGCAAGAATATAATACAATGTTTCATTACGATCGAGAATATATAAATACTTCCTCATACTGGTCGGGTAATAAATAAGTATCCAAGTTAAAATAAGTTGCAAAGGCACTATGCTACATGTATATATGGTTTTTATGCCAAAAATTGGCTATTATCTAGGCTGGTGTATTCAAAGAACTGTGTTGTCTTTTTTATACTTTAAAATAAAGTTTCCGAACTCTAGCCGTACTGATTTCGGGTCAGTTGTAGGGTTTTAATATAGAACATTTTCATGAGTCCGGCTTGAGATTCCGTTCACGCCCGCTAGACTGAACTGAAGTCACAAGAACAGTCACAAGCTGTAAGGCAATTGAGACAAATCTTATATAGTTTATAAGTTTCCAAGCCTATATAGTTTCAAGGCTGGCCTCGTGTAAACAAAAACCGAAATGCAAAATTCAGGCCGGTCCGAGTTCAGGCCGGCCTCATGTAAACACCCCTTATGGTATACTCATTATCTCCATTCACCACGTGCCCCAGATCAGACCCTGTGGTAGCAATTCACTGTCTGTGTCTTGTGCTGCACTTATATACTGGTCAGGAAACCTTGATAAAGATGATTATACAGTCACTACATATACCATCCACATATCTCAGACACCTGATATATGCTCTAAAAATAGTGATGAAATAATTTACATGTATCTCTTGTAGTTAAAAAAATAGTTTGCAAACGAAGGCTGCTGAAAAAAATAGTTTGCGGAGGTACAAGCACTGAAAAAAATTGTTTGTCTTGAAAAAAATTTCATCCCCCCCCCCCCCCTCCACGATCAACTATATTTAGCTTGAAAATAATTTTTGTTGATGCACTCTCCTCCATAATTGCCGCTACGAGCGCAACGCCTTTGAAGTTAACCGACTAGCCAAACCATCTTTACTGGTATTTCCAATTAGTGTAAATAATCGATTTGAGAAAGGAATTAGATTGAGGAAGAGGTGATAGATAACTCCGGCTTCCCTTTCGTCACATCGAAATTTTGAGTTCTGCAAATTCAATGTCACAATTTTATTTACATTGTAGCGATATAACCCAAAATACGATATTGCTGATACAGATTCTACATGAAGTGAATAGTTGAATGTCAAAATGTTTTACGTTTATCAGGCAATCTAACCGAGCATTCAGATTTCGTCAAAAACATTTAGTTATGCCAAAACGTTGAAAGTTTATACAGTATCTCCAAGACAATGCACCAGATCATTCTGCTTTATATCTCTGAATTAAAACAAAACCAACGCCAGTGAGTTTTTCGCTTCCGAGACACTTTAAGGGTTAGGAGAAGAGTTTTTATTTGGGTTATGGTCAAGGTTTTTGTTCCTGTAAAGCTGATACTTGCTGCGACAATGATCGTACACGAAGAAGATACCCGCGATCGTTTCAAATTAATCCTGGCAATGTAAAACGTTTGTTCATGATTTGGCACGAGATCTAATCACTTTGACGATGTTGTGGGAATCCCTATTTTCTAATTACCAGGCCACAAATAGCAACGGATTGTTCTCAAAATGCTGTCCAAATCCGATTACGGCATCAGAATCTTCCTGTTATTTTGTATCCAGTTCCCTAGACTTTCTCCAATTACGTCTGCCTCTCCGGAAGTTTAATTTGTGAGAGCGCGTATAGGTCTTCTTGGTGGAAATGCGCAGGTTTTCTTAGTGGGAGCGCGCAGGTTTTCTTAGTGGGAGCACGCAGGTTTTCTTAGTGGGAGCGTGCAGGTTTTCTTAGTGGGAGCACGCAGGTTTTCTTAGGGGAGCGCGCAGGTCTTCTTAGTGGGAGCGTGCAGGTTTTCTTAGTGGGAGCACGCAGGTTTTCTTAGTGGGAGCGCGCAGGTCTTCTTAGTGGAATAGTTGGAGTTTCTCCAAGGAATCGAGAAGCCATACTATAAAATTAAATTAGATTTAATGAAATGTTAATCTGAGTAGCAGCTAAAAGCTGAAATATACAGAATTAATTACAAGCAATATTTTAGAACACGGTAAAGGACTCTTAATAACATATACTACATGAAAAATATTAAAACTACATAATACCATATGTTAATACCATGCGAAATTTAAATATCGCTAAAAATTCTAAATATTAAGATAATGAGTCATTATAAGCTAAAATACTTGAAGGTAAAAATGAGTTTCGAAGTCTATTTGTTTTACAGTCAATTAAATTGACATGGTTATTATTACGAAGAGTATAATTGACTAAGTTCTCACGTCTATCAGGAACGAGTTCGTGCAACTTATGTTTGGGGTGAAGAAGTTTTTTGAAATATGACATACATATATCATTTCTTCTTTGACTAAGTGATTGAATCCCATTAAGTTTCATAACTTCCCGATACGATAGATCGGGATATATTGTTCGTAAGGCGCGTTTTTGAATTTTTTCAACTTCTTCTTTTAAATAATCTGGAGCACCGTAATTCCAAACCTGCAGGCATGCGTATTCAAGGATAGGCCGTATACATGTAAAAAATACTTGGATTAGAGAGTACATTTCAACTCCGCTTCGTTTGAGTACTCGGAGAAAGTATAGTCTCTTTGATGCTTTTGCTACGATGTATTCAATATGCAAGTTCCAATGAAGGTCAGACGAGAAAAGAAGGCCAAGGACTTTTGCTGACGAAACCTGGGAAATACAACGTTCTCCAACAAACAGTGGACGAAGGTTCGGAGTATCTTTAGCAAACGAAATAATCAACTCCTTACATTTGGCGTGGTTAAGTACCATATCATTCTCTGTACACCATTTCTCAATATCGTCGATAACAGTTTGTAAATGGCTTTGTTTACCTTTAATAATTGTTTCCGAAAGACTTGTATCGTCAACATATTTCCATCGGTTGTTGTAAGTGACGGTTAAGTCGTTGACCATAATGAGGAAAAGAAGCGGGCCGAGAATTGTGCCCTGCGGTACACCACCATTTACAAATTTCCAATCAGATAACACAGGCCCCAACTTCACCCTCTGGCTCTGTCTTCTTTGCATGAGAAAGTCAATCACCCAATTTATTAAAGAATTATCAATGCCAAGTAATCGCATCTTTTTTATGAGGATTTGATGGTTAATTCTATCAAATGCCTTGCTAAAATCTAATAGGAAAACACGTACAGTTTCTCCGTTGCCATCTGTATCTAAAAACCAACAATGGAACATGCTAATTAACGCATCCACGGTGGAACATCCTTTTAATGAACCAAATTGTCTTTGATCCAATATCGAATGAATAACATCCATGATCCTTCGAAATTGGAACGATTCAAGAATTTTTGACAATGTAGCAGTTAGTGATATAGGTCGAAGATCCGAGAATATATCTGTTACTGGGGTTGTCTTTGGGACTGGAATAACATCCGCTTCTTTCCACTGCCTTGGGACCTGTGCCTGTTTAATAGAGGTGTTGAATATAATTGTCACAGGTTCAGAGAGCTCCATGGAAAACGTATTGAGAATCCAGTTCGGTATGCCATCTGGGCCAGGTGCTTTATTGGATTTGATTTTCTTTAGATGGGATTCAATAGCAATGTCAGAGATAGTGTAGGGGACACTAGATTCTTCGATATGTATTTTTTCATATTCAGATAGCGGAGGTATGATTTGGTGGCAGCAATAAATGCATTATTAACTGCGGACGCTAATTCTTTTCTTTGTAAGATGATTCCATCGACCTCAGCAGAATTAAAAACTGCTTTTGAAGAAGAGCCAGCTAAATTTTTTATTGCACTCCACCATTTCTTTGGCTTTGAATTTTTTAAATGGCTCACCTGGGACTCATAAAATTTAAATTTAGCTTGTTTGATGACCCGAATAAATTTATTCCTTAATTTGTTGTATTCAGCCTTATTTCCCAAGCTAAGTGCTTTTTGTCTTTGGGAAATAAGCGATTTTATTTCAGGTGTAATCCACGCTTTATCTCTACAGTGGAGTCTGACTGCTTTTGGGGGAATGATAGTATCCAGGAACATGAGTATGATGTCATAGAACAAATCACACATACTTTGACAAGAAGGTAACTGGGAAAGTACACTCCAATCCAGATTTGAGAGGAAGCGACCAAAAGCCTGCATGTTTGATGGATTTCGCTTTCTAATCCAAACTTTGGTAGTTGAGTTGGTACGACGGGGTTCTTCAAGTGGATATAACATAATTGACATATGATCTGATTGACCAACAGCGGGAAGAATATCTGGATCTTTGTAACCAACGCTTTATATTGGTAAATATTAAATCCAAAGTCGCATTTCCACGGGTTGGTTTCTTAACAATTTGTTTAAGAGATGAATTTCTACAAAGACGTTTAGTGTCAAACTGGTTAAAGTCGCCCATGACGATGACTCCTGCTCCAGGGTATTGTAATAAGATTTTGTCCAAAGAGGCAATAATATACTCATATAGTTCGTTATTATCTGCAAGAGGTGGGTTGTATAACACACAAACAATAATACATGAAATTTATCTTGGAAGTCGATAAGGTCTAAGTTTTATCCACAAACACTCATGGTTCAGCCAAGATTTGAAAGCGTCACGAAAGGAATTGAAGATTTAACAAATGCGCAAACCCCGCCACCCCGTTTCTCAGTGCGATCGTTTCGAACTAAGTTATAGCCCTGAATGTTTACACAGCTATCAGGAACATTTGAATTTAACCAAGTCTCTGTTATTCCAGCGAGGTCTACTTCGTTCATTTTCAGAACCAAATTCAAGTCATCCACTTTATTAGATATAGCCCTCACATTAGAGAGGAAAATATTTGGTAGCTGGGTGATTCTAACTGGGGTGAGATTTTTTAAAGATTTTTTTTCCATGGGTATTTCAATTAAATTCAAATGAGTAACTTGTCTCTTCTTTACTTTCAGATTTTTGTTAGTGTTACAGGTGCGTGGAATAATTCGAACTGGTATTTTCATCTCTTCATCAATTGAGATATACTACACTGAGATGAACTAACCACTCCAAGGAGTGGAGGCGATAACCTGTCCGATAAGAGGGGATACTGTGACAAAGTTCCAAAAAAGGGGGACGGAAAGAAGAGATGCATGAATATTTCTGTGGCTCCGTAGCCCTTGAAAATTGACCATAATTACGGTTTGTTTGTCTTGAAGCTGAAAATGAGTCTGGTAGGTTAAATGCGGGAAATGACTCATATGAATGAGCCATTGTTTGGTCGTGATTTCTCGAAGGCTCCGCGTTTAATAAGTTGACTGATTCAAAACATTGATGATTAGCATGGACACTTTCAGGCTTCGAAATTAACAAATTGGTTAGGTTATTAGTTCCAGAATTCACTTGGACAGTGTCTTTTGCAGACTTCTCGGATAATAATTTTGATGCCGAGTTAAATTGGGGGTCACGCACAGGCCTCACATTAGACACTTTGATCGAGTCGTCAGACTGAGAGGGCTTCTGTTTAGCGCTATTAGGAGACAGTGCTGGACTAACTTCCTCAATAAGTTGAGGGGTTATCTGGCTATGCACAGGTTTCGAAGTTGAGGGAACAATTAACACTTCAGGTTGAGAAATATCCTTTTTAGGAATAGCATTAACGTCCTGATTTGGAGATCTATTCGGTTTATCAGATTGAGGGCTAGTATGTCTAACAATAGGCTTCGGCGGACTAGTTGATTTACCAGTTTGGTGCTTCGCATTGTTGCTCTGTTGTTCATTAAGATCATACTCAGAGTGTTTATCAATGGATAATTTCCTCTCCAGAAAGGAAATTCGTGATATTAAATTTAAATTTTCGCTCCTTAATTTGCATAAGTTTTGTTTAAATGCATCGATGACCTGGTTTTGTTTAGACACCTTACTCAACAAATCTAATATTTGAGATTCGGTTTTCGTTTTAAATGAAAAGAATTGTAATTCGAAGGAGTCTGAAGTATCATCATCTTGTTGTTGAAATGGGGTAGAAGTTCCACTTACTTGGGCGAAGTTTGGAGTGACGTTACCGGTCACATTAAGGAAGGAATTGTCGATGAAGTTCTCAAGGTCCTTGATTGTCGAATTCTAAGCAGCCGAAGGCACCGTGTCTGCGTCCGAAACCGATCCCTTGCTCGTATTTATTTCTTCAAGCATAGTTGATACATTTGTAGAGCCCTCAGCGTCGATCAAACTGTTCACCAAGCATTCCAACGCTTCTCCAATAACACCCTCAAGCGGTTGGGGTATGGCGACTTTAGTTGCTTCTTTATTTCTTAAACTCAACGTAGCCTGACATTCCAACTTCAGTTTTAAAGGGTGGTCACAGTTGTCTGTAAGGGTTATAAGTTTCTTCGAACGGGGACCATACCATTTAATGACTAGATCGGAATCAGCGTCACTAAAAAGTTTAACGTCGCCGCCAGGTGAACTCCATTTCCCTTTGACATTCAACGTTTCTTCAACAAAAGTCTTTAACTCGCTCAAAGAGCCAATCCATCGGTAACTTTTACCATCATACGTTAATTCGTTCACTGCATTCATTATATACTAAGACCACTAAGAATTCACTTGAAAATATAAAACTGTCGGAGATCAAAAATACACGTCCGATCAATATAGCAAATATTAACCCTACTGACCAAGTTCGCACCAATTCCAATTGCTCTCCTTTCAGTTGAAAATTGAGGTCAAGTCAAAGTTTTTGAAATCTTGAAGAGCACTGTTGGGTTCCAGTGTTACCTGTTTGTTTTAAAACCATATAGCCTCGTGGCTGACCTTAATAAAGTAAATAAACATTAGGATAAAGATATCATAGCTTCACATGTAACGTTCTGTTCACATTGTCCAACCACAGTGTTAGCTTCACAATGCAGCTAACTTTAGGAACAATAAATCTGTTTATTTATAGTTTTACTGTACAATGGACTTTATCGAGTAAGATCGTCCAGAATGAGCCAGATTACTCTATTTGCTAGTACCAAAAAGGTAAAACAAATTCACCTGTTTGTTTATCTAGACTCTTCATTGCTTTCCACAGAAGTTCCGCTGATATCCAGTGTGGTGGGTATTTAAAACGTGCCACATCAAAAATAAGCACCATGTCACGACCAGCATTGTACCCACCCACCGGTGAGAAGTGACCATCGCCGGTCTGTCCAAGAGTTGCACGAGAATATGACGAGATCAGCACTCGGTTTTCACATTGTGAAACTCTTTTTATCGTGTTTCTGAATTGGTCAAATGATGCTACGTCTGTTGCTTGTATCAGGTCAACGTCCAAGCCATTGCACTTGGCTAAACAGTAAAATTGAAACAAAGTAGTTCCTCTCTTCGCAGTTTCTTCAAGTGGGATGCAACAATCAAGCATGTTTTCATGATACCACCGCCAAGGACTTTTCCACACTTTCCCTGGATCAACAGACAAGGCATTTAAAGCCATCACAAGTGTCGACAAGCCACAGTAAGCTGGCTCTTCTTGGGTCCTGAATTGTGCCGCCAGATTAAAGAAACAATTCATATAATTGCCATTCATTGCTTCTTTGAATATCTCCTTTCCTTCCTCCGAAGTGAAATCGATACAGGAAGAAGGGAGTACTTTTCGATAGCAATGTTTCGTCATGCTTCGCAATGGAGACACACAGGGTGACTGCAGGATAGCGGAGACTCCAGCGAACTTACGGCGCAACCTTCGTATCTCCACTCCCCAGATTATGGGTATATACTTCATTTTAACAACCATATAGTCTCCATCTATATTTGCTTATACTCACTGCCTGTTAGTATATACCCATATTCTCCTACCTAGAATTTACAAAAATTATAAATTAGTTTGCACAGTAGTGGTTACCACACATGTCTATGAGCTGGGAGACCCGGGTTCAAATCCTGGGTCTTACCACCGCAGGGGGGTCTTAAAATAATTGAGGAGAAGGTGCTGCCTTTGCAACAACACCAGCAAATGGTAAGACATTCGGGTCTTTTCGGAAAACGACCTTAATTAAATCTATCAGTTGGGTTTTCCGTTCACCTAAGAGTGATAACTGACTGAATAGTCGAACGCTTAAAATATGAGCCTCTGGCTCGGATAAATAGGGCAACCTTATCCTGCGTGATCGACTCAAAATAACTCATACTCTAGCTCGATAGCCTGTTTGTGCCAGTCGTGAAAAGCGTTCGCCATTTTTCAAACCGCGCTTTCGTTCTTGCTCAGTATTTCACTGGTTCTTGTTTATTCGACAGTACAGCGGGCCACAGCGTTAAGATTCCTAATTTATTCTCTTGATTGATTTATTCCTTTCTAGTGTAGTGCCTGGGTTTGGGGATTTTACATATTTATGATCCTTGGAATCTCTTGAGAAGAATTGTAAAACATCGTGTCGTGCAACAAATTCATCTTCATAACTTTTCCCCCTGCTAAAGTGATTTACTATTCACAGGATATGACGTCAAAGCAGGGACATGCCAAAACATTGCACATTGATTCAGCAGTGAAATGCAATGAAAGTTTGGGAATTGAGCGAATTTTGTCTAAACAGGTGTGTTACTGTGTTTAAAGTTCAGAGCTTTTAACATGCATGAAATTTTCGAACCACAAGATATATTACATTTCTTCTTGGTAGAACCGGAAGATTACGAATATGTAAAATCCCCAAACCCACCTTAAACGTGTAACTCACACTATTTATAAGTAATAGCATAAAAAGAGATGCATTAGCTATTAAACGTCCCGCTCGATTCGGGTCATTTAGTAATTTTACTAAATGACCCTAATCGAGCGGGACGTTTAATGGTTAATGCACCTCTTTTTATGCTATTACTTTGTAATATAATGTTTGCGGGTATTTATGTTGTGCTTTCGTAATCGTACCTCCGTTGGCGTCAAACCGGGTATGATTAGTTCTAATCAGACCTGGTTTGCCGGCAACGGAGGTAAGATTGGCAAAAATGGATATAATGAGGTATATTAGTTGTTAATGGCCCTGTGAGAACAAAATAAATACCCGCAAACATTATATTACTATCTTAATTCACCTTCACACTCGCCAGACACTCACTCAACTCACTAGCTCATTCTCGGATTACATTCTTGACATTTTTAAACATTTAAATAAATCACGATACTTTCTAATCATTACATGAGGTACAGTAGTTTCCGACAATTACGGTCTTACCGATTTTAGAAAGGATTGAATACAGCGACTCAGATTTCCAAGTAGAAAGAACAAATGTACTTCACCATTAATGCTTCGATTCGAAATTATGATTGTACGCATGAGTTGCTAGCGCTATTCAGAAACGAATATTCTAAATTATTCTATTATCCAAATTATCCAATAAGATGCGCGTATGGCAAAAATACCTGTATATTAAAACCACCATGGATACTAATTACTTGGGCACTGTGGTAAGCCCAAAGTCTTAATCTGGGTAGCAATTCATTATTTTTCCGGTCAACAAAATGCAACTAAATTTCAAAAATGAGCGCTGACCATAAAAGACACGACGCGTGTGTTCATATATATAGTATACCACGCTTCTTTGGTCGCCATTGATCAATTTAAAGACTCTAGCAAATTGCCAAATTTGTGATATTAAAGATTGATAAGGAATTTGGCTGGCAAGTATCTTACTCATAAACACGCTCATACTACTTACAATCGCAGCTGATGTGTACTCGATCAAATCTATGTTTACATGTTTTATTGAATCGATCAAACTGTTTAAATTTGTTGCTGAATTGTGAAGAATGAAGAACATTGATGAAGTGATAAATGAACTTAATAATGAAGTGAATATGAACGCTGAATGGAAAAACGTTTATACATGTACTATGAAGGTAACTCCTCTAACTGTAATATTTGTAATACATTTTATTGTCTGTATTGTTTATTGCAGTGTCATACAAAATAAAGTCGATGCTATTCAACATTTTCTTGTTTCATATATATACCAAGTGTACAGTCACATAATATTTTCCCTAATAAATCAGGAAACATCAACATGCCATCGGATGACCCTGTTTCACTTGATAATAATTTGATGTGAACATTATTATAGTTGGAGTTGTGCAAGCTGGTCTTATTAAATCATCAACCACCAATAATATGTTCCTCTAGTCTGGATTGACTTCACGTCATTAACATATCTGATATTTCTGAAAAACCAAACTCTAATTACACTGGTATCAGTCTACAACACTTACAGCATTGTTGGAGTTGTACAAGTTCGTCTATTAAACCATCAACCACCAATTTCCTCTGGTCGCAAATGACTTCATAACATCAACATAAATTATTATGTAGCTGATATTATGTTATGAAAGACCAATCTCTAATGACAATGATGTCTGAAGTGAAGCTGAGCCTCTACAACCACATAGTTGTCCCTTTGGTATCAAATGACTTCATATTAACATCAACATAATTATTTGATATTTATGAAAGACCGGATGCTAATAACACCCCTGTCTGAAGTGCAGTCCAAGAACCTCTACAACCAATTGCACAGTTGGAATTGTACAAGTTGGTCCTGCCAATCACCAATTTATTATTCTGGTATTAAATGACATTATACCATTGAGTTGACTGTATATAATTGGTCAATGACACAGCAAAATTATGCAAGTTAAACCTCAGTGTTAAATAAACTACTGTATACGGTATATAATTAGACACTCATTAAGAATCCAAGCAATTTCAAAACAGTCTGGTCTGCAACCATGCAACTTTAATAAAAAATCAACCAGATAAAAAGGGTCAACATGCCGTCAAATTGTAAACTACAGTACTGCTCAGAAATAACCTAACACTGCGGTTGCGGTTATTTTAAACAATGCTTGAACTAGTGTTAAACATTGGTAAATCATAATAATCTTCTATATTTATAACATAGAAAACACTTCATATTTTCAGCATTTGCATGCATTGGCAGTTTAGGCAAGGCTGAACCCAAAATATAAATGTGATAGTTTTGTTAAATACTGTTATTTTGGGTTATCATCCCATGTCCTATTTACACCAAACAAACAGTTACAGTTAAGGTCAGTTTGGGGGTTAATGATAGATCAAATATTTGGTGTAAATAGGACATTTCATGGGATTATTGGGGTGCCTTTGCAACGCTTTATATTCTGCGTGTGGGTTCGTTTGTTCGTTCAAAATCAGTGGTATATTTTTGACGCGACATTTTTGACGGTCGCTCTTTTGTGCCCGAAATGACGAAATATGGCACAGTTTCAAAAGTAAGTTTATTTTATCGATTTTAAGCTAAAATACGGCAATATTTTTTTGTTTATATATTTGTGATTGTTTACTCTCCATAAACAGAGCCAGAGCCTGGGGAACCTGTGAATATGGCAGACAGCTTTATAAATATTCTGACTGTTTAATATTTCGTTGGTTCGTTTAATTATTAATTAATATATAGTAATACTTGCAAGATGAATCTCAAAGGCACTGCATTTTAGAACTGTGTCTGGTACCATATTTTTCATTTTAGATTCTGTATCCCACACTGCCGGCACCTGCTCCCCATATGTAGCCCAAGTTAACACCTAGCGGGTGTCTTGTTAGCATTAAATGTTTGGCCGAGGGAACCGGTGTTCTCAGTTATTTCCCGGTCTGAGATTTCGCCTTAGTCTAATTGAGCATGGAAACCACTTTTAAATCACTTGCGAAACTAGTACCAGTTGCGAAAAATGCAACTTCATGGCCTTCTAGCTGGAATTGAACCCGCCACCCGTAAATATTCCAAAAACATTTGAAAATGTATTCAATAAATCGTGTAGACATGGAAGCACAGAGTTGATTCTGGCTGAGGCTTGTGAATCAATCGGCTTTGCATTACTACGCACTAAAATTTTGTCCGAGCGGGTTTCTAGGTCTTGTGGCAGAAATAATAAGAAATGCTTTTGAACTTTATAACATTAAATCATTATTAACACATGCGAAAGAAGGAATAGCAAAGTGAAAAGGTGGTAAACTGTCAAGAATTTTAGTGACGAAATACTGACGTTTCGAGCGGAGCCCTTCGTCAAAGTAAGACGAGATGAAATAAAATAAATAGGGCTTATATATATGCCAAAAGAATGTCACAAGTGGAAAGTAGCCAATCAAATGCACGGGAGATAAACAAACTAATAATTAATTAGATGCGAAAAGTAAATCATTTGCAATTTTTACAGTGATAATAATAATTGGGAGAACGCTTCCTAATCGTGATAATTCGAGATTTGCGATGTAACATTTGCCTCGCTCTGGTGTATATTATGTCGTCATAGCGACTCGATCTCCGCGATTTCAACGTGTGACTGTCGTGGTTTTTGCTGTTTTTTGGGGAAGTAAGTGAAGTTTTGTATATATTTTTTTAATTTCAGTATTTGATATGATTGAAGATTATTATAAGAGTATTAACAATCTGAGTTGCGATGTTTTATCGACTATAAAACCGATATTGAAAATCTCAACTACAGACGCACAGAGCTGCCATGTTTTTAGTCAGCACGAATTCACAGCAGATACAACTTTCAACTTTGCTCTGCGTGAAGGGTTTAAATGGTAGACCAAAATATTCTCTTTGGTCTTTGGACGTTGATGAAATAGATCTTGTTAGATATTTGATTTTGAATTTGCAGAGTTGTTTTGTTCAAAAATATGAGTTTCAAAGCATGTTTTATTTTGATCCTAAATATCCTGTTTATAATCATGAATACACAAATCCCAGTTATTTGGCTGGGTTGCCTAATTCGGGCACAATGACCATGTCTATAGTAATTCACTAATCAAAGGATATAGTAATTTAATAATACTGTGCTGATCACTGGCATGGTACAAAGGATATAGTAATTTACTAATACTGTGCTGATCACTGGCATTGGCAATATCTTCATGATAGCTTAAATTGCTGAATTCTTCAGTACAACTTTGCTCTGCCGATTTATAGTCACTGGCACTGATTGTGTTCACTGTGCCCACAAAATAACTGAGATTTGTGTGTTGATTTGTGTGACCTGCTATATAGACATGGTCATTGTGCCCGAAGGCAACCCAGCCAAATAACTGGGATTTGTATATTGATTTAGGATATAGTAATTAACTAATCAAAGGATATAGTAATTTACTAATACTGTGCTGATCACTGGCATGGTACAAAGGATATAGTAATTTACTAATACTGTGCTGATCACTGGCATTGGCAATATCTTCATGATAGCTTAAATTGCTGAATTCTTCAGTACAACTTTGCTCTGCCGGTTTATAATCACTGGCACTGATTGTGTTCACTGTGCCCACAAAATAACTGAGATTTGTGTGTTGATTTGTGTGACCTGCTATAGACACGGTCATTGTGCCCGAAGGCAACCCAGCCAAATAACTGGGATTTGTATATTGATTTGTGTGACCACCTGCTATATCCTTTGTACCAAAGGGGTACCTACTTAAGTGGCATTTATTCATGTAATTTACGTGGTGGTATGTATTCACCAAGTATATAATGATCCCAATTTGTCGATAGATTATTGTTAATTAAAAATATTTGTGATGACTTATTGTATTACTGTCCATTTTGCGGCCACGCTATTAATCGCATATATTGTCATCTTTAGAATGTTAACGTTGTTTTTTAACGAATGTTAACAAAAAGTAACACATTCCGAACGCACATCACTAATCTGTGATTACTACTAGTAATAATAATAATAATAGACGTATTAGGAGCATTATACAATAGTCTCAATACTCTTACAACAATATATTCTTAAATTTACTTATAAAACTTATTACAGTTTCATTATAAGATAAAGCCTACTACATATTTTCCCACTATGAACAAAAAAACAACTATTAATTTTAAAAAAGAAAAGTCTTAACTGCTGACTTAAAATACAGTAGATCAGCAAACAGACTGAGGGGGAGGGAGAAATAACAGGTCCAATATTCAAGGGGTTAGGCGATAATAAAGCAGTAAGAAACAAAAACTTGAAAAGGAATGAAAGTGCATAAGCTAATAATAAAAAAGTTCCAAGCAAACTAAAATAACAAAAAACTTGTAGGAAATTAAATAAAAGAAAAACGTTCGTTAAGACCAAGAGGATGTGTGGTGCCAAGTTTAAAAATGAGACGCTTCTCTTGCCGTTTGCGGTTATCGTTACCACCTGAGATGGAAAGGATGGCACAGACTTCAATGACTGAAACCAAATGGTTAGAGCTGTTGAAATGGCGGGCTACGGGTTTGTCTACATCATTGTTCCTTACGGAACGAAGATGTTCAGCAAACCTGTCTGAAAGGCGTCGCCCAGTTTAAAAGCGACATCTGACTACCGAACACCGTAACTCCAGAATGGGATCTGGCCAATACATTTCATAGGCAAGACAACGTAGAAAGTAGAAACCATCACTTATATACGTCCAGCCGTAAGTCTCTTTATTCTGAAACGTCGAAGGAATTTTCCGAATGCCCAGAGAGCACTGTTGAAACACCTGAAGACAAGGACAAGGTAGAAATCACAATAATAGCTGCTTCCCCTGCCGACTGATAATCACGCGCTCGCAATCAAACTCTGCCAAATCCCGTTGGTAATACCATCAAAACATATTTTCCCAGCAGCTCCCTCGTTGCAACTTTTTGTTCCTGTTTTAATTTAAAGCTACGACCAGCAACGAATTGAAGATCGGTTAAAGCTTTCGAAAGAAAATAATCTACCAACACTGGTTTTTCTAAAGTGGCCATTTTTAAATGTTTATTCCTGAATACTAACGAGTTGAGTTAGCCAATCAGAATTTAGCGTCTTCTGGTGGACGTAGAAATCCAAAAACATGGGTCTTTCGTGGGTCGGCACTAGACCGTGGTCGAGATATGTCAAATGTGCGGCTGCTAGCTTACAGTACAGCAGACAACTTTGGTAGGTGCCTTCGAAGCAGCCGTTCCTCAGTTGTAATCCACATACTACAGGAACATAACATATCTATCTTTCTTCGAACATCCGTTCCTCACGTTGTAAGCCACAAACTACTGGAATTGTTAAAGCATTGTAAGCAGTAAATTATTAGGGGGTTAGGATTTTTGTTGTTTTGGGGTTGATTACAATCCAATAATTTACTACTGTACTTACAATGCATTGTTAAAGCATTGCAGGCAGTAAATTATTGGATTGTATTCAACCCCAAAACAACAAAGATCCTATAACCCTAACCCCCTAATTTACTGCTTACAATGTTTTAACAATTCCAGTAGTTTGTGGCTTACAACGTGAGGAACGGGTGTTCGAAGAAAGATAGATATGTTATGTATTAACTCGTTCTTTTAAAAACCCCGCTTAACTTTCTGAATAAAAACCGAAATTTAAAGCGGATTTTTTAAAGAACGGAGGTAGTACATAACATATCTATTTCGAAGGCACCTACCAAAGTTGTCTGCTGTACTGTAAGCTAGCAGCCGCACATTTGACATATCTCGACCATGATCTAGTGCCCAGGCGTTCCATCCGCCCTCGCCCCAATCCCCGGCCCCTCCCCAACCCATAAACGGATGCTACGGAATTTGTAGCCTGCGGAATTTGCGTCTTGTCAGATGGATTGTGAAACCAACTCCACAGCATGGCGCGCTTGGATGCGCTGTACCTTTCGCTACGGTATATATCGCATTTTTTTGGTTTAAATGTAGCTTATCTTGAAAACACACGCATAATCAGCCGGGGGCAGTTTTAGTGTAAACTATTTCTAGTATATAAAGAATACTGACGCGAAATTTATATAAAATCGTCATCCTCATTAGCAATTCAGATTACTTTATTTTGACAAGCAGATAATGGCGAAATAATACAGTCAGTAGGGATGTGCTGGATCCGGATACCAGTATCCGGTATCCGATAAAATTCCGCTATTCGGTAAAATTTTACCGGATTATGTTGTGTGAAATTATTGTAAAAACAGTTTTTTGTATCAATAAAAAAACATACATGTTTTGTTTAAATTTCAAGTGTAAACTACACTCTGACTATAAATACTTCTCCCTTTTCTTTATCTAGCTCTTATAGTTATATTTAAACTTGCTACTATCCGATATCATCCGGTAAATAGCTTTATTTTTGTTTTGTATTGTGAGCGCGCAGGCGGAATCCTAGCCTTTCCTGCAACCTGATTGGCTGCAGCAGCGGGCGGAATTTTACGATATTCTGACCATGGTCACGGAATCCTAAATGCTAAAAAATTTTATCGTGATTTTTGCTTCATTATTAACTGGAAAATGGAAAACTAATACAGGATTCAACTAAGCTGGAAATAACTATATTATACAAAAACTAAAGTATTTTGGTTTGTTTTTCTTTCCTTATAATGCAGTTTTACCGAACTAAAGTAACTCAAGTCTTTTACCTTGTGTAATAAAAATAATAAATGTTATTTACCGTTTTTTGTCGGTCCGGATAGAGAAATATATGCCCTCGGTCACAAAAACGTCGGACCGTTTTTCACTTTGCTCCAAATATATCTCTATCCGAACCAACTACAAACAGCGACTTACATTAAAGTTGGTATACCAACTTGGAACATAACCACTTAACAGATCACAACAATTACCGACACCATACAAAAGACTTCTTCACATGCACCAACGAACAATAGACCTAGCGACAAACAATATACCCACGCTTAACACGTGACAAACAATATTGGCCCACGCTTACAAACAATATTGGCCCACGCTTAACGCGACATCGTCAAACGATGACGTAATGAACCAGCAACAGTCATGAACCAGCAACAGTCATCAACAACAGTCACCAACAACAGTCTTTCTCCTTCTCCGACTGATACTCACAATACTGGTGCAGTTCGCGGCGCGCGACGGACTGGAACCCACGATTTTAATTTGATTCAGCGCATGCGCGCTAACGTCCTCTTTCTTTCGTCGCTGTCAAAATCCTTCAGAATTAGAAATACCAACCATCCGACGGTTTGGATAAAGAAAATACACAGCAATATCCTCTGAAAAGGTAAGTTTCCTTTGCAGACTCTATTTTTGTGGAAATAACATATATGGTATCGAATATTTGAGATATAAAGTTAGGCATGTTGATCGTTGGGTTACGTTTCAAAGACAGTAGTCTTGGAGTTCTTATTACAATTATACAATTACAACTAGAAATACGTGTACGCAACAACCCCTCGCCCGCTTACTGTTTGAGGCTCTGAACAGATTTTCAAACTGCTTATTTTTTGGGTGCAATTTGTGGGTAGTGTACTGAACAGAACCCAAGTGGGAAAGTCTGCCGACACAATTGTCTCGCAGGCAGGGTTGGAAACCAATTGTGTAACTATTGATTATTGAAATTAATAATTAATTTTAATAATTATTAATTTAAATAATAATTTTATTAATTATATATTACATAATTAAAGTTAATTATGTCAGTTATGCTTTTAATAATAAATTTCAACATGCATGTTTACAGTACCGTAACAGTGGCATACTCATAATTTTACTCAAAGTACAATTGTATTCACGAGACTGCATAACCCAGGCCTTGAATTTTACTTTTCCCATCCGAAGCCAAATTTGGCCTCGTACAATTGAGTTTTCATGATGCCACCGAGGCCATTTTTGGTTTGGCGAGGCCATTTTTTTTTGTGACAAGTATTAGTCCGTTATTGTCTGTGCGGCGTGCGGCAATTAATTTTAATAACATGGTATTTACTAGAAAATCAAAACACAGTGATGTATAACTATTATGTACAAATTGAAACTAGTACTTTAATTCAATAAATTCATGTAATTTATTAGGTTAATAAATGTTGAATGTTTAATAGTCAAAACTTAAAACCCTATCCCAAACAAAATTTAAACAATCTGCATGCCATTATTATCTGGCATAACTTAATAATCAGTTATCCATAATTCCAATCCATGTGAATAATGAATCCATCATTGCATGACTCAATCAATGTCACGCTATATAAACTGATAAACAACGATCATCGAATTTCTTGTAAGAACTATAACATCAATTATATAAATCGGGAATGCGTGATTTTACAGTATTTTATCTAAATTATATCGGAGGCCAAAAGTGGCCTGCAGAAAATGAGGAAATACTCATGTACCCTACTGTAATAATATAATCTGCATGTTCCTTATTGTCTAATTGTTAGTAGCGGATACCAAAAGATTCCATACCTAAATTTATCCTAGACCAAATTGATAAGTCTGATAAACCTTTTATTCTTTTAGAAGACTTCTGTTTCTTAACTTTTATTAATATTATATAATTATGCACATTCATGTACCAGTATTTCAATGGTATTCAAGCACCGGTAACACAATTTCAAAAATTGAAATGACAAAAGCCCATAATATACAACAAAGAACGATATTGCTTAATCTAATTATTTCACCAATATATATATATATATATATTAATTCAGGATGAAATTCCTTTCAGCTGCTTCTTGTCAGTGGGGTGATACCACTTGTTTAATCCTAACATGTTCCCCTGACACAGTCAGTGTTAACCTACCCAATTATACATTATACAGTATTTATCCTTCAAAAGTTGTGTAAAAATATACATTGAAAGCCTAGGACTGGCACTGTCCAGGCCTACTATCCAGGACAAAGGTGAATTTAAACAGACACACTAAGCCATTGGCCAGAAGGGCATATGCCATAATATCAGATGAGCGTAAATGCTGATTGTATGGTGTATGTGAGTAAAATGTAAGTGAGTAAAATGTAAGCCAGGCCCAAGGTGGCATCCAGCCAGGTTGGTCCTGGTTAGTCCTATAGACTTGCAGTATAAACACAGCTATAATCTGTACTTTTTTACATCCTTACCACCAGTACTGGTACTCACTATATAGCTAATTATCAAGTATTGCAATTATTCCATTGTGGATGAGGTTGCAAAGTGACCGAGTGAAACAATGGTGATGGATAATTTAAATAAAAGTATAAAATCTGCCATTCAAAATTTGTATTAACATTTGTTATTCTGCAATATTATAATAAAGCACATAATTTATTGGTATATCTTATGTAAGGACTATTCAATTTCGAGCGAAAGCCCTTCAAAGAGTGATTTCGTGATGTCTGATTGGCGCTTTCTCAATATATCAACAAACCGAAATTCAATAATCGCTATCCTAACCCTAATCCTAACGCTAATCCTAATCCTAACGCAAATCCTAACCCTAAAACTGACTTGGGTTGATGTTATAATAATTTTAAATTTCGGTTGCCATGACGACATGCCAAAAGTGAAATGTTCCGACCACAATATCTTTTGAAGTACTAACTCTAAGAACTCATTCTACATATCTAATGAAAGCTTCATTAACAGCCTCTGACATACCTACAAAAATATTTTTGTAACTGATACCTAACAGCTTGAAAAAAGCGACGACGCTTGGATTGGATTGACAAACTCCGTATAAATATTTTAGATATTCAGACGACGATATCTTTTGAACTACTAACGCAAGAAAATCATGCTATACATCAAATAAAAGCCTGAATAACATACTCGGACATGTTTGCCAAACTGACTAACAGGTTTAAAAAACCGAAAATGGGTTTACCTTTAGTTTTGACGCCACGTATTAAAAACTTGATTTACGAACTTGATTTACGAACTTGACATCTTCGGACGACGATATATTGCATTTTCACTGCCTTTTCACGATCTTTTTGAAGCGTTCGCGCGCGTGCGCCGCATCATCGACCGACCTATTCTACTCTTAGAAAGGTTTGAGTAAGAGCGTACACCAGTGAACTCTATAAGGACTGGAACGATAACTCGGGGTTGAATGGAGGCTGACATGTAGGTATGCCCTAGTCCTTTTTTAGTTGACCGTGCGATAAAGAAATTAAATTTGATGAAATATAGGTTGTAAAAAACAACATTATGTCAAAAAACTAAAATAAATCACACTATTTCAAGTTTAGATTTATTGCTAGTTCACAGTATGTAATTTCAATGGTGAAATAGCCAGTAAAAGCAAGAAATATAGGAAAGATTAATCCACAAACAAATGTAAATAATGCAAGGTCACAACTTCTTTTTTGATCAACAATAATTTGAGGAAAAAACATCGAGATTCACATTGACACATTTTCAAACTGAAAGACATTTTAGAGGAACAATAACAGAAGAGCATTGTCAAATATCTGTTGTGAAAAACGCAGAGAAAATGTGTTTTACTTTTACATAAACTGAGGTAGTTACTGGAGGTACTGAGTTATTTTTCGTGTCGTCAAAGATTGGATTTAGCAGTAACACACACAAAAAGTAACCTTAAATTGTGTTTTGATATTTATCTTAATAAATCATTGTCATAAAAGTCTTCAAAAGTTCAAAAGACAGCAAAGAAAATCAAGAGAAACCTGTATTTTTTCAAATTTCGGTGCATATTTCCCCGTTTGTTTGAAGGATATTTTATTTGTTAAGCCACATCCATCGCTAGAAATTCTTGAAAAGAAAGCTCAACCAACGTGTCGCATTTTTCCCTTTTGAAAAGCAACTGGGAAACAGCCTAGCTCCAAAAAAGTTGAACATTTTCCGTTCAGCAATCCTACCGCTCCTACGATTATTTCCTGGCCACTGCCGTTTCGTGCACTACACGCAAATTAACACGCGTGTTTTATACCTACAACGTCGCCGAGTGGCTGTTTCGTACACTACACGCGGTCAACACGCGTGTTTTATACCTACATGTCAGCCCCCATGGCGGGAATTTTGGCTTCATCCAATCATACGGCCGGGTTAATGGAGTTAGCGTTCCAGTCTTTATAGAGTTCACTGGCGTACACCTATGGCGTGCCGATCTGGACAAAAATACTTCTGTGAAATATATGACTTGTTGTGTGAAATATATGACTTGTGTGAAATATATATGACTTGTTGTGAGAGATATATGACTTGTTGTGAGATATATATGACTTGTTGTGAGAGATATATGACTTTTGTGTGAAATGTTTAGTGAAAAGTGAATATTAATAAGTCGAGTAATTAACACTTTATCTTACTGTCATTAACATTGTAGTGTAATTATTTTGTTTGTTGTGTAAAACGTATTAACAAAACTCTTTGTCGTGTCTTTGAATTTTGGCTCATGAATTTTAATCAGGGAGAAATTAGAAATCTGCCCGGCTTTGCCGGGAGATTTAGAGATCTCCCCGCTAAAGCCGGGAATATCGTGATTAAACCACCCGGCGAGAACAAAAGAACCCGAGGTCATCATGGTATTATCCTTGGTAATATAAGACAATTGAGCGGGTTTTCTAATTCCAACTGTCTAACATGCCACCAATGCATACCCATCTCCGCAGGCAATATGCGCGCCATGTCCCTAAAATTAGTAGCCCAAGTTAACGCCTAGCGGGCGTCTTGTTGAGAATAAAATCGCTGAGACATTGAAGCGAACGCTTCCAGACATATTAAGGAATGCATTTATAGCACCCGATCCTAACTGTTCCCCAAATATGATATATGAAGAGCAACCACTACCCAAAAAGTCAAAGGCTGACGATGATACACCATCAATCCCTGTTTCTAGGCGTACTGAAAAATAATTAACTGTATTTCTTAGATCAGCATTTTCCAAACAACTCTCAAAAGAGGTTTGGACAAATGTAATGGAACAGTATCCTGCCATAAAAGGAACCGCTGATTTCCTTGTCTCGCCAACCATGCAATTAGGCATGAAAGAGGGCATTCGACGTGTCCATGGCCCCGATCGTACAAAAGATCTACTCACATTTGATGATGGCCTTGCTGACAAACAGACACCCTTTTTGTCTGTTGTTAGACCACTCGTTTACGCTCTACAATCATTCGAGTCGACAGGGGAAGGTGGTGACGAAGGGGAAGAGAATATGGGTCCTGACCCTGACCATATTAAGGCACTTATAGAGGATGCTATAGTGCTACTCGGGAATGCTCACTGTCGTCTTCACGTTTGGCGTCAGAAACGCTTTCTGAGTACCTCACCGATGTTGGTAAGCGTACCCTAAAATATCAAATTCCAGCTGACAAGCACCTTTTTCCCGAGCAATTTCACAACGTAATTAAAGAGGAGCATTTTTATTCAAACTGGGGTTTAATAACATCCGATCCATGGATTCTATCTGTAGTCAAGGGATATCAAATCCCCTTTGTTTGTCAACCCATACAGTGGAGACAAAGACATACGAAAGCAAGGTCGAAGGAAGACTGCGTTTTCATAATAACAGCCATAAAGAACCTTCAGACAAAGGGAGCCATACAAATTATCGAAGCAGAAACCACTCAGTTCACCTCCACCCTGTTTGTAGTGAACCAAAAGTTAAAGGAACGACCGATACTTAATTTGAAGAATCTAAATCGGTACGTCGAGTTTCGCACGTTCAAAATGGAAGGCTTGGATGCAGTACGCAAACTGATACAACCAGGCGACTTCATGATGAAGTTGGATCTACAGGACGCATACTTTTCAGTGCCAATCCACAACAATTACAAGAAATTCCTACGTTTCATTTTCCAAGGAATAACTTACGAGTTCCAGTGTCTACCGTTCGGTCTGTCCAGTGCACCCCGGACATTCACAAAACTTTTAAAGCCAGTAGCAACATTGCTTCGAGCCCAAGCGATACGACTTGTAATATACCTGGACGACATGCTTATTTTCGACCAAAATCCAAAGAGCCTGGTGTCAGTGTTTCATACATGTCCAATACTGTCGCATTCATACGGATCGTAAAGGTTATTTACCATCCGTAATCTATATTTTCGTTTCGTGACTTCCCTCATGGATTCATACGGATTGTAAACGTTATTTAAACGGATCGTAAACGTTATTTACGATCCGTAATCTACATTTTCGTTTGGTTAATTGCGTCATGCTGCGCAGCCTGCGCTTCACGAATGAAGTCCAGCTGAGCTAGAACATTGCACCTCACCAAATGACCTTACCATCCGTACGGATCGTACGGATCGAAAATACTTGATTTACGATCCGTCAGTTCAACCACCAATCAACTACAGCTGAGCGAGCACATGACAACCTTACAAAATTAAACAACTTACGATCCGTACGCTTCGTACAGCTCGTATACTCATGATTACAAATACTTCATTTACAATGGGTAAACGAAAATACACAGCTTAATATCATAATAATATCGTAACTTTAAAACCATATTAACAATATAATCACCTTGAAACGTTAAAGCAATAACAACTTATTTTACGTCGCATGTGATACATGATTGCCTCGTTCTTAAAAAACTTTCCTCAATCAAGCGCTAAAGTTATATAACTATAAATATAATCAGTATTCACCTGAAACGCTAAACGAATATGAACTTCTATCGCGTCGTGTATTATACACGATTGCCTCGTTCTCAAAAAACCTTGCAAAGCTAAAGGAATATGAATTTATATGACGTCGCTTGTCATATATACATGATGATTATATTGAGCTGCATTTTATGCAAGCCTTGTACAGAGAACTACCTGTATGTTATATAACTATTTTATCTTTATGTTCAATTGCATTTTTATGCAACTGTCCAATTTACATCTGTTTAATATTACACATGTTCATGAACTAGTACTATATTGTGAATAGATGTTGAGAACGGTTACAACACAAGGGGGGTCAACAAGGTTGGGGCAGATGTGAGACATCTGCAAATGTGCCAGTGGCAGATTGTGAGTACCTATGCTCCAGCAAGCTCATTGTGAGCTGGCTTGAGCTCCATATATATGTGCTGAAGAACTCACTGCTCTGGTATTACCTAAACCATAACCGCATGGGTATGAGGCTGTACTACCTCCACTGCAACTTTGACTTCAATAAGCCCACCACTTATTTTTGCAATTTTGCACAATATCACGACTGCCTTGGATTTCGAGGCAGCACTTCCCTTGCGATAGTAATTTCTAGTATATCAGTCACGTCGTGTTATACAGCATTGCCTTGTTCTCAAAAAACCTTTCAAACGCTCAAGGAATATGAATTTATATGACGTCGCTTGTCATATATACATGATTTATACAGGATTTCTTTTACGTCGCATGTGATACATGATTGCCTCATTCTTAAAAAACTTTCCTCAATCAAGCGCTGAAGTCATATTACTAGTATAAACATAATCACCTGAAACGCTAAACGAATATGAACTTCTATCGCGTCGTGTATTATACACGATTGCCTCGTTCTCAAAAAACCTTGCAAAGCTAAAGGAATATGAATTTATATGACGTCGTTTGTCATATATACATGATGATTATATATCACGTCGTGTTATTCAGCATTGCCTTGTTCTAAAAAAACCTTGTAAACGCTCAAGGAATATGAATTTATATGACGTCGCTTGTCATATATACATGATGATTTATACAGGATTTCCTCGTTCTCAAAAAACCTTGCAAACGCTCAAGGAATATCAATTTATATGACGTCGCTTGTCATAACTATGTCAGAACGTTGCGCAACAGTCCAGTCAAGCGATAAATTACATATCAACTCACATGTAAAATCCTTCATTCGTTTTTAGCAACGTTATCTTATTAAATTTTAATATACTAACGATATTAACTTAAATATTATATCATTGCCTCCTTCTAGTAACAAACGTTCGTCTACCTCGTTCCCAGGGCCTTATCTCCGCCACTTTTAGCCCGCTTTTACACTACACACCAACAACATCAATTAATCTTAACACAAATTTATTATTCAAAATATGACACAACCAAAACAATGCAATACTATCATTTATAAACTGAAATGCCCTCTACAATTAATGAAAACTCCGACTTTTGGACAAGTGCCTAATATTCAGAAAGTTACTAAAAACCTACAAACGCCCTTTCCTCCAAACAACAAACAATCGTCACCTAGCTTATAAATGTTATTACATATGAAGTTCGAAATGTTTTTGACAACGGTGATCCCGCATTCCCGTTCGTTAGTTCGATTTGAAATATGATCGGTAGATAAGTCAGCCGCAAATATTGCAAACGTGAAGTTCGATTTGGCAAACGTGTCGCCTGAATGGAAAATTTATAGTCGCGAGGCTTGCTCGTTTCAAATAAATGTTGTTCGAATTACATGTATGGCGTTCAAATGGTCACATTGAATTTTGACATTATAAACGCGCCATATGATTACCGCATGTTATTTTAAAAACTAGGAGTTCTTATCACAAGTGAAATGCGGCCTCGCGACTGACACAGGAGCAGTGGATACGAGCTTGCCCGTACAAGTGTTCAGCATTAGGACAGCAGAATGATGCTAGAAATTTTCTATAGCATGGCCGATCAAATAAATAGAATGCAGAATATAAACCACATATAAAGGCGATCATATAGCTTAGGCTTTGTAATATTCAAATAACATACGGTAGTCATATGGTGCGTTTATAATGTCAAAATTCAATGTGACCATTTGAACATCTAATTCGAACAACATTTACTTGAAACGAGCAACCCTCGCGACTATAAATTTTCCATTCAAGCGACACGTTTGCCAAATCGAACTTCACGTTTGTAATATTTGCGGCTCACTTATCTAGCGGTCATATTTCAAATCGAACCAACGAACGGGAATGCGGTATCACCGTTGTCAAAAACATTGAGGTTCAATATTATTGAGACGCTGTATTCTCATAATTCGTTACAGCATAATTTTATGTTTATAAACCAATCTTCATTCACCATTTATTGGTGCACATGCGTCGAATGCATTTACATAATCCTTGATTACTCCAGCTTAGTAAAGTACTACTACTGAGTGCGTTTGTTATCGAAATTGATCGGGTAATCGGGATTCTTGTCCACAGGCTCTCAAATACTCTCGAATTTTGGCAGTTCATAAGCAAGCGAAAACAGACAAAACAGCGGAGTCGATTTTATTGTCAACTACTCGATTCCCAGTAAATAAATAACTGGTTATTTCTGGTTATTCTTACCGTGAAAGCAGAGAAGCACTAATCGTAATTCTGTATTTTAATCCTGAACACTTCTACAGCCAACCTCGTATCCACTGCTTTTGTGTCAGTCGCGACGCAGCATTTCACTTCTGATAAGAACTCCTAGTTACATGAATATAACATACGGCAGAACGTTCTCGACGCATATTTTTGACACACACAATACTTATTAGCCTATTCAACGATCGTCAAGTCTATACTATACGGTTCGTCATGACCCGTACGGATCGACACACCATATTTACGGATCGAGAATTAGCATACCATCCGTTACGACTCGTACGGATCGACAACTTTTTTGAGGGCTACCTTAGCTACACACGATACTACTTATATTCACGGATGGAGAAATGTAGTGTACGGTTCGTCACGACCCATACGGATCGACACACTATATTTACGGATCGATAATTAGCATACCATCTGTTACGACTCGTACGGATCGACAACTTTTTTGAGGGCTACCTTAGCTACACACGATACTACTTATATTCACGGATGGAGAAATGTAGTGTACGGTTCGTCACGACCCATACGGATCGACACACTATATTTACGGATCGATAATTAGCATACCATCTGTTACGACTCGTACGGATCGACAACTTTTTTGAGGGCTACCTTAGCTACACACGATACTTATTATATTCACGGATGGTGAAATGTAGCATACGGTTCGTCACGACCCGTACGGATCGACACACTATATTTACGGATCGACAATTAGCATACCATCCGTTACGACTCGTACGGATCGACAACTTTTTTGAGGGCTACCTTAGCTACACACGATACTTATTATATTCACGGATGGAGAAATGTAGCATACGGTTCGTCACGACCCGTACGGATCGACACACTATATTTACGGATCGACAATTAGCATACCATCCGTTACGACTCGTACGGATCGACAACTTTTTTGAGGGCTACCTTAGCTACACACGATACTTATTATTTTAACGGATGGAGAAATGTAGCATACGGTTCGTCACGAGGATCGACACACTATATTTACGGATCGACAATAAGCATACCATCCGTTACGACTCGTACGGATCGACTACTTTTTTGAGGGCTACCTTAGCTACACACGATACTTATTATATTCACGGATGGAGAAATCTAGTATACGGTTCGTCACGACCCGTACGGATCGACACACTATATTTACGGATGGAGAATTAGCTTACCATCCGATACGACTCGTACGGATCGACAACTTTTTTGAGGGCTACCTTAGTGACACACGATACTTATTATATTCACGGATGGAGAAATGTAGTATACGGTTCGTCACGACCCGTACGGATCGACACACTATATTTACGGATGGAGAATTAGCTTACCATCCTGATCGACAACTTTTTTGAGGGCTACCTTAGCTACACACGATACTACTTATATTCACGGATGGAGAAATGTAGCATACGGTTCGTCACGACACGTACGGATCGACACACTATATTTACGGATGGAGAATTAGCTTACTATCCAATACGACTCGTACGGATCGACAACTTTTTTGAGGGCTACCTTAGTGACACACGATACTTATTATATTCACGGATGGAGAAATGTAGCATACGGTTCGTCACGACACGTACGGATCGACACACTATATTTACGGATGGAGAATTAGCTTACTATCCGATACGACTCGTACGGATCGACAACTTTTTTGAGGGCTACCTTAGTGACACACGATACTTATTATATTCACGGATGGAGAAATGTAGCATACGGTTCGTCACGAGAGGGTTGTCCAATACTGTCGAATAGATTCCAATCGTACGATTCGTGAAATTCGTGGGTATGCGTTAGGAGGTGAACATTTTGGGATATGTAGTGGTTAAAGTGTATCTGAGAGGATAATAGTGGTATGTCTGGTGAAGAAAAAATTGTTGTGGCGGTAGTCGGAAAGTCCGTCCAATCGTCCGATTCGTCCGATCGTGACGGATCGTGAGATTGGTGAGGTTAACTGAGGGCACACTGCGAAGAGGTACAGCGAAAAATCTGTCCAATCGTCCGATCGTGACGGATCATGAGATTGGTGAGGTTAACTGAGGGCACACTGCGAAGAGGTACAGCGAAAAATCCGTCCAATCGTCCGATCGTGACGGATGGTGAGATTGGTGAGGTTGACTGAGGGCACACTGCGAAGAGGTACAGCGAAAAATCCGTCCAATCGTCCGATTTGTCCGATCGTGACGGATCGTGAGATTGGTGAGGTTAACTAGTGTTATACTGCATGTGGCTTAGGTAGAAGAGGTACAGCGAAAAATCCGTCGATTCGTCCGATTTGTCCGATCGTGACGGATCGTGAGATTGGTGAGGTTGACTGAGGGCACACTGCGAAGAGGTACAGCGAAAAATCCGTCCAATCATCCGATCGTGACGGATCGTGAGATTGGTGAGGTTGACTGAGGGCACACTGCGAAGAGGTACAGCGAAAAATCCGTCCAATCATCCGATTCGTCCGATTTGTCCGATCGTGACGGATCGTGAGATTGGTGAGGTTAACTAGTGTTATACTGCATGTGGCTTAGGTAGAAGAGGTACAGCGAAAAATCCGTCCAATCGTCCGATTCGTCCGATTTGTCCGATCGTGTCCGATCGTGACGGATCGTGTGAGATTGGTGAGGTTAACTAGTGTTATACTCATGCATGTGGCTTAGGCAGAAGAGGTACAGCGAAAAATCCGTCCAATCGTCCGATCGTGACGGATCGTGAGATTGGTGAGGTTGACTGAGGGCACACTGCGAAGAGGTACAGCGAAAAATCCGTCCAATCGTCCGATTTGTCCGATCGTGACGGATCGTGAGATTGGTGAGGTTAACTAGTGTTATACTGCATGTGGCTTAGGTAGAAGAGGTACAGCGAAAAATCCGTCGATTCGTCCGATTTGTCCGATCGTGACGGATCGTGAGATTGGTGAGGTTGACTGAGGGCACACTGCGAAGAGGTACAGCGAAAAATCCGTCCAATCATCCGATCGTGACGGATCGTGAGATTGGTGAGGTTGACTGAGGGCACACTGCGAAGAGGTACAGCGAAAAATCCGTCCAATCGTCCGATCGTGACGGATCGTGAGATTGGTGAGGTTGACTGAGGGCACACTGCGAAGAGGTACAGCGAAAAATCCGTCCAATCATCCGATTCGTCCGATTTGTCCGATCGTGACGGATCGTGAGATTGGTGAGGTTAACTAGTGTTATACTGCATGTGGCTTAGGTAGAAGAGGTACAGCGAAAAATCCGTCCAATCGTCCGATTTGTCCGATCGTGACGGATCGTGAGATTGGTGAGGTTAACTAGTGTTATACTGCATGTGGCTTAGGCAGAAGAGGTACAGCGAAAAATCCGTCCGATTTGTCCGATCGTGATGGATCGTGAGATTGGTGAGGTTGACTGAGGGCACACTGAAGAGGTACAGCGAAAAATCCGTCCAATGGTCCGATTCGTCCGATTTGTCCGATCGTGAGATTGGTGAGGTTAACTAGTGTTATACTGCATGTGGCTTAGGCAGAAGAGGTACGGCGAAAAATCCGTCCGATTCGTCCGATTTGTCCGATCGTGACGGATCGTGAGATTGGTGAGGTTAACTAGTGTTATACTGCATGTGGCTTAGGCAGAAGAGGTACAGCGAAAAATCCGTCCGATTTGTCCGATCGTGATGGATCGTGAGATTGGTGAGGTTGACTGAGGGCACACTGAAGAGGTACAGCGAAAAATCCGTCCAATGGTCCGATTCGTCCGATTTGTCCGATCGTGAGATTGGTGAGGTTAACTAGTGTTATACTGCATGTGGCTTAGGCAGAAGAGGTACGGCGAAAAATCCGTCCGATTCGTCCGATTTGTCCGATCGTGAGATTGGTGAGGTTAACTAGTGTTATACTGCATGTGGCTTAGGCAGAAGAGGTACGGCGAAAAATCCGTCCAATCGTCCGATTCGTCCGATGTGTCCGATCGTGACGGATCGTGAGATTGGTGAGGTTGACTGAGGGCACACTGCGAAGAGGTACAGCGAAAAATCCGTCTGATTCGTCCGATTTGTCCGATCGTGACGGATCGTGAGATTGGTGAGGTTGACTGAGGGCACACTGCGAAGAGGTACAGCGAAAAATCCATCCAATCATCCGATTCGTCCGATTTGTCCGATCGTGACGGATCGTGAGATTGGTGAGGTTAACTAGGTAGAAGAGGTACAGCGAAAAATCCGTCCAATCGTCCGATTTGTCCGATCGTGACGGATCGTGAGATTGGTGAGGTTAACTGAGGGCACACTGCGAAGAGGTATACAGCGAAAACTCAGTTTTACGATTCTAGTATACCTTGGCCTGTTGGCCACTGGCGCTTTGTAGACATTTAATACGATGATAATATACATTGTCGGCGCACCACGCACATCCAGCCGCACGTGTTGCAACAATAGCAAGCACAAAACCACACGCTCAGCGATCCTGCCGATCGCGGAGATAGAAAATGTTCTATCTCGGCGATCGCAGCGATTATATGGAAACACTGGTTCGGCGATGTACTCCAGCGACATTCGGCTATATCTATAAATCACCTTACAGTAATAAGATTAAACGGTTCTTTCATTGTATACATAACGCAAATTTAGATGAATCAGTGAAACTAAAGCATTTTATGTAAATATTTTATGTAAATAGCTGTAAAAGAATTTTATCTGTCTTGAAGACGAAGCTGTGCCCGAAGCTGAGGGACGAGAGTGTGAAAAGCTTCAAGCTCTTCTCTCGAAATATCTCGAAATATGTGTCGAACTCAAAAACGATGTTTTCTTGGCGCAAGTTCGTTCAAACAAACTGCGACGAGATTTAAGGCAGTACTTTTAAAATGCAATCCGAACGAGTTCTTTTTATGGGAGGCCGATTATACGTTAGGATTCGAGTTAGGATTTCTTTCATATCTTTCTGTGTAAATGCGGTGTCTAAACTCTAAAGTTATCGTCATTAAAAACCGGTGAACTTTACGGCAGTTTCGGTCGACGCGAATCTTTGCCACAAATCTCTCCTAACGGGGTAGGGTGGGTGGCAGCAATAAAAAATGTAAATGTATATATGTGTCATATTCTCTTGCCGCCGGCAATATTTACAATGTGTGCTCCTATCTTCTTGTCTGTCAAAAAAGTTACGCGATTACGAAAATTCAAAATGGCGGATTTATAAGGGCAAAAAGTCGAACCTTTTAATTTTATCTGACTAAACACGCATTCAGTATTGTAGGTAAATCTCAATGGGTAAGTATGGCGTTTCAAATTTAATTTTGTCGAATCTAATGAGCACAGTGTGTAATACTGGCAATAATTTGAATATATTATTTTCGATACCATGAAGTCTTTGACCTTTGATTAGCTGTTCTATGGCGGTTGCCCACGATCAATATAAATTATAGCCATTAGCCATCCGTATCTGTATTTTTTAATTTTCACATTCCTAAACGCTTTTGAATGCAAAATAGTGGTGCCAATTTCAAATTTCATGGTTGACGTCACGATGCTGCCGTTCAACACCGCGCCAAACGCGGATACTCTTCTTATACGCAATAAAGGCTCACAGCAAGCACGAGTGCAACAAGGAGTATATTCAGGAGTCAGGCAATTGAAACGCGCATTGAATTTAATTTTAAAACGAATCGTAACTCGAATCCTAACTCGACGGACTAACTCTAGGGTTGTTGGCTGTTGCGTTATGGAGTTGATTACGAAAATGATTGTGTAATGGGAGTCTCGCAATTGAGAGAGACGTCTGTGACTCGATAGTAACGACAATATTTTCAAAACATATCAACGATGCCCATACACTAACACCGATTCCGCAAGGCATGACATGGCGTTATTGTTGCTATAAATGTGCTTGCTATTGTTGCAACACGTGCGGCTTGCGTGGTGCGCGGACAATGTATATGATCATCTAAAATGGCGGGCGTAAAAAATTGCGGGCTCTCATGCGGGCGGGAAAAATGGCGGGCGGGGAAAAATGGCGGGAATGATCATCGCACTGGAGTCTGGCGCTTTGTATACTAGAATCGTAAAACTAATACCTTGCGTGATTGTGTATATTCGCATCGTTCTTATTTTTAAAGGCACGTATATATCTCTATTTTGTTAAATATGAATTGAAGAAAGTTGAATATAAAAGTTTTAAAATTGTTATGAACAATTGCTTTTGGTTTCGATATCCCGATTTATTATTGAAGCATTCATTTGATGTGTTGCGTGCTTTTGAGTTTGCATGTTCAATTCGCGTTCATCGGTTTGCGTAATTTACATTTTTATATGTTGAACATTGTAAATGTAATACAGTGAAAAGCATTGTATACTTCTGGCTACTAAATAAAGACAGTTTAAGATCAAAATATTACGCGTCTTACTTTAAACATTAAAATATAAGACCGCCTGTAGTGAAATTTAACTGCTTTTGGTCAAACCAAGGATTAGTTTTGAGATTCTAATACCTTGAGGTGTAAGCCTCTTGAAACGCCAACCTGCGTTTCTGCCCACAGAGAGTGCATGCAGGCTATTCAAACCTTCGTCGCTACGTTGTTGCGCCGCGGTGCGATGTTACGGAAAACTAAAATCCTACCTGCGCAGCAGACGTACGGTCTATTAGACGTACGGATTAGACTAATACCTTTAATACCTTAGCGCGCCGCCCCTGACCCCTAGTAATAAGTAAATTTCTTGTCGGAAGTAGGAGGCATAGGGAAGAGGTTTTCGACAGTGGGGGGGGGGGGGGGGGGGGGCTGCTAAATTGATAAAAAGCGCAGTACTAAGTGTAAGAGGGAGGATTGTAAAACATGCGAAAGGAATATTTACTTTTATAGAAGTAGAATCTTCAGTTAAAAAGTGTTAGAAGTCGTAGGGTTGCAAAAACTTTAATTTCACAATAACCTATCTCGTTTCACTATCTTTTTGGTGGTAACGGCCGCCCATAAAAGTGGCGTGTTAATAGTGATGTTGTGGTTTTTCATGCGTAAGCTGGGAAAGGTGTAATTAGTTACATTTGAGAAACAGAACGAGTTGATGGGGCGTATTTAGCGTTGGGCAAAGTGAGTGTAAAATATTTGAAGGAAAGGTGTCGGATTTTCATGAGACGATATAGAAGTAGGCAATGTGTGGCGGTATGGATAAGATTGCGAAGGTTTATTGTGATAGGTATTTTAAAGGTGGGTTACAGTCCCTTCTGCGCATGTGCGGGGTTTGTTTACGTTTTGCTTGTTTTGTTTATGCTGGAGACTCCACACCGGAAATGGCTGCTATATAAGTGCGTTGTTTCTATCGCAGGCGTGTAGAACAATATGGTGATTTAAATCCTTTGATTTCGAATTCCAATCTATTTTGCTACGCTGGTAGAGATAAACTGTATTTATTTCACACACACGACATGGAAGAAATTCAAAGAAGAAAATAATTGATTAAATATGAACAATGAAGTGACGAGACACCAAGACTACGGGGATGCCGTGAAAATAATAAAATATACGAGTGAAATTCTCGGGGTACCAAAGAATCAATTTTAATATTCTGGTAAGCATTTTAGAAAATACAACAAATCTTTGACCCTTTAAAGGCCTTCCATGTTCTTTAATACATGCTCTGATGTCGATTTTTTAGCCGCGGTGTGTAAACGGTAATCTCTAACAACACCGGAGGCAATGTCAAGCATGTTTTTATAAAATGCAAACAAGTGCTCTCTTTCAGTAGTAAAAGTCTCAAGCAAGAAAAAAGAACTTCAGTATATATATATATTACTTTATATATGTACCTCATTATAGTGTGGTGTATTTATAGTATGTTTAAAATCGAAGTCGGTCGTCGGATTATATGTATTGTCATGTCAGTAAAAAAAACTCGAAAGCCGTGCGAGTTTACTGTATCTTAAAGAACATGGAAGGCCTTTAAATGGTCAAAGGTTTGTTGTATTTTATGAAATGCTTATCAAAATGAACTGATTCTTCGATTCGGCGGCGATTCCCCAGAGGTTTTCGAAGCATAGTAGCCGTAGAAATTCATGATCAGGATTTTCGCCATGTCGGATCGTGCGTGTGAAATAAATACAGTTTAGTCCAGGGCTGGTTTAGTCTTTAAAGGCATCTCTACCAGTCTAGTATTGTATCTTAACGTATAGCTGGATCCAATAGCAAAGTAGATCCAGGATTCGATATCAAAGGACTTGAATCCAGCTTGCGATAAAAACAACGTGCTTAATAATATAGCAGCCATTTCCGGTGTGGAGTCTCCAACATAAACAAAACAAGCAAAACGTAAACAAACCCCGCACATGCGCAGAAGGGACTGTAACCCACCTTTAAAGTGTCTATGCGACCAAATGAGACTTTACATTTTTGGAATCTTTGGTAACCATAGATAGTAAAATCCGAAAACAGAAATAAATTCGAGCTTTTCTTCGCGGAAATATTGTTGCTTAAATGCCCGATTTTTTGAGGAGACAATATTGAAAACCGCGAAAAGAGCTTGGGAACGAATCAGTGCTTCTGACGTCACAGTAGTAACTCGTTCAAGAAGAAAACAACAGATAGCGTGTATTAGCATGACTTGTATATTGCAGTTGACTTCGCGTACTACACAATTTGAAAATGCCTAATAGATGTGTTGTTGACGGTTCTTCTAACGTCCCCAACGCAAAACAAGCAATTGCATTTGCAGAAGCAAAAAAACGACGAAAGCAGTGGGTCGACTTTGTACGACTGAAGCGAGCAAAATGGGATCCGACTCCCAGCTCAAGCATTTGTTCGGCGCATTTTTCGAAAGAAGATTTTACAGAAAGGTTTCTTGGTATGTCAGGTAAAATCCTTCGGTTGGTCGCAGATGAAACCGGCATCGTCGCAATTCCAAAACATCATACATGTATATCTGAAAAGGAAAAAGCCCTGTCTATAAAGCCAAAAGAATGGTATGTTGTAAACATTGAAATGATTGTACATCACGCGTTTTTGACAACAAGGATCAAAATTCATTTGTCAACCTCTCAGTGTGATTGCAACTTTACAAATATACAATTTTTAACAGATTATGAAAGATACTGTCTATGTAGGAGTCGACTCAGGATGTTGGTGAAGGCCAGCGCCGCCGTAATCGATCACGAATCCTTGATATCTGAAGAAGTATTTTCTGAAGAGAATTTCAATGCAAATGACACGAGAGAGGAAGAAACGCCTTTGCTAGTGTTGCCAAACAAAATAGGTCAATATGTTTCACCATTAAAACGCAAGTTGCGCTATTGCTATAGGTACTGATACTCGATTTGAGGTAATTGCGCTTAGTTGTTATGCCGCTATTTACATGCAAGCCTGAAACATTACCGAATATTTTACACATTTGCTGACGTTTTAAACGCAACGTTTCTACTGGTGAAACGAAAATGTTTGATGCGTGAATGTCATGTTTTATACACGTTTGTACATTATATTCGTATCAGACGTAAAAGAATGCCATGAATGCTTTGCTAAAATAGGATTGCTTCAAGCATGCACGCAAATGGTACTAGACCAGTTGTCATTTCCTGTGATATTTTTTCTTTGCCATAGGCAAAAGATGTTTCTACTCAAACAGGCGGTTGTGCTGGATGAAATCTTTGGAATATTATATCAAGCTAAAAGCTAAATTGGATGAAACGATAAAAGTGAAACGAACTATAGCCTGATAGACGTGAAATATACGCGCTTTACAGGGAAAACCCCCGTCTAATATTTCTAGTTTCTCCGACCATTTTGCTGCGTGGTGAATGAGCTTACATAAACTTCATTCATGCACCTTTCCACACTTACAGATGTTCAGTGTAATATAGATCTGATTACGACAATTGAAAGAGAACAGAAAACTGAAAAGAGCAGCGAAACTCTAAACGATGTAGACATGGAGTACGATAGAATTTCTGAAGAGGAGGATCACACTGACGACGACGAAAATACAGACGAGGATTTGGAGTACGAAACAGAGACAGAATCTGACTTGGAAACTGATTTGTATGAGAATAGGTAACCGAAGGGACCACTTGTCCAGACATATGGTTTCAAATCCAGGGTGCTTTGTTATGCAAGATGGTGGGTTCTGAACTTCTTGTAAAACGAGCTCACTATTCAAAACTTCCGTACACTCTTCGATTTCCACACAACACTGACATTCTTTAGCGTTGTGGAGAAGCTCAATGTTGCAGTTACCACATTTACACCTACAATTTCACAAGAAACATGAATTACACAAACCTTTAATGATAAAACGCAAAGGAAGACAAACACACAAACCGGCGTGCTTGATCACGGCACGCGCAACAACACATCGTCAAGTACTCACCATTTGCGCACTTCTTCTGTCCCATCGAGTATCCGTTGCAATTCGTTTAAACGCTCATCGTAGCTTTGCTTTTTTTTCGGTATTCAACAAGCCATTCCTCGTTAGCAACTGGTTGGTTAGCATATGGACCAACCGGCTGAACATCGTCCATTGCCGTTGCTTCCCCTACAGTTTCTTGATTGCATACGGCCCAGGAATATAGTTCCAATCAGAGGTAACTTTCATTGTCCGTGTCTGTGCTTGACGAGGACATTTTCGGCGTTATAAAATAAGTTCAAAACCAACTGGTATGATTCACTACTTCGCTGTTTATAACGCTGGGATTACTGAGTCTGAGATATGGGTTACTACTGTGACGTATTAGTTACCAGTTCCCCACTTTCGCGGTTTCAAAAAGTTCTTGCCGTTAAAATTTGAATTTTTTGAATTTCACCGCTCTATAACTCGGTGAACAAAAGCTCGAATTTAAATCTGTTTTCGATTTTTAATATCAGCGCGTCAAGAATATCCTAAAAATATAAAGTCTCATTTGGTCGCATAGACACTTTAAGGTTAGACTATACATTTGGTGAGTTGAAGATAAATTTCGTGAGGAAATAAAATGTCGTTAAAGAATTTGTTCGATTCTCATTCCAGACGGCGCGGGTAAATATCAGACGAATTAGTCTGATGACGTCAGAGTTCCGTAGCTCAGGCTCAAAAAAACCGCGCAGGATTTCTCTATTTACAGCCCGATTTTCAGGTTGTTTGGATAAACGCGCTGTGATTGGTGGGATTTTCAATTTCGTGACGCGTACACGCGACCCCCCGTTGTTCACATTGCACTCATGGCTTCGACCAACCTCGTACCCAGGGTCTTATCTATGGAGGGGGATTAGGGACAAAATTGTTATAGGAAGGCATTGGGTCGTACTATTGGGTAGGCAATGGGTCGTACTGGACAGGCAATGGGTCGTACTGGACAGGCAATGGGTCGTACTGGATAGGCAATGGGTTGTACTGGACAGGCAATGGGTCGTACTGGACAGGCAATGGGTCGTACTGGACAGGCAATGGGTCGTACTGGACAGGCAATGGCGTACTGGACAGGCAATGGGTCGTACTGGACAGGCAATGGGTCGTACTGGACAGGCAATGGGTCGTACTGGACAGGCAATGGGTCGTACTGGACAGTATCTCACATGTTATTGCGCATGCGCATAACATAAATACAGCTAACGACAAGTAACGCGGGCTCGCCACGCTCCAAAGACTTTATATGCTGAGACTATATGTTGTTCAAATGAATTTCACGCTTCATCAGCATAGAATTGTTTAAAATGTCAAGAGACCGCGAAGATATGTTACAACGTGCTAAAGATACTTCAAAGAACGCACTAGCCGAGTTGAAAACAGAGCCACAAAGCTCAACTCAGAATACTGAGACGACCGTCAACACTCGGTCTCCGAATGCCGTTGATCGTCAAAGACAACAAAGTGCAACTGATGATTTTAGGTGAGTCAATAAAAAATAAATGGAATCTACGAGTGTTCCATGTATTTTCTTCAAAGCATATTGCAAATGAATAAATAATATAAAAAATACGAATTTGGAAAACACGTGGGATATCGCTTCCATTTTGGCGCGAATTATTACAATTGATATGTTTTGGAACACTATTTGTATCGATCTTCACAAAACCAATACAGAATCAAGGTGTAAAATTTAAAAAGTCACATATATAGGAAATGAATTTTGTAGTTCAACTAATCTTGTTATTTTGGTCTTTCACTTAAGGTGGCGCCCTACTGTTTCTTGAAAGTTGAGCAAATTTCAATCTCGAAAAGTGCCCATCAATGGATATTTCGGAAAAGATTGAAATTAAAGCTATGCATAAAATAACTTTCAGGGCATCAAATACTATTAATGGCTAAAGTGTTTCATCTGTTGCTATGACAACAGTGACGTTTCAAAATGGCCGAAAATGAACATTTAATCGAATTTATTTCGCAAACGAGTCGGTGGCTCCCGATTTTTTTTGCATTTAAACATTTCTTTTAGTTTAATTAATAAATAGGCAAATTAAAAAAAAATTCTGTGGATCCAATTATTTAAAAAAATTAAAAAAACATGATTTTGTTTGTGTAAAATAATTGGATCCATAGAATTTTTTTTTAATCTGCCTATTTATTAATTAAACTAAAAGAAATGTTTAAATGCAAAAAAAATCGGGGGTCACCGACTCGTTTGCGAAATAAATTAGATTAAATGTTCATTTTCGGCCATTTTGAAACGTCACTGTTGTCATAGCAACAGATGAAACACTTTAGCCATTAATAGTATTTGATGCCCTGAAAGTTATTCTATGCATAGCTTTAGTTTCAATCTTTTCCGAAATAGCCATTAATGGGCACTTTTCGAGATTGAAATTTGCTCAACTTTCAAGAAACAGTAGAGCGCCACCTTAAGTGAAAGACCAAAATAACAAGATTAGTTGAACTACAAAATTCATTTCCTATATATGTGACTTTTTAAATTTTACACTTTGATTCTGTATTGGTTTTGTGAAGATCGATACAAATAGTGTTCCAAAACATACAATTGTAATAATTCGCGCCAAAATGAAAGCGATATCCCACGTGTTTTCCAAATTCGTATTTTTTATATTATTTATTCATTTGCAATATGCTTTGAAGAAAATACATGGAACACTCGTAGATTCCATTTATTTTTTATTGACTCACCTAAAATCATCAGTTGCACTTTGTTGTCTTTGACGATCAACGGCATTCGGAGACCGAGTGTTGACGGTCGTCTCAGTATTCTGAGTTGAGCTTTGTGGCTCTGTTTTCAACTCGGCTAGTGCGTTCTTTAAAGTATCTTTAGCACGTTGTAACATATCTTCGCGGTCTCTTGACATTTTAAACAATTCTATGCTGATGAAGCGTGAAATTCATTTGAACAACATATAGTCTCAGCATATAAAGTCTTTGGAGCGTGGCGAGCCCGCGTTACTTGTCGTTAGCTGTATTTATGTTATGCGCATGCGCAATAACATGTGAGATACTACGACCCAATGCCTGTCCAGTACGACCCATTGCCTGTCCAGTACGACCCATTGCCTGTCCAGTACGACCCATTGCCTGTCCAGTACGACCCATTGCCTATCCAGTACGACCCATTGCCTGTCCAGTACGACCCATTGCCTGTCCAGTACGACCCATTGCCTGTCCAGTACGACCCATTGCCTGTCCAGTACGACCCATTGCCTATCCAGTACGACCCATTGCCTGTCCAGTACGACCCATTGCCTATCCAGTACGACCCATTGCCTGTCCAGTACGACCCATTGCCTATCCAGTACGACCCATTGCCTGTCCAGTACGACCCATTGCCTGTCCAGTACGACCCATTGCCTGTCCAGTACGACCCATTGCCTGTCCAGTACGACCCATTGCCTATCCAGTACGACCCATTGCCTGTCCAGTACGACCCATTGCCTATCCAGTACGACCCATTGCCTGTCCAGTACGACCCATTGCGTATCCAGTACGACCCATTGCGTATCCAGTACGACCCATTGCCTGTCCAGTACGACCCATTGCCTGTCCAGTACGACCCATTGCCTGTCCAGTACGACCCATTGCCTGTCCAGTACGACCCATTGCCTGTCCAGTACGACCCATTGCCTGTCCAGTACGGCCCATTGCCTGTCCAGTACGACCCATTGCCTGTCCAGTACGACCCATTGCCTGTCCAGTACGACCCATTGCCTGTCCAGTACGACCCATTGCCTGTCCAGTACGACCCATTGCCTGTCCAGTACGACCCATTGCCTGTCCAGTACGACCCTTGCCTGTCCAGTACGACCCATTGCCTGTCCAGTACGACCCATTGCCTGTCCAGTACGACCCATTGCCTACCCAATAGTACGACCCAATGCCTTCCTATAACAATTTTGTCCCTAATCCCCCTCCATACTTATCTCTTGGGACGAGGTTGGGCTTCGACCCGTGCTTCGATATGGACTTGTTATGTATAATCTAGACTATGTTTTATCACCATTTGATCAAAATAAGTTCATGGATACATCCACAGTGCAGAGAAGTTAAAAAGTGCTGGCTATCCAAATCCAAGTAAGTTTGGGGCGAATATATCATGTCTCGCGCTGCGAAATTCTGTTCGGTTTCGTATTTCAACTTGCTGTTCTACAATCGCATTTCTTTGCTTTTTCATACCCAAAATGTTTCTTTTTATATGCAAAATATGTCTTAGACTTATATATGCATGATAATACAGTAGTTTTACGGCTGAGTGGTCTGTAATGTAAATTTGAACCACATTTGAATAGCGTGTTTGTTTGATGTTTTGACGCGCACATGATATGCTACAGGCTACAGAATAACTAGAAATTACTATCGCAAGTGAAGTGCTGCCTCATTTCAAAGAAATTACAATATTTTACAAGACAGATTGGCGACGTAAAGAGGCGCGGGTAGAACTGCAGGGGAAACTGCTTCGTTATCGCATTTATGGTCACAAATGTTTTTCAATCATTAATAATTAATTACCAAAGCTTGATAAACCAAAAAACAAAATCGAGAAATACCAGGTTATTTATTACCTTCGACGGTTATTAGCACACATCCCTTCAGATGTTCCCTTCAGATGTCTTAAAAATTGCAACAGTGTTGCAATCAACAGTTAGCAAGCAATGTTGATAGTTTAACCGAGACTCCAAAAATAGAATATTGAGTGCATTTTCAAAAAAATAAGGTGGATTGTTAGTTGCCATAAACCAATCACCGGCAAATGGGTCACTATATTGCAAAGAATACATTTTATCAGAGCAAAAAGGTTTTATTAACATAATTTCTTATACAAGTATAAAGGTTATTTCCAACACACAATATGACATTTAGGAATGATGAATCCCATGCATTAATGTTTGTTATTTGATAATGTATTATTGCACATTTTGTTTAAATTGTTTTGTATTGCCTTGTCTAAAATCAGCACAAATCGTTTTACTTGGGTCAACAACATCCAACCTCGTACGCAGGGCATTTTGCTTCCACGGTGGAAGGTCTGCGAAAATGGCCCTGGGATCGGCTGGTCACATGACACCCAGAATTTCTGGGTGTTTAGATATGATAATTTTTGTGGTCTTTGTTCCATTGCCTTTGTCTACTTTATTGACCTGAACAATTGAAAAATAATCAGAGTTGTTCATGTCAGCATTTGTCGGCATAAAAGCAGCTAACAAAATTAATAATTTACCATACATCCATGGTTATTTCTTACAAAAGGTATGAAGAAGCATATATGCAATTTAGTGAAAGTTATCACTTCTAATTTGCTGTACAATTTAAAGACAGCATTCAGATTTAAATGAATAAATTATACTCGGCTGAATTAATTGGAGTTTTATGACAAGCCAATCACATTATAGAATGGACCAGCCGATCCCAGGGACATTTTCGCCGACCTTCCACCGTGGAGGCAAAATGCCCTGGGTACGAGGTTGAACAACATCATATATTGTGAGACCAGTATTTTCTTCGACATCATTTGCCATTCTCAACAACAGAGCAACAATAACATACACATTGTAACATAATATGTTGTTACCAGTAGCGAAACTGGTCGTAGCAACTGGTCATGTTATGACTGAATATGTAAATCGTTTAAAATTTTGCATACTGGTTGTTACAACCAACTGAATTAACATCAATGTTGTTCCAGAAAAGATTATATCTGTTCTTCGAGTGGTCTTGAATCCTGTTTCTATTGTTCGAGTGGTCTTGAATCCTGTTTGATTCTTACGTTGTTGTGTCCACCAATTCGGGCACGATATTGATCGATTGTCACTCCCATTTCAGGTAAAGTTCTCTGCACAGATGTAAGTTTGTTGAGCAACAGGCACAAACCTTCGTTTGTAAATATTGAGTATTGTCTTTGGCGAGAACTGTCAAATGTCACCGGCTTCGCTAGGTTTGATTTTAACGAGCACAATGACTTCGTTTGATTTGAGTTGCGTGTACACACGAGACAAACCAAGTACACAGAACTATCTTAGTCGTCTTACCTTGAAAACAGAATATCTCCTCACTGAAATGAATTGAAATTCCCAACAGCACCAAAGGCAGGACAGATCGTTCGAGAACTTCGTCTCACCTCATGGCGTTGTGTGATCAGAAAATACCATGTTCGTGGTGGCGTTGACAAGTTCCGAACATTAATTCCGTACAACTTCCGTGAAAACGAATAACCCTCTGGAGTATGTGAACAATCTCGTTACAGAGCAAACTACGTCACAAAACGTCATAAAACTGAACATCCACCTAGGAAATTTTCACATATATCGAGATCTTGTTGACTATACATAGGTGCGGAAAGAGGTCTGGGCACGAGACATAGATAACCCATGTCAAGATTAGTGTGCTGCCTACGGCAGCAATTATCTTTGGTTCGCTTGCTTGCGCCTAAGTTGAAGGTTTTCTATTTGATCATGTGCCTTCTTTATATTCCCCGTAGTTGTAGAAAGATAGAAAACACTCGGATATACAGCTGATAAAAGTTTTCGAAATCAAATAACTATATAAACCCATGACATATGACACTAAATAACACAAAACCATGTATACATACATTGTATGATTGTAATAACCATGTAACAACAGTCAACAAATCACAAAAATATAAAGCAGCTATTATGCTTGGCTATATGTTTACAGGGTTTTGTTTTATTTAGTGACAATCGTCATCCTTTCGAGAATCCATGGGAGTAACACATGTAAAAATCTTACAGGTTGTAACAAGGTTGTTGGTTCAACATGTTCAGCATAATGTCAACATGATAGATCAGGACTGCTAAAATAATAGCACGGTTCAAGCATGTTTCAACATGTTGTGACAGGCTTGTTGAATCGACAGTCGTTATTCATGCATGTGAGAACATGCAAAAACCAGCTTGATAGAACAACCAAGTTCATGGCTGTTGTATAACAATACTGTTCAACCTTGTTATTTCATCATGCTCTGACAACATGTTGTATCATATATGAACAATGTTGTTCAACACTGTTCAAGCATCAGCCATGAACAATACTGATTCAACATCCATGAACAGGCCTGTTTACAACCCTGTTCAAGCTGGCCAGCTCAACCCTGTTCAAGCCTGCCAATATCAACCAATGTGTTTTAGCCTATACACAGGTAGAAACAGACTGTACGTTTTTACGTGTGTATAGTATGTTGTGCCATACAACTGACTATCATCATACAGTACAATTCCATTGTTCAATTTCAGTCACATTTGCTGTACATATTGCCAATATCACAATACAACTTATTCTATTCAAATATTTACTATGTCACCAATTATATTCAATGCAGTCGAGTTTCCATGTAAGCATTAGAGTTATTACTATGTAACGTACAGTAATTTATGTGATTTATGCTGATTTATGCAAACCATTTCAGTCTTATATATGTGTGTAACAACATTTTGAAAAGCTAACTGATACTAATTCATTATGAGTATAGTTTTACTAACCTTTACTTATGCCTTTGAGAAGCTATATCGGTCAATATGGAATATTGTCCATTTCCGCCATTTTAGGGTTATGTATACTAAAATGGCTCTAACCTTTTTTCCATTTGTTCAATGTCAGTCATATTTGCTGTACATATTGCCAATATCACAATGCAACTTATTCTATTCAAATATTTACTATGTCACCAATTATATTCAATGCAGTCGAGTTTCCATGTAAACATTAGAGTTATTACTATGTAACGTACAGTAATTTATGTGATTTATGCTGATTTATGCAAACCATTTCAGTCTTATATATGTGTGTAACAACATTTTGAAAAGCTAACTGATACTAATTCATTATGAGTATAGTTTTACTAACCTTTACATCATATTATGCCTTTGAGAAGCTATATCGGTCAATATGGAATATTGTCCATTTCCGCCATTTTAGGGTTGTGTATACTAAAACGGCTCTAACCTTTTTTCCATTTGTTCAATGTCAGTCATATTTGCTGTACATATTGCCAATATCACAATGTAACTTATTCTATTCAAATATTTACTATGTCACCAATTATATTCAATGCAGGCGAGTTTCCATGTAAACATTAGAGTTATTACTATGTAACGTACAGTAATTTATGTGATTTATGCTGATTTATGCAAACCATTTCAGTCTTATATATGTGTGTAACAACATTTTTGAAAAGCTAACTGACACTAATTCATTATGAGTATAGTTTTACTAACTTTTACATGATATTATGCCTTTGAGAAGCTCTAGTCGGTCAATATGGAATATTGTCCATTTTCCGCCATTTTAGGGTCGTGTACTAAAACGGCTCTAACTTTTTTTCCATTTGTTCAATTTCAGTCATATTTGTTGTACATAGTGCCAATATCACAAGATAAGTTTTTGGTTATGGATGTTTGGATAGTATTACACAGTATACAAGCTAGACCAGTTTTTCATACACAATTTAGTGTCATTTCATCATTAACATGTTAATTTATGCTAATTTATGCTATATATATTTAATTTTGGGCGGACCAAATATCGAAATGCTGAAAGCCCATCACATATCCTTTCAGAAAAGGTATAGCTTTCTATATAGTTCTAAATAATTGCTGAGAAAATAAATGGACATTGACACTGGTCAATTTTCATTGATTTTACCACAGTCAAGAATGAGTTAAAGAGAGAAGAGAATTACTGGAATTATTGGACGGAGATTTGTTTCACCGGGTTCGCGTTTGGCCGGCCGCATGGTGGATGCAGAAGGCTTTCTGGGCAAAGGCGATCTGCGATGAAGAAACTTTTAAAGTAACATTGTTTTTATTGGAATGGCTGGGCGCCTAATGTAATTGGAAAGTAGGTGATGTTGTCAGTGTAGTGGAGTAAATGTTGGGAAAGAAAAGAAAAGAGCAAGGCAAATAGATTTTATCGTGGAAAATTTGAAAAGGAAGAAAGACAAATGGTTTTATTTGCCGACATGTTAATTTTCGCACTTGAATTAAATGCAAATGGTATTGAATAGTCAAGGAAATTGATGATATGTTATGTAAATGTGTGAAAGCAAAGTATATAATGGCATTTGGGAATGGATAGTTTTTAGGAGTTTTGGATGTTTTCAAAAGGCATGTAATTATTGCGTTCGACGAAGGAGAACGCATTCTAATCTTGCATGTCATGGGTTACTGTGCTTTACAGCTAAAAGAAATCAAGATAAAACTTTACCCTTTTTTAATAAATTACCGGAATAAATAATGAAAGCGTATGCGTATGTTGATCTGAAATCCTTAGAGTTTTCGACTTATATACGATCATTTTAACACAGTGACATACGAATGCTATTTTATCTTGGTTCTCATGTTTCAACTTTGATTTTTGTTGCTCATACCCTTATAACATAATATAAGACTAGGAGTGGAGTCTTGCTGCCTCGGGACTGACACAGGAGCAGTGGGTACGAGGTCGGGCCAAATCGAACAGCACGTTCATAATATTTGCTGAATTGAACGACTTATCTGGCGGTCATATTTCAAATCGTACAAACGAACGGGATTACCTTTCTAATATTAAAATAGCATACGTAAATCATGCGGGATCCGATGTCACAGTTGTCAAAAACATTGAGGTTATCATGTCTCCTTCGGTAGTATCGTTTGTTGCCGTGTTCCACTCGATAACAATCTAAACCATGTATCAAGGCGATCATATAGCACATTATAGCCTTCTAATATTAAAATAACATACGGTAATGATATGGCGCGTTTATAATGTCAAAATTCAGTATGACCATTTGAACGCCATACATCTAATTCGAACAACATTTACTCGAAACGAGCAAGCCTCGCGAAGTTGTAAATTTTCCATTCAAGCGATACTTTTGGAAAATCGAACTTGACGTTTGTAATATTTCTGAATTGAACTTAAGACGCTGTAATATATTTATTAGCTTTATTTATTTTCATAATTCGTTACAGCATAATTTTATGTTTATAAACCAATCTTCATTCACCACTTGCTCGTCCACATGCGTCGAATGGACTTACACAATCTTTAATCACTTAGCAGATAATCGGAAATTAATCGATAGAAGCCGACAACCGACAACATTCAGGCTGATGGGTTATCGGCCGATCGCGTCAACATATATCGGCATATATCGGCGGTCCCGTATAAATATCATTATCGCTTTTCTACTTGTGACATTTCCTTTTGTTTGTCAAGAAAAACGCGACGGATATATTCTTCCACAATGAATTTGATGTGGCGAATGACATATTTCTCGTTATAGGTGAGACAATTTTTTGAGTTGCGACTTCCGTCATTCGTAGTTACCGACACATCTTTGCCCAATAATATACAATATCTTCCAGAAGTAGAACGTTGCAAGTGTATTTTCATTCTGGAAAATTTAGAATGTTGTTGTTTTTTTTCTTTCTAAAATTACGCGATTGTAGTTGAACGCATTTTAAAAGGCAGAGACATGTGAGCAACAGTCTCAAATAGTCAGATTGCATTGACACCCCAGCTCATCCGCCCTTCGAACCGACGCAAACATGAAGCCTAATGCGAAGTGAAGTTTGGCCCCAAATTCAACTGTTAAGAATTTATGGTGACCAATATATCGGTAACCAGCGATAAATCGGTCGATCAGATAGTAAATCGTATCGAAATTTATGGGATCGGTAAATGATCGGCTCACGATCACTAAAAGTGATGAATATTAATTGCTGATGATATATTGGCAATGCTGCGTGGTTTATAAATAGAACGAAGCAATAACATATATGATAGTGATATGTTGGGAATAAGTGATAAAAATGTGTTGGCAATAAGTGATATATGCATATTAGATGTGTGAAGTTGATCGTGCAGGTTGTTGTAGTCTTGAGAAAGACTGTTGTTGGTGACTGACGTTTCGACGGCCTCAGCGGCGGTCATCTTCAGAGTGTAGGATGGCTCTGAAGATGACCGCCGCTGAGGCACGCTTGCGGCGTGGTTTATAAATAGAACGAAGCAATAACATATATGATAGTGATATGTTGGCAATAAGTGATATATGTATATGTTGCTTCGTGGTTTATAAATAGAACGAAGCAATAACACATGATAGTGATGTAATGTTAGGAGTATATGCGGCGTAACCATGTTAACGTCACCAATTTCACGATCGGACAAATCGGACGATTGGACGGACGAATCTGCCCTTACTTCCTACTCCCCTTACTTCCTACTTAGCATCACGCGGTATCAAGTTACGGTTTCACGAATCGTACGAATCGTACGAATGGAATCTATTCGACAGTATTGGAACAACTTGCAGTTGTCTACTAGCGCGAAACAAACTCTTAGATAGAATAATTGTTAGCTAGTCGAACCATTCTTTACTGTTGTTACTTTATACTGTTTTATTTGTCTTTGTTGTTGTACACGCCCTTAAGCGTGTTTAAATAAAGTTATCTATCTATCTATGCTGGCCTGATATCCTTGCTGTAATCTTCTATTTAGTACAACGTATTTACTATCATGTAAATAGTAGTTTAAAAGTACTGTAAATCAACCGTTCTACAAACAAAAAACGTAAACAAACCTTTGTGTTAACTAACTTCATAGGGTCGCTGCGCCTTGGCCAAAAAGACCCGGTACGCATTTCGCTCTAGGAGACCTTACGAGGTGCTACACTTCTGGTAGTTTCCTTCGGTTGGTACGTTAAATACGGTTGGTACGGTACGTTTGTACGTTAGATACAGTCGGTACGCTCGGTACGGTTTGTACGTTCGGTACGGTTTGTACGTTAGATACAGTCGGTACGCTCGGTATACGCTCGGTACGCTCGGTACGTTCGGTCGGTACGTTCGGTACGGAGATATATAGTCGGTACGTTCGGTACGCTCGGTACGTTCGGTACGCTCGGTACGGTTTGTACGTTATAGATACAGTCGGTACGTTAGATACAGTCGGTACGTTCGGTACGCTCGGTACGTTCGGTACGGTTTGTACGTTATAGATACAGTCGGTACGTTAGATACAGTCGGTACGTTCGGTATGGTTTGTACGTTATAGATACAGTCGGTACGTTAGATACAGTCGGTACGCTCGGTACGTTCGGTACGTTCGGTACGTTCGGTACGCTCGGTATACGTTCGGTACGGTTTGTAATTGTACGTTAGATACAGTCGGTACGTTAGATACAGTCGGTACGTTCGGTACGCTCGGTACGGTTTGTACGTTCGGTACGGTTTGTACGTTAGATACAGTCGGTACGCTCGGTACTACTACGTTCGGTAGGCTCGGTACGGTTTGTACATTATAGATACAGTCGGTACGTTAGATACAGTCGGTACGTTCGGTACGGTTTGTACGTTCGGTACGTTCGGTACGGTTTGTACGTTCGGTACGTTCGGTACGGTTTGTACGTTCGGTACGTTCGGTATACGCTCGGTACGTTCGGTACGGTTTGTACGTTAGATACAGTCGGTACGTTAGATACAGTCGGTACGCTCGTTACGTTCGGTATACGCTCGGTACGCTCGGTACGCTCGGTACGTTCGGTACGCTCGGTACGGTTTGTACGTTATAGATACAGTCGGTACGTTAGATACAGTCGGTACGCTCGGTACGGTTTGTACGTTAGATACAGTCGGTACGTTAGATACAGTCGGTACGGTTTGTACGTTAGATACAGTCGGTACGCTTTGTACGTTAGATACAGTCGGTACGGTTTGTACGTTAGATACAGTCGGTACGGTTTGTTTGTACGTTAGATACAGTCGGTACGGTTTGTACGTTAGATACAGTCGGTACGGTTTGTACGTTAGATACAGTCGGTACGCTTTGTACGTTAGATACAGTCGGTACGGTTTGTACGTTAGATACAGTCGGTACGGTTTGTACGTTAGATACAGTCGGTACGTTCGGTACGGTTTGTACATTAGGATAGTCAGTATGATCGCTAAATAATATTCAATGCCTGACCGTAATGATCGTGAATACTCACTAGTATTTAGCAACTATGTCTACTTTTTCTATTATGTACATTTGATCTATAAGTATTCATACAAAAATAAATGTTAGTTAATGGGGAAAAACCCCCAAACCCCATTAGCCAATCACAACAAGCCTTACGAGAGGTGCTACAATACCCGGTCCGACCCAGGATTTGAACCCGGGTAGCAAAACAAGCGCCTGGGTACGAGGCTGCAGGCCATCTGGGAACGATTGGGGCTTTTCCCAGTGGGCTTTTCCGGTTTATTAGACAACAATTTGGTCTCTATTAACTTCTGCATCATTCTTGTAGTTTCGTTCACCATGCTCACATCTGTTTATACTAAAGTTGCCATCGTTGATTTTGGTATCCAATGGATCCTTTGGGCTGTGTCATCTGTTTTGAAGACCGAGATGTTTTATGATCTGGCTGGAACTACCACGTTCGTTTATTTAGTGTGGCAGACGTTATTTTGGACTGGGCGATTTTATCCACGACAAGTTATTCAGTCAACATGTATAACAGCATGGGCGGTACGACTAGGACTTTTTCTTTTTACAAGAATTATTCGAGAAGGTGGAGATAGTCGTTTTAAGAAGGTTCGAGACAATCCTGGTAAGCTTCTCATATTTTGGACTGTCCAAGGGATTTGGGTTTACATGACTCTGCTTCCTACCGTTGTATTGCATTCGTCAAGAAACAACAGACCAATGTATTGGAAAGACTACTTTGGTTGGGCCCTCTGGGCTTTTGGATTTTGCATTCAGGTTGTAGCAGATCATCAAAAGATAAAATTCAGAAGTGATCCCTTAAATCATAAAAGATTTATCACATCTGGTCTTTGGAGCATGTGCAGACATCCTAATTATCTTGGTGAGATATTAATGTGGTTTGCATTATTCTTACCAGCTTCATCTGTTATGTATGGGTGGCAGTTGTTAAGCATTGTATCACCAGCTTTTGTGGCTTTTCTTCTCATCTGTATCAGTGGTATCCCAATCCAAGAAGCACAGGCAAGGAGGAGATGGTCTAATGTCCAAGCTTATCTTGCATACAGGCAAAACACAGCTAAACTAATTCCTGGAATATGGTGATTTTCAAGTAATGCATGTTGTGGAAATGTGTTGCTAAAGTGCGTGAATTTTGCTTCCAGTGCAATAAATTGTGTAGGATCTATTTAAGAAATAGAAAACATATCCCATTACCTCTATTGAGTTATAGAGGTATGCATATGTACGTAGATGGATAATCAAATTAGAATGTTGCTCCCTACAGTTAAATCCTTTGTTCCCATGCAATAGTGTACTATATAGGATGTTATTACCTGTATACCTCGCATATAATCCACCAATCAGCTGTCTCTATTAGCATAATGTGGCAGCCCAATATTTTTACAATGTAGGGCAGCTACATATCAGGCAGTAACCTTTGGGCTGTTTATGTGCAAAGAAACATCTCTATGATAAGATATTTTGTTCGATGTAATAAAACACCTATTGGATTCCTCTTCACCCAATATTACAAAATATTTAAGTCTTGATTTGCAATATTAGGCTTAACCTGAACTCCGATTTTTCCAAGTTCCGGTTCCAGCCGGAACTCATGAAAAATGTTCGGCTGGAACCAGAACTTATTTGCCAAAATATGGTCAGCAGTTGATCTGTAGTGCTCAGGCTTTCTAAGACTATGCAAGGCGTCAACGCGATTAAAAACAGATCAACTATTAGGAAACAAAGGACTTTCTTGAGAATATTCAGTATTCACATTTTATCGGACAAAAATGTCCATGATACCAGTATGGAAAACAAAAAATTAAAACATTATAAAACTAGTTTTATATGTAATAGAAATATGAAGGACAATTTTAATAATTTTCTATCTGGTATTTAATGAGGGGTTATTTTCACTTTTTGACCACTTAATTCCAGAAGGATAATGTCAGACTAAGCTACTGGTTCAAACAGAAAGATACTACTCTGATTTCCAGATCCGGCCTGAGCTTATTTCTGTTCCGGTTCCGGCCGGAACTTTTAATTTGGTTCCGGTGCATCCCTAGTAATATTGGGCTCAGAGGAATCCAATACCGGTAAGTAATAATGTTTTACTCTATTACATTGTTCTCCATTCCGACTCTGTCGAATGTGTGCTGTTCTCTTTTCTGACTATGATTTGTATATATATGTTCTATCTCTGTTTGCACATTTGGTGTGCTGTACCTCGGCGTGCTACAAATTGGTGGTAAGTGTTGGGATTGTCCCCGTACATATGAAACCGGAGTCCACACAGAGGGCCACAAATGGTTAAAGGTTTCTTGACTAGACATGCCTTGTATCAAAATGTTGAATTCACATGAACTAAACTTGATGTGTTTATGCAAATGACAGTTGCATTAAGTTTGGTTCTTGTGAAGTTTGATGTTTGAAACATAATAATATTTAATGAGGATACTCCACTCAGCAAATGTGATTTTCAGGACATTGAAACAACATAAAGTTGAAAGAACATTGAATGCAAGATTGAATGTATGAAGCTTTTCAATCAATCAATCAACCTAGCATCTATTTATCAAGTTATTTTACAATGATAGATTGGTGTAGAAATGAATGTTTAAAACTTGGACCAGTTGTTCTGTTACTTGCACTGTATGTATGCTGTGGCCCTCCACAGGGTGACAAGCAAATAACTTCTCCTAATATGATGGTTAACAAAGCATAGAGGTAATGTTCACCAAAGATAAACTGATGTTTACAAACAACTTCTTCCAACCAGTACTTTAAGAAATGTTTGGAGAACAATAAGGAGAATTTGTATGCTGTGTAGTCAATTTATGCAAGATTAATGTACATGCATAATTCTGGTTTTTGATAATTAAATATATAATTGCTTCAAGATCATTATTTTACCAGCACTTACAGTATGAGTGAAGGTTGTAAGAGTTAATTACCGAAAACGAGGAATGTAGGGCTGTATATCGCATACATCTCGACGTTCGAGGTAATTAACTGTCTTATTTCATGATTGAGGAGGTTTTCTAACCAAGTTTTGTTTATTTTTTCACCTTGGACAAGGATTTTCCTAGTTTTTTCTTCATTTCTTATCTAATTAGTATTCATAGGGTTGTATGCTAGGGTATACTGTACATCCGCGGTACATCAAAGGAAACTGACGCAATCATGTAATAAGGCCTGATACTTCCCCCTTTTCCATCCCACTCCAAAGGCTCAGTACTCAGGTTATGAAGGTCAAGGTAATCATGACAACTAGTATTATGCATTGCACAGGAACAACTTACAAAATTTACAAGTTTAGTAAAAACACCCTTTACTACAAAACCATTTTACTTTGTTCTCGATAATTTTGACAAATGACAACCATGATGTTCTATATAATACACAGTTTTTATAACAATAGTGTCAGTTGCATTGCTATTAAAGGGAAGAAGAACATCATGGCAAAACAACACCAATAATGTTTTTTTATTGATAGTTTTCTGACTTGCCCAATTCATTCACTGCCTGAAGAACTTCTTCACAATTTTTATTGGCTAATGTAATATTGGTCTCATTTCCAAATCCTACAGAATAAAGAAATAACTCAGTAAATTTAACAAAATGTAATGTACCTGTACAACCAAGTTTCATCAGGAACTGTACTTATTTGAATTCCTTGTAATACAGATTATTGGTACATTTAACAAACTTGCAATTTCAATTTGTGTAACAGACTCAAGACTGTTAAATATTTTTAGAAAGTGTTTGCATTAGCTATCAAGTATCAACCAATGAAAAACATACCATATCGGGCATAAAGCTTTGGTTGAATCCCACTGCATTCTCGAACAAGAAATGAAAATCCAGGGTTTTCTTTTTTCATGCTGACATAATACTTTTCCAAGAAATCTCTACATAAATGAAACAGCAAAATATCAAACAAATCCCAGACATTTTTATCCAGGAAATAATAATTATATATAGTTTAATAGAGATACGGTTATAATTATCAAGGGATATTTAAGCAATGAGTTGGCTATGAGCTCATATAGGATGAGAGCAAATGGTATAATTTTATTGTTTTATAATATAGAAACTTGTGGTAGTTTTAGGTATTTTTTCATGTTGTTTTATCAAGCATTAATACCTGAATTCCTATTTATTCACTTTGCCAAAACATTCTGCCATATAAGAACCAATCAGATTGCCGAATGGCTCATATATGTATGGTGGATGTCCATATTATATTGTATTATGGTAAGCAAGTTCAAAAACATTAGCACATCCAAATAGTAATAAAAATATCACAGGCAGGGCCGTCGCGAAGGGGATTGAGCAGGGGGGGTGGTAATTAATTTTGCTGACAAATGGGCGTGGTCACTGGGTGTGGACCGTGGTCGTTCAAAAACAATAAACCCAGACATGAACGACCAAACTACCAAAAACTCCGACTCACGGGAAAGATGGAACTATCCGTATATTGGCTTCTAGGGGGTCAATGAAAGTGGGGTTTAACTAAAAGAATAGTATAGAAAGGCCTGGCGTACATCACACTTCAGTTCCTCTGCTGTATATCTCGTGATTTCGATTTTCGAACAGTAATTACTGTCTTGCCGAATTGCCGAAAAAAGATTTGCCGACAAAAGTTGGGGTTTGCTGAGAGGATGAGCATGAAATGTTGTTGGTCAGCAGTCACATTAACTGGATAATATCGAGGTGGGAGTGTTAGGAAGACACTTCAGGTGGGGGGTTAGGGTTAGAAAACTCTTTAGGTGGGGGGTTAGGATCTAAGTTGTTTTAGGGATAGCGGTTATTTCATGGTTAAGTGACAAAATTCTGACGATTATATATACCTCGATTCCCTCATGCTCATCCTCGATCATTGCCCGGGTTATCATTACTTGGGTTATAGCAAACCCCACAAAAGTTTCATTTGCAGACAAATCCTTTATTTGCTGACAGAACTGGTTTTGCTGGGGGGTGTCACACCCCCCCTTCGCGACGGCCCTGGTGCTAGGTCATCAGCTTCATCACGTTGATGAGCCCCAAACAGCTGTCCGCGATTGCCGATTGACCTAGGCACTGCTCATCTAGTTGTCAGTCCACTCAGTTAAAACTGTTTTTTGCAGTATGAGTGGATTATAACATAAGACTTCTTGATGATATGTGTTTTAGAGCAGTGTGGTATATCCCACATCCCATCTTTAAGATTGTGATGTTTATATACCTATTTGGATGTGCTAGGTCATTCAGCTTCATCATGCTGACGAGCCCGAAACAGCTGTCCACGATTGCTGATTGCAGTGATTGACCTACCTAGGCACTGCTCATCTAGTTCCCACACTTAACGCAGGACGCAGCACCCACTCACATTGATTATGACACAAACATGAAACAACCGATGACGAACAATACTGGCGCACGCTTAACGCATGACACAACACCCTGTCACACTAATTATGACACAAACAAACGATGACGTAAATGTAATGAACCAGATGCCCTGACAAACACGCTTTACTTGACTCTGAAGATGACCGCCGTCGAAACGTCAGTCACCAACAATAGTTTTACTCATGACTACAACAACCTGGACGATCAACTTCACACATCTAATGATACTCCTAGGTTAAAACCATTCACTTTAAAAAAATAATTGTAAAATGGGCAAATCAATATTTATACATCTGAAATAAAAATACAAACCTAACAAACGTAACAACCAGCGAACCACCATTAAGTATTTACAATAAATAAAAAACAAACATTTCCTACCTTACTCCCTGACTATTTTTAGACGTTTGGCACAAATGAAGACGAATCTCACGAACAACTTTTGGAAAGTTTAGTCTCCCAATGGCGGCCATATTTTCCGTGACACCGGACCGCGCGCGCGCGCAGAATTTTTTTTTGGGATCACTTGCCATGGGGTTACCCGAAACAACTTTTATCCTAACCCTAACCCTAAATAACCCATCCTAGCCCTAACCCTAACCCCCCGCCTAGCGAGTTTTCTAACCCTAACCCCCCGTATTTTCTATAGAGACTATTAATGTGGGATTACTACACATGCGCAGTAAAGTGATCCCAAAAAAATTTTTGCCGCGCGCGCTGGTGGGTTACTACTTCATGTTAGAAACACATAGTGGTTTGCATATATATATATATATATATATAACACAAGATGAGAAACACAAGTTACTTCATCGAAATTTTATTTACTACAGAACTGTTTCGTATGGCAAGTGTTAAGCTTGCCACACTCATCAGGTAAATGATATAATATTTTGACAGCGCAACGGAATATATACAATAGATGCATAATTAATTTGATCATGTTACATGTAGTGGTGAGATTGCTATCGTAGTAGGAATTTCTTCCGGTGTCGGCATGTGGATACGAGTTCGTTCCGTTTGTTGAGAGAGCTTAGTTCGGGGTGGCATATGATGATAAATTTTTCGGACAGGCATAAGTTACAGCGTTTGGTTTTTATTAGAATATGGTTGTGATTTCTTAATGATTTTCCAGTTAATAGTATACGAGGTGTTAGAGTCTTTTAATTTCCAAATGTGCTTGCTTAGTTCGGTTGCGTTTCTCTTGGTTCTGTTACGGAAAGAGCTGGTGTGGTTAAGGTAGCGGGTTTTGAAAGTGTTCTCAGTAAGACCAACGTAGGTTTGTACTTCTTTCGTGGTTTTGTTCGTTTCAACTCAAACGTCAAAACCGATATCGGACATAAATTCCTCAAAGCAATCGATGAATCCTTCCCCATAAACCACCCGCTAAACAAAATATTCAACCGGAACACAATGAAACTAAGTTATAGTTGTATGCCGAATATCCAGAGCATCATCTCGTCGCACAATAAAACCATTCTACGCAAAGAAGCCAACAAGAACACCGTCACAGAAATAAATTGCAATTGCCGCGCGAAAGATGCCTGCCCACTGCAAGGAGAATGCCAAACAAAGGCAGTAATCTACCAGGCCGTAGTGACGAACAAAACCACGAAAGAAGTACAAACCTACGTTGGTCTTACTGAGAACACTTTCAAAACCCGCTACCTTAACCACACCAGCTCTTTCCGTAACAGAACCAAGAGAAACGCAACCGAACTAAGCAAGCACATTTGGAAATTAAAAGACTCTAACACCTCGTATACTATTAACTGGAAAATCATTAAGAAATCACAACCATATTCTAAAAAAACCAAACGCTGTAACTTATGCCTGTCCGAAAAATTTATCATCATATGCCACCCCGAACTAAGCTCTCTCAACAAACGGAACGAACTCGTATCCACATGCCGACACCGGAAGAAATTCCTACTACGATAACAATCTCACCACTACATGTAACATGATCAAATTAATTATGCATCTATTGTATATATTCCGTTGCGCTGTCAAAATATTATATCATTTACCTGATGAGTGTGGCAAGCTTAACACTTGCCATACGAAACAGTTCTGTAGTAAATAAAATTTCGATGAAGTAACTTGTGTTTCTCATCTTGTGTTATACCGCTCTGCGTACGCATTGAGCACTCTATCCGTACGATTTTGTATGCGCTAGTTTCTATCCTCACGATAGTTTCTATCACTGCATTTATATATATATATATATATATATATATATATATTATATATATATATATATATATATATATATATATATATATATATATATATATATATATATATATATATATATATATATATATATATATATATATATATATATATATAATATTATATATATATATATATATATATATATATATATATATATATATATATATATATATATATATATATATATATATCAAATAGAGAGCTTGTGTTTGTGTTTCGAGAGTGCTCGATACCATCGGTAGAGCAAATATATAGAATAACTGGACACGGTTACACTTTCGACATTAGTTTATTGCATACAGTTCTGTTTCGTACAGGCGAACCTTTGGTCTATATATAGAACATTTAGTCTAGCACTGATGAGTGCAGGTTCGCCTGTACGAAACAGAACTGTATGCAATAAACTAATGTCGAAAGTGTAACCGTGTCCAGTTATTCTATATATATATATATATATATATACATTATAATGGTTGTTTATAGTGGTTTGCATACATACATCTGGTGGTTTGTGGTGGTTTACGGTTGTTTGTGGTGGTTTACGGTTGTTTGTGGTGGTTTACGGTTGTTTCTGGTGGTTTACGGTTGTTTCTGGTGGTTTACGGTTGTTTCTGGTGGTTTACGGTTGTTTCTGGTGGTTTACGGTTGTTTCTGGTGGTTTACGGTTGTTTCTGGTGGTTTACGGTTGTTTCTGGTGGTTTACGGTTGTTTCTGGTGGTTTACGGTGGTTTACGGTTGTTTCTGGTGGTTTGTGGTTGTTTCTGGTGGTTTACGGTTGTTTCTGGTGGTTTACGGTTGTTTCTGGTGGTTTACGGTTGTTTCTGGTGGTTTACGGTTGTTTCTGGTGGTTTACGGTTGTTTCTGGTGCTTTCTGGTGGTTTACGGTGGTTTACGGTGGTTTACGGTTGTTTCTCGTGGTTTACGGTTGTTTCTAGTGGTTTACGGTTGTTTCTGGTGGTTTGTGGTTGTTTCTGGTTGTTTCTGGTGGTTTGTGGTTGTTTCTGGTGGTTTACGGTTGTTTCTGGTGGTTTCTGGTGGTTTACGGTTGTTTCTGGTGGTTTACGGTTGTTTCTGGTGGTTTACGGTTGTTTCTGGTTGTTTACGGTTGTTTGTGGTGGTTTACGGTTGTTTCTGGTGGTTTACGGTTGTTTCTGGTGGTTTGTGGTTGTTTCTGGTGGTTTACGGTTGTTTCTGGTGGTTTCTGGTGGTTTACGGTTGTTTCTGGTGGTTTACGGTTGTTTCTGGTGGTTTACGGTTGTTTCTGGTGGTTTACGGTTGTTTCTGGTGGTTTACGGTTGTTTCTGGTGGTTTACGGTTGTTTCTGGTGGTTTACGGTTGTTTCTGGTGGTTTGTGGTTGTTTCTGGTGGTTTACGGTTGTTTGTGGTTGTTTGTGGTGGTTTACGGTTGTTTCTGGTGGTTTACGGTTGTTTCTGGTGGTTTCAGCATTCAACATGGCTGTCACGTTTTATTGTGCTCCGAAGTTGTGGAAAATTCTAGTACTATTTTTGGTCTTATTAATAAATACTATCCAACGAATACGATCTAACGGATCTGGGGACGTTCTCAGCTATATGGGCCGCAGTTTATATCCTATTAGTTGTTTTCAAGGTCTCAAATTGGTGAGCCAAGCGAACGCTCCTCGAAGGCCAATTACTATTTGGACCAAACATGGTTTCATCTGCTTATTTCTCCCAGCTAGAGACCTTACTATCTGTATGGATATAGCTCCGAATCCAGGACCTACTCTAACAGATGACGGGATACAAGAAACGTGTTTATTGCAGGTATTTCGATCTAACCATATCTCTAAATCTCTGCCGCCTTCCAGCTCTGGCAGCCGATCAGTCTATTCTAGTTCGGAGTTATACACGCTACGTCGCTTTAGTAATTTAAACTCTCTGTATCAAAGCTACACGATGGCCAACGGAACACCGAGATTGAATATCGTGGGCGATAGCAGGTTTTTCAAAGATGGATTGGGGCAACAATGGCAGTCAATTCCGACTGTTCTCACCATTAACCGTTGTAAACCATGGATGAATAATTTAAGATCAAGAAACATAACAAACCTGTCGTATATTAAGACCAGTCGACAAAACAGCAATTCGCCGAAAGTACTTTTTGCAGTATGGAACGCTCAATCCATCAATAAGAAAGTAGCGATCGTATGTGATATTATTCCGCAATCAAACAAATTAGAAATTTTGGCAATAACGGAAAGCTGGCTACCTAAAGACATGAATAATAATAACTCAACTGTCACTGAAATCCTGAATATACTTAAGGATTTTGCATTTTTGTATATCCCAAGGGAAACAGGCAAAGGTGGTGGAGTGGCTTTGTTCTACCGCAAACATTTAAAAATTACAATAAACTCGACTGTTGTGTTTAAATCGTTCGAACACATGGATCTATCAGTTGTTTATGGCAATTTTAACGCTCGACTTATTGTCGTATATAGACCACCACCATCAAAGAAAAACAAGCTAACAACACCTATGTTCTATACAGATTTTTCTGAACTTATTGAAACATTAACTAACAGCAATCAACCACTGCTTATCTCAGGCGATTTTAATTTTCACCTTGACAATACAACTAACCTTGATACGATGAAATTTATGGATCTTCTGGATTCTGCCGATCTAGTTCAGAATGTTTCTGGAACTACCCATCGCAAAGGCCACACTTTAGATCTAATTATAACACAACGTGATGATAACTTGATTAGCGATGTAGAAATATTGCCGGACATTTATTCCGATCACCGAGTGGTCACATGTAAGCTGAACTGTCCAAAACCACCTGTGTCGAAGGTGCTAGTGTCCTACAGGTCCACTAAGAAATTGAACTCAGATGATCTCACAAATACCATCAGTGAGTCATTTTCTCATAATCATACTACCATAGTTGATGCAATGGCTTAATTGATACCTATAATAGTACGCTAAAAAGCATTTATGATGATATAGCTCCTATACAAACCAGGTTGGTGAATCACCGTCCTTGGGCCCCCTGGTACAACGATGCTCTACGCGAAGTCAAACGTGACAAGCGCCGCATAGAACGAAAATACAGAAAGTCACACCTGACTGTGGACAAGCAGTTGTTTACAGAAGCATGTGAGAGGTGGTGTAACATATGGTCGACGTGCCTTTTCATATGCTGCCCCAGAACTTTGGAACTCGATCCCTGACATTATTAAGTCATCTGAATCTATTATTAAATTTAAATCTGCTCTTAAGACTCACTATTTTAAAATAGCCTACAACTGTTAATTTTTCCTTTTTAAAATCACATGTAACTATATTATATTACCGTATTTTTTAAAATCATATGTTATTACTCTTAGAATATGTCTGTAAGCGCATCGAGATTTTTAGATGCGCATCTAAGAAATTATATATTATTATTATTATTATTTTACGGTTGTTTCTGGTGGTTTACGGTTGTTTCTGGTGGTTTCTGGTGGTTTACGGTGGTTTACGGTGGTTTACGGTTGTTTCTGGTGGTTTACGGTTGTTTCTAGTGGTTTACGGTTGTTTCTGGTGGTTTGTGGTTGTTTCTGGTGGTTTGTGGTTGTTTCTGGTTGTTTCTGGTGGTTTGTGGTTGTTTCTGGTGGTTTACGGTTGTTTCTGGTGGTTTCTGGTGGTTTACGGTTGTTTCTGGTGGTTTACGGTTGTTTCTGGTGGTTTACGGTTGTTTCTGGTGGTTTACGGTTGTTTCTGGTTGTTTACGGTTGTTTGTGGTGGTTTACGGTTGTTTCTGGTGGTTTGTGGTGGTTTACGGTTGTTTCTGGTGGTTTGTGGTTGTTTCTGGTGGTTTACGGTTGTTTCTGGTGGTTTACGGTTGTTTCTGGTGGTTTACGGTTGTTTCTGGTGGTTTCTGGTGGTTTACGGTTGTTTGTGGTTGTTTCTGGTGGTTTACGGTTGTTTCTGGCGGTTTACGGTTGTTTCTGGTGGTTTGTGGTTGTTTCTGGTGGTTTGTGGTTGTTTCTGGTGGTTTACGGTTGTTTCTGGTGGTTTACGGTTGTTTCTGGTGGTTTACGGTTGTTTCTGGTGGTTTACGGTTGTTTCGGGTGGTTTACGGTTGTTTCTGGTGGTTTACGGTTGTTTTTGGTGGTTTACGGTTGTTTTTGGTTGTTTCTGGTGGTTTACGGTTGTTTCTGGTGGTTTACGGTTGTTTCTGGTGGTACGGTTTACGATTATTGTTGCAAATAGCTCAAATGTTAGCGCCGAAAGGTTGATTCGGAGACCACTTGTTCCATATATGTGTTTAACTATAGTAAATCCTCACCAATATTAATTTATATATATATATATATATATATATATATATATATATATATATATATATATATATATATATATATATATATATATATATAAAGAAAATTGTTGTAAAGCCTCCTGTATACAAGAGCCTGTGATAAGCTCGCTACTTGAGGAAGTCCTGCGAGAGGCTTCGTTCTACTTCGTCGAGGATGAGATGTCGTCCTGTAGAGATTTGAGAGTCGGGGCGATATATAAATATGTATATGATGTTTGACTGTTCTGACCGTGTCTCAATAGCTCAGGCATTGACTCAACGCATTGGTTAGAGCGCCGATGCGTTGATTCGGAGACCTCGGGTTCGATTCCCTGTTGGGGCAGTCAAATTTTGATATACATATATTTGACCATATATATATATATATATATATATATATATATATATATATATATATATATATATATATATATATATATATATTATATATATATATATATATATATATATATATATATATATATATATATATATATATATATATATATATATATATATATATATATATATATATATATATATATATATATAGTACAATAGTACATAGTAATTGAACCCACGTATATAATATAATTGTACATAGTAATTTAACCCGCGACCCTCATGCGATGTGACCACTGAGCTACGGAAGCCGTTGCCGGGAGCCTAAATATTTACATACGTTGGCTTTCGTAGTTAGAATGTCGACGTATTTACATACATCCGTACATACATTTGATCGTGAATATTAATGATTTATACCAATGCATGGGTATGCTCAACCATGCATGTAGATCGTGAACCAAGCAGAATTCCAGTGAAAGTAGCCCGAGTGAACGCCGGCGTCTTAATTTTAAATATAAATCATTGTACTGTTTTATTATTTTGTCAGCTGTTCTATCCTGAAATTTTACAAGCCATATTGTACCGCTTAAACCTACCTCCACACCAAAAATTAAAAAATTCTATGTTGCCAAAATTGTTTTATCCGTAAAGAAACCGATATTTTTCTTTCTGAAATGAATTGGCATTCTCACAATTTTTTGCCTATTGATTGTTGAATCTTGAAGGGAAAACATGCAAGAAAAAAATTAGGGGTTACTGTGACCGACTGCCATACACCTAAATACTAATTCATTAAATATCAGGTATCAGAGCGATGTTCGACGTCAGTGATTTTCACGGAATTTACGGAAGCAGTATATTAACATCACACGCATCCCACCCATGGAGGAATTTTTGAAATTACTATAGCCTGCGAAACAGGCGCTTTATTTTTTCGAGTTTTTTAGAGCTTTATTTATTTATTTTAGAGCTTTATAAAATCGGGAGGAGAAAAATAAAAAGGCGAAAAAAATATGGGGGGGGGGATCGGGAGAGAAATAAAAGGCGGAAAAAAATTGGGGGGAAATGGGGAAGAGAAAAAGAAATACAAACCGTCGTCACACAGTGAAAGCAATCATTAACAAAATTATATTGGTGACACAATAAAGTGATGAAAACGACAGTTTTCTCTATTTAATTTAGCAAATGTAGCCACGAAACTACGAACACAATATGTCCAGGTTGATCATATACACAGCCACACATGACACAGCAACACACACAGCAACCGCATAGGTTAGGTTGATCAGTGCCTTTGAATTTGTTTTTTCACGCGTTTTGATTGAACAGCGACCGACAACGCGTCATTCAGTCTCTCCATTTCTGACTTTTTCCCTATAAACAACAAGATAAACAGAGAGAAAGGTTTTATTGTGTAAACCACGTTTTCCACAACTGTATGGGCATTAAGTGGAATTTTTCCCGCCGCTTAATTGCGAGGTTGTACGTCATAAACATAAGGAGTATTCACGTTTTAATGCGATCCAGAAGTCCGCCAATTCTGGTCGAATTCTCTCAACTCACCTCTTTTTAATTTCCTTGTTTGGCCTGTGATGGAAAGAAAGATAATTACGAGATTGGAAGAGAGCTTGCTTGCAGGCTAGGCAGAGTCTAAAGGAACAACCTCGCGGATCCTTTTAACTTAAAAGTGAACTGAGGTTTGAGATAGTATCAACAAAATCATCAAAAACCGTTTCCGATGTAGAGCCCCACAGAGTTGCCTGGGGGAAGTCTATACTCTATAGTCTAAGTCTAAGTCTATATATATATATATATATATATATATATATATATATATATATATATATATATATATTATATATATATATATATATATATATATATATATATATATATATATATATATATATACGTGTAGGTTTTGGTCTACGAAATGCAAAGAGTGCTCAACAACATATAGTTAGAGCAAATAATAGATTTTCGCTTACCTCAAAACTGGTCTGCTACAACTTGTTTCATCTGTAAAGCGGCCTGAAGATTCTTTTTACAGATGAAACAAGTTGTAGCAGACCAGTTTTGAGGTAAGCGAAAATATATATATATATATATATATATATATATATATATATATATATATATATATATATATATATATATATATATATATATATATATATATATATATATATATATATATAACTCCAACCTCTGGCGGGGAGCGGAAATAAGACCCTGGGTACGAGATGGGTTGAATCATAAATAAAACAAGACGCCCATGCATGAGTAAATAAGAGATTTACGCCATATTTACTTGGTGGCATGTATACGCATGTTAGACAGTTGGAATTAGAAAACCCGCTCACTTGTCTTATATTACAAAGGATAATTTTGAATGCATTGGCAGCGCTCGTTTAAAGTGGGAAACTTTTAGAAGCAAGTTGGGCTAGAAATGAACGAAGAAAAATCAGGCGTCTACCCGCGGGGAGGGCCGGCGTAGGGTCTGCGAACGAGAATGTCTAAAAGATAGGGGAAGGCTAAAAGGGATGACTCAAAAGGACCTTTCTGTTTTTTTCTGTTTTTTATTTTTCTTTAGGTTATGGATAGCTACGGTTAGGGCTAGGTTTAAGGTTAGGATCAAGGTTAGGATCAAGGTTAGGGTTAGGGTTAGGATTGAGATTAGGCATAGGATTAGTAGTTCTAAAAAATGTGAAGGTCCTTTTGAGTCATCCCTTTTAGCCTTCACCGTCTAGGGGGGTCTAGATAGAGGGCTAGCTCCCCTCCCAATGCACGACGGTTGACACTCATGATCATTGATCCATGCGCTGGTGGACTGTGACTCTTAAAAGGTTTGTTAATCTTTTTCTTTTTCTTTTGTTGCTAGCCTTACTTACGTAATTATTTTTTTTTAAGCCAAGCTAAGCCATTATTAAAGTTGGCAACTTAAAGAAATCAAACACTTTGGTTATAAAGGTACATTCGGCACTTGCACGTGAGTAAATCAAGCCGAGTCAATTCAAACGGGCTGAATTGTCCTGCATTCATGTATTAAAACGTTACGTCGGATATACGCCGAGGCACCGCGATTGCGCGCCTTTTCTAATAAAATATATAAGCCTCTGCGGAGGAGAGAGCCGCGATTGCATAGTGGATTGCATGTATGCCGTTTATACAGTGCACATATACTGTATAATATGTTTTAATTGCGCCGATATCCCGAATTTAAAACAGTCCTAACCACAAATCTTACCCTATTCTAACCACTGAACCTAATACTGTATTAACTCTTACGATAATGCTTTATTTTAGAAATAACAGTTGATTTTAATTTCTAATTTTACTACCGATAATAGTCTTGTAGTTGTAGAGTAATGTGACGTCACCCCATTTTCGCTTACCATATGTTGTGGGTTCTATTTCAGTGGATCTATAATTTTATGCAATATAATCATACTAGGACTTATGCAGTATTTTCAAATTTCAATTTATAATCTTCTCACTTCTCAGTATACATGTATGGCTAATATCAGTCAAATTAAATTGTATATATATATATTAAATGGGTGATAAGATTATTCTTACCAGATTCTGTAGAGAACTGCTCTTCATCAATTTGTTTATGTTCAATTTTCAAGGGATCTATATAAGTTATACATGACTATGTTTTGTTATGCTAACAAATTACCTATTTTTTATGAACTATAAAACAGCAAATCATATTATTAAAGTAGAAGTTATTTTCTTACCAGATTCTGTGGAGAACTCGTGCTCTTCAATGCCAATTTGTTTACGTGGGTTCATTTGCAAGGGATCTATAGTTATACATATAATAAGTATGTTTTGTTATGCTGGCAAATTGCCTATTTTTGATGAACTATAAAACAGCAAATCATATTAAAGTAGAAGTTATTTTCTTACCAGATTCTGTAGAGAACTCGTGCTCTTCAATGTCAAATAGTTTATGTGGATAATTCATTTGCAAGGGATCTATATAAGTTATACATATAATAAGTATGTTTTGTTATGCTAGCAAATTACCTATTTTTTATGAACTATAAAACAGCAAATCATATTATTAAAGTAGAAGTTATTTTCTTACCAGATTCTGTGGAGAACTCGTGCTCTTCAATGCCAATTTGTTTACGTGGGTTCATTTGCAAGGGATCTATAGTTATACATATAATAAGTGTGTTTTGTTATGCTGGCAAATTGCCTATTTTTGATGAACTATAAAACAGCAAATCATATTAAAGTAGAAGTTATTTTCTTACCAGATTCTGTAGAGAACTCGTGCTCTTCAATGTCAAATAGTTTATGTGGGTAATTCATTTGCAAGGGATCTATATATAAGTTATACATATAATAAGTATGTTTTGTTATGCTAGCAAATTACCTATTTTTTATGAACTATAAAACAGCAAATCATATTATTAAAGTAGAAGTTATTTTCTTACCAGATTCTGTAGAGAACTTGTGCTCTTCAATGCCAATTTGTTTACGTGGGTTCATTTGCAAGGGATCTATATAAGTTATACATATGATATAATAAGTATGTTTTGTTATGCTAGACAAATTATTTTTTTATGAACTAATAAAACAGCAAATCATATTAAAGTAGAAGTTATTTCTTACCAGATTCTGTAGAGAACTTGTGCTCTTCAATGCCAATTTGTTTACGTGGGTTAATTTGCAAGGGATCTATATAAGTTATACATATAATAAGTATGTTTTGTTATGCTAGACAAATTACCTATTTTTTATGAACTAAATAAAACAGCAAATCATATTAAAGTAGAAGTTATTTTCTTACCAGATTCTGTAGACAACTCATTCTCTTCAATGTCAATTTGTTTACGTGGGTAATTCATTTGCAAGGGATCTATATAAGTTATACATATAATAACTATGTTTTGTTATGCTAGCAAATGACCTATTTTTATGAACTATAAAACAGCAAATCATATTAAAGTAGAAGTTACAGGTATTTTCTTACCAGATTCTGTAGAGAACTCGTGCTCTTCAATGCCAATTTGTTTACGTTGGTTCGTTTGGAAGGGATCTATATAAGTTATACATATAATAATAACTATGTTTTGTTATGCTAACAAATTACCTATTTTTATGAACTATATAAAACAGCTTGAATCATATTAAAGTAGAAGTTATTTTCTTACCAGATTCTGTAGACAACTCATTCTCTTCAATGTCAATTTGTTTATGTGGGCAATTCATTTGCAAGGGATCTATATAAGTTATACTTATGGTTATACATACAGTACTGCTCAGAAATAACCTAACGAAAACCGGGTCGAACCTAGGTCGATCCTCGGTCGATCCTCGGTCGAACCTAGGTCGAACCTAGGTCGATCTTCGGTCGATCCTCGGTTGAACCTAGGTCGATCCTCGGTCGATCCTCGGTCGATCCTCGGTCGAACCTAGGTCGAACCTAGGTCGATCTTCGGTCGATCCTCGGTTGAACCTAGGTCGAACCTAGGTCGATCTTCGGTCGATCCTCGGTTGAACCTAGGTCGATCCTCGGTCGATCCTCGGTCGAACCTAGGTCGTAGTCTGGCGTGACCCAACCCAGTCTCTTCCTCAAATTGAGTGTATATCCTAATTGTTATGTGCACGGCAAATTGAGTGTAGGTCTCAATTTTATAAGAAGGCCAGGTTACCTAATTCAGCCCTTCAGGCTCCTATATCTATGGTCGTACTGGTTCACTTTGCTCAATCAGTACTGATCAGTATAAAGTTTTCTTACTTCCAGTATTCTTTTTCTCATAAATAAATGTCCCAAAAACGCAAAATGACCGACGATGAACGGTTGTCGTCAATTATAAGTGATATAAATGTCATCACGAGTCAGGGTTCGAGTAGAACGAGGAGACCCAGAGCAGTCGGAGAAATCGTCATTCGGAGAGACGAAACTGGTCAGCGAATTTTCCACAGCCAAAGACCTTTGTCTCAATCAAGTTGGGCAAGAGGTATGATCTTTTTTACAACGTAAGATTTGTCTATATTTTAATCTTCATATCGGTTGGTCGTAATCTTGTGGTATATAAAAATATCTCGTCGTTTTGTTTACTTTTATGTTAAGCGTCTTCAAATCAGGAAATCGTCCAGCGAAGAATTGTTGAATCAGGCACTGTGGATGAAACTTCAGGTACTGTATGTTCAATGATGAATCATGACATGAATCTCATGATTACAGTGTAAATAAACTACAAACCATATTAAATTGTGGAAGTGTACAAATATTGTAGCAGCCTGTCAATTATGTATGCTTATGTACTCATTGTATATTATGCATACATATACTGTTTTATTCTTTAATGAATGACATACAATTTGGTTGTTTAGCGTTGCAATGGGGTTAAATGTTTAATATTGTTATTACCTTCCTCTCAATTTATCACTAAAGCACTTGTGACCTTCATGAATACTTTCGGTAATGCTTAAAGTAAAATTCTACATGATGCTCAACAATTAGCATTTATTAATGCCAATTTGAAATTTGTTATTTGTAGCCTTTGTTTACAGGCTACAGTACTGCTCAGAAATAACCTAACACTGCGGTTCGGTTGGGGTTAGGTTGCGCCCGTTGCGGTTCGGTTGTGGTTCGGTTGGGGTTCGGTTGCGGTTCGGTTTGCGGTTTGGGTTGCAGTTCGGTTGCAGTTCGGTTTGTGGTTCGGTTCGGTTTGCGGTTCGGTTGCAGTTCGGTTTGCGGTTCGGTTTGTGGTCGATACACATTAACGTGTGTGAAAACAGATTGGGTTCCGACTATTTCCGACATGGAAAGCGTTTAGTTTAAAATGTAGAGAGGGCACCAAAAGTAAAATAGATCTCCATGTTTGGCTTCATGCTTTGTCTGTTTCATGTCCTGTTGACAAGAATACATTCGCGCAAGCGATTCGCAGTTGAAACATTGTGCTTTTGCCGTGCAAAACCTAATTCAAGTCAGAATGTTCGACTTATACTGCACTCGTGGCACCGTTTCCAGTGAATCCTCGCAGAATCTAATGAATGTAATAGTACTACGAAAATATAATGATTGAGGCAGAGCATGTGTTCCTAAACCGTTTTCCCGATCATTATTATTTATCAGATTTACAGCTGCAGTGTGTCAGTCGCGTATATACAGGTTGCATGGTTCTTAGAGCAAAATATTGTGTCTGTGTAACAGCAGCAATTATATTTATAATATTACATATAATATATAAATTTTATATTTTTTATAATAATATAAAATATCAAATATATATTATAATTTTATAGTACATTCTGCTGCAGATAATATGCTAGACGATGAGTTCAATACTGGTATAAATGAAAATGATCCTATTGAGAGAGGTACAATACTGCAAATGTTGCAAATATTAATAACATTTAATTTAAATTTTGTATTATTCTTGCCATTTTTCTCACAAATTATCATGAGAACAGGATTTTGAAACAGAACCTTAAACATTGATGCATAAATGATTTAATAGATCTTGCAGTGATTATTGAAAAATGTGAAGCAGTCATTGGAGAAATGGATACTGGTCCCACTGCATGGCAAAAAAGAATGGCAAATCTTGATGGAAACTGGGAAAGTGTTAGGGAAGTCATCTTTCATAGTGTTGTGTGTTCTTTTGCTCCACCTGCTTCTTCAATATTATGCTGTAAGTGCAATAGAAATGAAGCAATGTTGAGGTGTCGACAGTGTGGTATCATTCAATATCTATGTGTTGCCTGTGATGAAGAAGTGCACCAGTGGCAGCCTCTTCATGACCGTGAAATATGGTTCAATGGGTATTTTCAATATATCCTTCCAACCCAGTCAGTTTCAGAAGATGGAAAGCTAATTTGTATTGGTATGTACACTATAGTAGAACAGCATTTTATCTTTGTGCTATATAATATATATATATACAGGTTATATATATATATATATATATATATATATATATATATATATATATATATATATATATATATATATATATATATATATATATATATATATATATATATATATATATATATATATATATATATATATATATATATATATATATAATATATATATATAATTCAATGATTTGTCTACGCTGTTGCGAAAGTGCTCGATGCGTATATATAGCAGAGCGTGATACTATATTGTAAGAAATCAAAGACAAGACATGCTTTTCTGTAACTCTGAGTTTCACGCTGATGCGATCTTCAGACAGACTTTATTACAATGTAAAATATACCGTAGGTGAGTCTTATTTATAGTGACAGGGATAATGTATGCGGGTCATGACAAGATGTTTTACGCGAATTCTGGTTTGTGGTTCTATTGTTTTATCTATATTATGTGGTCTTTAAAGTTCATCAGGTAGTACTTGTTTTCGTGCCGGCATTTGTATATCAGTTCTGATCTCTTGTTTAGGGTGTTGGACTTGTCGGATTTGATTATATAACATTTTTCAGTTAGGCAGAGGTTGCTGATACGAGGATTGACCATGTGATTTTGTAGCCTTGTAACAGAAGGGACATTTAAACAGCGACATACACAGCATACACTCTCCTTCCGACACAGAAAATATGCAAACAGCACCGAACTTTCAAAACACATCTGGAACCTCAAAGATGCGAAAAAAGGCTACAAAATCACATGGTCAATCCTCGCATCAGCAACTGCCTACAGCAACAAATCCAAAAAGTGCAACCTGAAAAATTTTATAAAATCAAATCCGACAAGTCCAACACCCTAAACAAGAGATCAGAACTGATATCCAAATGCCGGCACGAAAACAAGTACTTAGATAAAACAATAGAACCACAAACCGGAATTTGCGTAAAACATCCTGTCATGACCCGCATACATTATCCCTCATGTCACTATAAATAAGTCTCACCTACGGTATATTTACATTGTAATAAAGTCTGTCTGAAGATCGCATCAGCGTGAAACTCAGAGTTACAGAAAAGCATGTCTTGTCTTTGATTTTTTACAATATAGTATATATATATATATATATATATATATATATACGATATATATATATATATGTCCCACATTTTGTGTGCATCAAGGGTGACTGTAAATAGCAGTCATCTTCATCCTGCTCATCAGCACTACACTGATGAGGCCCAAAAGGCCGAAACGGTACCGTCTGTAGTTATATATATATATATATATATATATATATATATATATATATATATATATATATATACATATATATATATATATATATATATATATAGTACAATATATATATATATATATATATATAAATATACATAAATATACAATATATATAATATATATATAAATATACAATAATGTATTTTTTAAATGTATTTTATTAAGCATTAATAAAAGAAGTTAACAATAAGCTGTGTCAGTTCTCGTTCGGTCGGGGGCCTTCAGTGCCGGGGCCCCCGGAATGTTTACCCCACTTACAGAGTTATACTGCATAAAGGGCTAGCTTAATCATGTTCGGCTTACTTGTGTCTCGTTGTCTTGGGGTCTTCTTCACCCCACCCTCTGCTTAGTTTCGTGTTCCCTGGGGCGGTTTAGCTGCCCGCTTCCCTCGTTAATTGTTCTTTTTCAGCACTGCTCTTATGAGTTGTCTAGGCCAACAGGGCTGTTTGTACCTGCTCGTTCCTGGTTTGTTTGTTTGTTTGTCACACCCATGCAGTCCTTCCCAGTGGCGGAAGGTTCTTCTACTGTGGTGAGTATCTACTGTCCATAATCTAGCTTCGTCTCCATCACCGAAACCGTAAGTACCTATGCATTCTTGTAGTTTAATTTTAATTTTTCCCTGTCTAGACGGGTGACTTGTAGATATGGGGATGCATGGAGGAGGTACCGTTGGTCGGGGGGATCAGTAGGTCCCTTGTTATTGTCGCATCATTGCTTGTCGCAGCCGGCATATTAGCTTCTGACTCCATCCCTATGGTCTGCGCTCTGCCATCGTAGGTAGTGGGCGTATTATCATGTTGGGTCATGTAGTTAAGAACCGTGTAGATCGTTAATGTATGTTATAATGTATTTTATAATGTATTTTATAATGTAATTTATAATGTATATATAAATATACAATATATATAATATATATACAATATATATAATATATATATATATATATATATATATATATATATATATATATATATATATATATAGGTAATATTTGGCATTTCACTCGATCAAACTACATGTTGAAAGGATTTATGGTGAAGGAAAATTTCGAGTGTTGGAATACATACATTTTTAAGACCAAACCGGGACCAGTTGCGAAAAATGCAACTTTAAGGCCTTCCGGTAGGAATTGAACCCGCGACTCTGCGATTGCTAGTGCAGTGCTCTGACCACTGAGCTACGGAAGCCGTTGCCGAGAGCCTAGTCACGAGTTCTGTATATATGGTGGGTAATGCCGGGATAAGATTCTGGGTATATTATAGGTAATATTTGGCATTTCACTCGATCAAACTACATGTTGAAAGGATTTATGGTGAAGGAAAATTTCGAGTGTTGGAATACATACATTTTAAGACCAAACCGGGACCAGTTGCGAAAAAATGCAACTTTAAGGCCTTCCGGTAGGAATTGAACCCGCGACTCTGCGATTGCTAGTGCAGTGCTCTGACCACTGAGCTACGGAAGCCGTTGCCGAGAGCCTAGTCACGAGTTCTGTATATATGGTGGGTAATGCCGGGATAAGATTCTGGGTATATTATAGGTAATATTTGGCATTTCACTCGATCAAACTACATGTTGAAAGGATTTATGGTGAAGGAAAATTTCGAGTGTTGGAATACATACATTTTAAGACCAAACCGGGACCAGTTGCGAAAAATGCAACTTTAAGGCCTTCCGGTAGGAATTGAACCCGCGACTCTGCGATTGCTAGTGCAGTGCTCTGACCACTGAGCTACGGAAGCCGTTGCCGAGAGCCTAGTCACGAGTTCTGTATATATGGTGGGTAATGCCGGGATAAGATTCTGGGTATATTTGTTCGGCTTACTTGTGTCTCGTTGTCTTGGGGTCTTCTTCACCCCACCCTCTGCTTAGTTTCGTGTTCCCTGGGGCGGTTTAGCTGCCCGCTTCCCTCGTTAATTGTTCTTTTTCAGCACTGCTCTTATGAGTTGTCTAGGCCAACAGGGCTGTTTGTACCTGCTCGTTCCTGGTTTGTTTGTTTGTTTGTCACACCCATGCAGTCCTTCCCAGTGGCGGAAGGTTCTTCTACTGTGGTGAGTATCTACTGTCCATAATCTAGCTTCGTCTCCATCACCGAAACCGTAAGTACCTATGCATTCTTGTAGTTTAATTTTAATTTTTCCCTGTCTAGACGGGTGACTTGTAGATATGGGGATGCATGGAGGAGGTACCGTTGGTCGGGGGGATCAGTAGGTCCCTTGTTATTGTCGCATCATTGCTTGTCGCAGCCGGCATATTAGCTTCTGACTCCATCCCTATGGTCTGCGCTCTGCCATCGTAGGTAGTGGGCGTATTATCATGTTGGGTCATGTAGTTAAGAACCGTGTAGATCGTTAATGTATGTTATAATGTATTTTATAATGTATTTTATAATGTAATTTATAATGTATATATAAATATACAATATATATAATATATATACAATATATATAATATATATATATATATATATATATATATATATATATATATATATATATATATATATATATATATATATATATATATATATATATATAATATGTATATGTATATATATATATATATATATACATGTATATATACATGTATATGTATATGTATATATAATATGTATATGTATATATGTATATATGTATATATGTATATATGTATATATATATGTATGTACATGTATTAATTAAACAGCTACAGTCACTTAGGGATTGATGCACCAAACTTGTTATGCGGCCAGATAGTACAAATCACTGTCCAGTACAATACCTTATACCCACTGTTTAGTGTACTTAAACAATCAGAAACAAACAGTTTATACTAGTAGCTACTGTGCATATAGTTTTGGTAGCTATTTTTCATTTTAGGGCGCTCGTGTCCCCTTGTTCATCCAACATCTTGCCCAATTTGCCAGAAATCTACTTTTAAACAAGCAAACAGTTCTGCAGTTGTAATTGTCACATCTGAAGGTTTGTGGAACAAAATTTACAAAAATAATACTGATATATTGCAGTACAAAGTAAATGGTTTGAATCTAGGAGTATCATTAGATGTGTGAAGTTTATCGTCTAGGTTGTTGTAGTCTTGAGAAAGATTATTATTGGTAACTGACATTTCAATGGCCTCAGCAGCAGGTTAATTACATAATTGTTTGTTTGTGTCATAATTAGTGTGAGTGGGTGTTCCCTAACAAAAAAGATCTATAGGCCTGCCATATGCATGTATATAGGCAACCTATAGGATCCTATAGGAAACCTATAGGATATAGGCAATTGGACAATTTTCTATAGGCAACCTACAGAGAAACCTATTAGCCTATGCCTATAGGTGCCTATAGGATTCTATAGGCAATTGGCCCATTGCCTGTAGGTGCCCTATAGGCGCCTATAGTCTTTTTCTGTAAGGGCTGCATCATGCGTGGGCCAATATTGATCGTCATCGGTTGTTTATGTGAGTGGGTCAGGACACTTATAGGACACTTATATTGGTGTAACCGGCCGAAACCTAAAAATCAGACTAGCTGAACACAAATGAGCTACTGGACAAGACTAATCACATAGCTGAACACCATGTTCAAAGAAAACATGATATTGACTGGGACTCGGCTGAATGTATCACCTTTAACACAAACTACAAACAACGACTTACATTAGAAAGTTGCTATACCAACTTGGAACATAAACCACTTAACAGATCACAACAATTACCAACACCATACAAAAGACTCTGTCACACACACCAACAAACAATAGACCTTCCGACAAACAATACACCCACGCATTATATACATGGCAATCTAACTTCTAATATTACTATAAATTGCAGGGCGATATGACTTAAACTGGTTCACTGTTAATTGTTTGTCTTGCTCTTGGGAATGGTCACCAATTTCTGTAAACTGCATTATTGAAAGTGGTTTCTGGCCAGGCAGCCCGGGGAATGTAAACTACTTGTTTGATCAGAAGTTGTTCTCTCTTTGGGATGCGTTCAGGAAGCGAATGCCAGGGTCATCACAAACCGCTTTTATAAGAAGTTTAGAGGATCTGTCTCATTCAAAGAATAGGGTAAATATGCTGCATTTATTTTCTTTAAATATTTATTGTTGTGTAAGATTTCATGCAATTACACTAACTGTAAGTTGTTAATCTGTGTCATGCTAGTACTGTATTGTAGTACCTAATAGGTAGTTTACCTTGATGACAATGAAGAGGTGAAGAAGAGTGATCAGGGACGACAAATAATAGTAGTGATAATTTACTGTATGCTGATGGTGATGATGATGGTGTTGATTGTTGTGGTGAGGTTGGTGGTGATGATAAGAACTTGATGATGACAGGAACTTTTTTTGCCAATTGTTTACTCTATAGACAAATGTGATCAATGCAGCAACATTTAGGAAGGCTTTCACTGAATGGTGCTATTGCCAATTTGAGGTTGATTCCTTACATGAACAGGACTGGAAAAAGTGCCCACCATGCAGCATTGATCAACATTCTTGTCATGTTGATGGCAATCAGAAGGTTTATAGATTCAAGAAAGTTTCAAGGTACATTGTCAGTTTCACTGATGGTTTGGTGTGTGGTTGTATACAGTACAACGCAGCCTTACTGGTACAGTACATATATTTTATTATTTATTATTAATTATTGTAAATATATATTTTAATTCTAGGGGAACTAGTCCATCATATTATTCTGACCAGCTGATTTTTGACAATGCCAAGGTGGACTCGCACATTACAAGCATAAGTTCCTCCCAAGGAGGGAAAAAAAGTGAGGTGTGTAAATATTATTTGTGAAATTAATTATTCTTAATACAACAGTGGGGACATACATTTTACATCACCAAGACTGCCATACTGCAATTAGCCAAAGTATAATTATTAAGTGTAATTAATTTTCGCTTTAGAAAGAAGATAGTTCTTGTGGCGATACGCATTGGAAGGCTGCAAAGGCTGTGTCAAAATCAAAAAAACACCAAGATGAAACTGGTTTGGTAGTTGCTGGTTGCAGGCACTCAATTGCTCAAGCAGCTTTAAATATGTTCAGAGGGGAAGTTTATGGTTATGCTCACTACTTACATTTACATTTCCTTTACCCAAATAATGTCAAGTTTATGTGGGAAGATGTGATATGCAAATACTGGCCATGGGCTCAGCGAGTTACTGAAGGGGAGAACAAGATGGCATTAGTAAACACAAAACCCGCTTTGTCGCTTATGCATGGGAAATCACACAGTTGGTCATGTCAGGTACATGTGTGTTCATTTTAGAAATTATATAGTTTACACTGTAAGGGCTAAAAATCGTGACAAATTCATTTTGCCAATAGAGACATCCTGTTTGGTAATTAATTAACATATTGTACAGTACATTCCAAGCCTGGAAATAATTATTTTCGTTGTACCTGTCAGAATGACCAGCACAAAACTTAGCGTGACGTCTCAAAACTTAGCGCAATGTCTCAAAACTTAGCGCAAGGTCTCACAACTTAGCGCAATGTCTCAAAACTTAGCGCAATGCCTCACAACTTAGCGCAATGTCTCACAACTTAGCGCAATGTCTCACAACTTAGCGCAATGTCCCACAACTTAGCGCAATGTCCCACAACTTAGCGCAATGTCTCACAACTTAGCGCAATGTCTCACAACTTAGCGCAATGTCTCACAACTTAGCGCAATGTCTGCAAGCTTAGCGTAACCTCTCCAAATTTAGTGTAACGTATCATAACATAGAGCATTGTCTCCAAACTTAACATAACGTCTCATAACTTTATTATGGAATATCTCAAAACTTAGCGTAATATCTCCAAATTTAGTACAATCACTACAATGTCTCAAAACTTAGCGCAATGTCTCTCATCCGAGGTTGTACAATACGAAATCTAAACACAGTCCATTGACTCCATTCAACACAAAAATTACTTTCACAAAAAGTTGAGTATAATCTTCAGACAAGATGAGCATCGGACAAGATGCAGAAAATGACAGACACAGTTAATATTGTAACTGTCAAATATCTAGAAATGGGATATTTGTACCAGACAATGTCCGTGACCGACCGCTAATATCCAAGCTTGGTACATTCACTGTGTTGTATTTTGTGTTTGAGTTGTATTGTATTGTATTGTATTGTATTGTAATGTATTGTATTGTATTGTATTGTATTGTGATGTGTTTGTGTGTATTTGTATTGTTTCTAAGAAATGTTTGTTGAGAAAAGTTTATTTCTTAATTGTTTGCACAGGTCATTTGGAGTGGAAGATGGCAAGAGGGTGCTTCAGCTACTGCTGGTGAAGAAGTTGAACAGATCAACAGCTACCTCTCCAGACTTGGCTCCACGACAAAAAATATGACTGCATCAGGTCAGATACATACTGCACATGGACTCAGTAATTATTGTGTTTTAAAAAAGTGTGTGTTTTTATTTAACAAATACTGAAGGTAACATTTTTCCGTGTGTATACTGTAATAGATCACAGATGACGTCCCAGCGTGTATAAAAGAACAAAACAGTAGGGCATGAGACAAAGTAGAGGGGCGGGCTGTTGTTCTTTACACGCTGTGACGTCTTCTGTGATCTATTGTACACACAGACGGGAAAATGTTATCTATTTGTTTTATACAATAAAAATTCAAATGGTTTATTGAATGATTTGGGGAATGAAAAAGAAAAACAAGTCCGCTGACGTGATATGGCGTGGATGTGACGTCATCTGTGTGCGTGTCCTTTAATAGATCACAGTCAACAACCAATGAAAATGCACACGGAAGTCATGTTATTGTAGAAATATGTATATATGTATAATCATTATGTTTATATATGATTATGCATGTGTTTGTTTATATTGTGCATGTAAGTCTGTGTGGATTATAGTACAGATTAATTGAGTTTGCCATTTTCATTTGCAGCACGTGAAGATTGTATCACAGAACATCTATTCAGTTGGAATAAAAGGAAAATACTCAATCTTTCGAAGTCATTAGTTATTCGTCTAAAAAAGGTTAATTATATGTCTGTGTTAATTGTATTCATTTTGTTTCAAAAGGATTCACAAAAATATTCCTTCAAATTTCATTTTGCAATTTAAAAATTGTTCTTTATATTCTCGTCATGCCAGTTACTTTCGTCTTGTTCTTGCTAATGGCTATTTGTTTTCTGTCAGCTATTGTTATTTTCTCTTGCTTATATGCTGCAACCTACATTTTTTATTGCTTTCTAGAATGACAAGAAACTTATTGATGCCAATTGGTACATTGGTAAAACCTGTGACGCATCCTTGAGCGCAAACTACACCAGCATCATCAGTCAATGCAACTACGGTACCTGAAAGATCATTTGAATTATCTTTATACTCTTCCTACAGCCAAACTAGGCCAGTTCTACTTTGAAATATCATTTTGGGTTCTATAGTAGCCGTGATAAAAACTTAAGCGAATTATCCAAGCTAACTGGGCCCGGCTCATATAAAGTTACTGTATAAACAACCATTTTTGAATAAGGTCTATAACAATAACAATAAAGATCACTTAATTAAAATAATTCCAGATTTTAACCTCGATGTTTCTTTGATCTGGTAATGGTGTCCTTCAGAAGAATGATAGACAGTAGGAGCACAGTTTTTCTAAACTCAACTCACAGTAGTCAGCTTCACTAGATTTTACCTTTTACAGTGTTTCTTATTAAGTAATTGGTATGTTTTATGACTTAGTTACGCTTCTAAGGTAATCATCAAATATAAAGTATGTATAATAAACGTCCTATTGATGTACAGTACGAGTCAATATGAACTTATTTAAAATCTTTTATCGGACAATGATCTCATAAAAAATTGCGTTTTCTACCCGATGCATCTTCTTTGATTATTAGAAATTGGAAAACGTACATGTAATAAGCCCTCCCTCTATATAATCTGGTATTTTATTCTAACAAGCCGCTTGTCTGCAACAGCTAAAGTTAATAAGCCCTGGGGTCTCAATAGAGGAAATACATTAAATAATATAAAATATGTGTTAAATACTAGCATAATATTTACTTACCTGCGGTTAATCCAACATGAGAATTATTTGTGGGTTTTGAGAGAGAAGATAAGGATGAGACTGAAACTGTAGCTGGAAATGAGGATGTAGGTAAGGATAAAGATAAGGGTGGGGCCATGCTCGATGTCAAACTCAAAGGAGTAATTGAAGGGGAGTATGGTGCTGTAGTCAAGGGAGAGGTGAATATTGGGGCAATGGTCGATGTCAAAGTCAAAGGAGTTGAAGGGGAGGATGATGCTGAAGTCAAGGGAGAGGTGAATATTGGGGCAATGGTCGATGTCAAAGTCAAAGGAGTTGAAGGGGTGGATGATGCTGAAGTCAAGGGAGAGGTGAATATTGGGGCAATGGTCGATGTCAAAGTCAAAGGAGTTGAAGGGGTGGATGGTGCTGAGGTCAAGGGAGATGTGAATATTGGAGCAATGGTCGATGATGTGGAAGAGGATAAACAAACGGACGAGGTCGTGTTTGTTAATACGGGCACTGACGATAATGGTGTTTGAACGGTTTGTGTAATTGCCTGGTTAGATGGTTCATTAGTGGTAACTGATGGGTTAGTATGAGACACTCGATACGTTGGCAGGAGCGATTTCATTCCATGTTTAAATAACTCCCGGGCAGCTTTTCCAGTTTTTCCTTTATCTGAAATAAATTCTGTTGCCAACCCAGGAGATGCTGTAAAATCCCACACATTGGGTCCACCAGTTGAGGATGGATGGTAGTACATCACAACTACATGATATCCATGGTTCTGGTGAAGTGTTAAAACCTACATGATATGAGATAATTGCAAGGTATAAAGTGTACAGGATATACTAACAGCATCACTACCATGTAGTTCATTACACGATCTAAACATTTTAATTACAGTATCAGATAAAGTAAACTAAACGTTATCAGAAAAATATTTTGTTATTATTATTTCTACAAATACCCTCTTCATTAGAAGCGTTTTTTCACTGGTGGTACTGGTGTATTTTGGAAGCGACATTGTGGACCGTCGCTTGGGAATTAGTTCACCACATTTTGAACAATGTTTACACGCATTGCCAATTTCAGCCAAACAACTCCTGCAAACTTTCTTTCGAGACGTAGTCTATAAAAAGCATACAAAACAGATAACAAAATCAAACACATTATATAATAATAAATATACGATGGTTCCAGGTTTTATTTGAAAGGATCAGCTGTTGTGGTGTAGTGGTTACCACACATGTCTATGAGCTGGGAGACACAGGTTCAAATCCTGGGTCGGACCTCCACTCAGGGTCTTAAAAATAATCGAGGAGAAAGTGCTGCATTTGCAATAATATCAGCAAATGGTAAGACTTTCAGGTCTTCTCGGATAACGACCTTAAATCGTAGGCTCTCGGAACCCCTATCAATTGGGCTTCTAGTCTGTTGGGGTATTCCGTTCACCAAAGAGTGATAAATCTAATAAACTAAACTAGGACTGTAGCTTGTACTACTAATAAACATAATTAATTACTTACAATCTATTATAGTGCGGTTTCACTCAATGACATATACCCCTAATAATTGGTGTTTAATGTAACAATTTAATTTGGATTAACTTTCTATTGCTATTTATATGCTTTTCTATTCCATTAAGCTTTCTATTCCAAACTTTCTTTTTAATATTAATGACATAAACTCCAACTAATAACTTTAAAGCAAAAGATATACAGTAACCAGTGGCGTGTTGGCCTCTGTTCGTCAGGGGAGGCCAACAGTAAATTTGGCGCCCCATCGTCAATGGCACCGTTACGATTGGGTTTGCAGTGGCGTAGCCAGGTGTGCGTCGGGGGGGGGGGGTACATGTCGGGGGGGGCACAAAAAATGTAACATGATTAGATCGAAGCTGCACAAGTATTGTAGGGGGGTCGGGGGGCATGCTCCCCCGGAAAATTTTGGATTCCTAGGGTCTCTGAAACACTATATTTTAGTACATTTTGATGCGAGTTTTCAGATAATTAAAAGTGTCATATCGATATTAAAATGACCGTGAAAAGGTGGTAAGTGAGGACAGTCGACGAAGTCGACATTCTTTCAAACGGAAGTGCAATGGCGACATGAAAAAAGTGAAGAAAATTGCACATCTTTCTGCGATTAATTTGTTAATCACATTACATGTCAACTCACTTGATCATGAAACAAACATCTCCCCCACAAGTTTCTCAACGGATTTCAACTTTTCACGAGAACGGTATTGTGGACCATTGGCTACGCCACTGTTTGTTTGGAAGGGTGGGTTTGCAAAATAGGTTAGTGATGACACATTTTTAGGTGGGTCTGGGGTATGGCTCCCCGGAAATTTTTTGAATTTTGGGTTTCTGAAACGGCACGCAAATTTTCCTGCATTTTGAGGCCACGAGGCGTTTTATTGCCGTGGCCATCGATATAATGAGGTTATTATATAACCAAGGTTAACAACTAATGAACTGCGCAAGGCTTGTGGGCGAGTATGCGAGTGGTTATATGAGAGGCACACCACGCTTGGCTGATCATTGCGCCTGCTGATGGCACAGCGAAGACATAGCGGAGTATCAGTAGCAGACGTGAAGTAAAGAAAATGGCAAAAAATACCCATCATCCCTCCCTTTAATCAAAGCTATTTCCACCGATGAAATCGGTGTGATAGGTGTAGACGGTGGTGGTCAGGTCAAGATTGGAGATCACAACAGGGCATCCTGACCTGAATCCAAGTAATAACAAGCGCCTGGTAAGTCGGCGAACCCCCCATCTGCACCTAACCAACCATACGCGGGTAAATAAAGTGAATGCAGGTGTTAAGCAGTGGGGATCAGCGTTGGCAAGTGTGACCCGCATCTTCAAATATCTCGATAAAAAGCCGTCAACGACTCGGTCCTCGGCTGCTCTGAATGCTGAAGAGAGAGTTTATTGTCTCCGAGACTCTTTTATACAATCCAAAAACCTTGTTTTAACTAGTATTGTTTCTCTCTTCAACTCTTCAAATTCTGATAAACGTTTTTGCGTAATTATACATGCCGTTCTTGGCGCCCTCTTCAAGCTTTTGGCGCTCTCTAAAAATCTTCACAGGGGGGGGGGGCGGCCCCCTGCCAGCAGGCCACTGACAGTAACCATCCAGAAATTGTAAGAAAAATTAACTGAAAAGTTGTTGTCTACATTTTATAATTTTAATTAATTGATTAATGTCAGTTGAATATTAACAAAAAGATCATGTCATAAACTAATTACTGTATTATAGTAGGGTTATGTAAAATAACATACCATCTTTTTTGAAGATCTCTCCACAATTTCTGAATTAACTGCATCTGCACCTCATTAAGACAAAATTACAATAATTAAAGGCTCGACTACACCTGCAGTATACCTACATTGGTATAAGCCATTTTCCATAAACCAAGTAACAATTAAGTCATTTTATTCAAGTCACAAGACAATTGTCATTCTGTCTGGGTCACATAAAATAAAGGCTCAAATCCATTCATGGTATACAGTATATATATATATATATATACTGTATATATATTATCCCGGCATTACCAGCACCATATAACCACTCACATACTCGCCCCCAATATGAATCTTATCCCGGCATTAGGCTCTCGGCAACGGCTTCCGTAGCTCAGTGGTCAGAGCACTGCACTATAGCATCGCAGGGTTGCGGGTTCAATTCCAGCCGGAAGGCCTTGCATGAAGTTGCATTTTTCGCAACTGGTCCCGGTTTGGTCTTAAAATGTATGTATTCCAACACTCAAAATTTTCCTTCACCATAAGTCCTTTCGGCATGTAGTTTGATCGAGTGAAATGCCAAATATTACCTATTATAATATACCCAGAATCTTATCCCGGCATTACCACCACCATATATACAGAACTCGTGACTAGGCTCTCGGCAATTGGCTTCCGTAGCTCAGTGGTCAGAGCACTAGTGCACTATAGCATCGCAGGGTTGTGGGTTCAATTCCAGCCGGAAGGCCTTGAAGTTGCATTTTTTGCAACTGGTCCCAGTTTGGTCCTTGAAAGTGATTATTATACACAGTTTTCCATATTTCACTAGTGTTTTATATATAAATGAATAAACTATGACATAATGTTACATGTACATACTACATGTCATTGTAAGTTATTGGAAAATTAGCTTTGCTTATACACAAACCAAATGCTACACATATGCAACAATAGTGTTAGAACACATATTGATAAATGGCCGCACACAGACTTTGGAGTCAGCGGCTAACCTACATGCAACCTTGTTTGCAGCTGGACATTGGGCTCCTACAGTGGGAACGAGCTGTAATGCAACATGTTGGTTACCCTGCCAACAAGTTGTGATTCAAAATGTACCAGCACAGCACACAATTAACTCCCAAACCTCCTTCTCAATATCTTCAACATCACCATACCCCAAGGACATGTAGGCGGGTAAAGGAAAAAACTGTGAAACCCATTATATATTTACCACTTTCAGCAGCTCTTGAACATGAAGAAATCTTACTTTTCATTTCAATTCCTCATTAATTTTATGATATATTTTAATTAATCAATCAAAGAGGGCACTAAACAGAAGCATAATAAATTAGAAATGGACATTTAATCATGATAGTCAATGGACGTATATGGTCTGGAAACTTAGTGAAAGTCTTTGTTCTATCTTTTTGTTCGCCCTAGTGCATGGTGATGGTTAGTGAACATATTGTATTTTTGGTATAATGAAGCAATCATCCAATAGCAACATTTGGTGACAATCGTTCAACCATGCTGTTTAAATACGGGTATAACTCTTCCACCGACGTTGAGGGAGGTCGAGCTAGTCAGCGATATATCAGCGGTTTCACATAAAAAGTTCTTGAAAACAAAATCAGATACTCCAGGAGGAGAATATTTCTTGCCAAGATGGGATAGATTTAAAAAAATTTAAATTGCCTTAGTACGATAACTGGAACAATAAAGGATCGTTGATGATGTTTAGACTTACATATAACCCAGCCGTCCCTCATGTTGTAAGCCACAAAGTACTGGACTTGTTAAGGCATTGTAACCGACCCCAAAACAACAAAGATCCTAACCCCCGCCTAACAAGTTTTATAATACTAAAACTCGTTAGGCAGGGGTTAGGGTTAGGATCTTTGTTATTTTGGGGTCGGTTACACAGTCCAGTAATTTGTGGCTAATACAACGTGAGAGACGGCTGTCCTGGTGGAGGATCTGATGAACATTTTTATGTGAAACCGCTGTTGTATCACTGCCTCGCCCTCCCTCAACGTCCAAACAAACCTAAAAGAAAGCTGGTTTGTGCGTGGTGATATTTCAGCTCATTTGTTTATAAACAATGTTAACTGCTTTGAAGTTTGCGGAGTTTCCAGACCATATCTTGATTGACTATGATTTAATGCTTTAACAAGATATGTATAAAAGCTTTAATAAGATATAAATAACAGTTGCAATATAGACTCTAGCTTGCACGAAAACGAAATTCCTAACAGTAAATATATATGTTGCTTTGTTGGCAGAGTTGTTTTAATAAGGACATGTATAAACTAACTTCCTGTCAAGTATAGTGTAAATGTTTCGTTGATCTGCTTTGCAAGTATAACCCTAACACGTCAAATTTATACGTTACAATTGTCACGATAGATCAATTTTAGAGCAAAAAAAATACATCGCATTGATCATTGTATTCCATATGGTTTATTAGAGCATCTACTGTACGATGACTATAAATAGTATTTGGTTAGAATCCCTAGCGGAACTTAATTCTAAGCATTTTTCTAAGGATTTGAGCAATGATGATCGTCCAAGCTTTCACATATATATATATACTGTACAATACAATTGAAGAGAAATATTGGCCTGCTTGAGGCCGTTCTGCATATTGTCACAAAATCTGATTTCGCTATACTTAAACATCACACAAACATTAATGTATGACATACCTATATCGTTGCTCATTTCCATGTTATGGTCGATTAATTTCCTGATGCAGAATATGCTAATTTTCTCGAAAATGCTCGAAAATGAATGTCGAGTACGCGTATTATCACCCTATATTTTGCATGATATGAAGTACTGAAGGCTGAATATAACCTGGTAACCTGGCCTTCTTATAAAATTGAGACCTACACTATACACTCAATTTGAGGAAGAGACTGGGTTGCGTGACCGCAACCGCTCTTCAAGTTTCACACGATAGGAAATACGATCATTTCCGAAGTTTGCCTTTTCAGTTACGCGACGGCGTTGTTTGGTGAAATGAGAAAACTGTCTATTTACTCATGGAATCGAATTATTTCACGCAAATATATCGACGATAAGATGACATGAACGACGAGTTAACATCTGCATGCCAAATTGAAAACTAAACTAATGAAAGAATGCGGTGTGAATGTTTTGAATTCTACTATTCGTCGGATCAGACCGAGAGACTGTCAATTATTCGTGCAGAAGGCAAACAAGCTTAAAAGATTGGCGTTTTGTCTCAAAGCTTTAACGGAGAAAGACACGTTTGAAAACGTGATACTCAACGCACTAAAATAGATATAACTTGGCAACAATAATAGCGTTGACACTTCCGTGGTCACATGTTACGAAATTCGTCTAAATCAATACGGCAAATTGAATTAAAGTTTGACAAACGCATTTTAGCTGCAGAACTTTTTCAGTGAATTGTATTCGGTACACGTTGGTCTACCAGAGCTAACAGTAACATCTACTTTGTTTCAGCAGATTGCATCAATATGATTACGATGAACAATCCGTTTTCTTATTTGGAGAACGTTTATAAAATCGATGTGGCTATATAGGTCCGGTAACCGGAACTTGTTCGGGAAAAACTAGAGGTCCGGCAGTCAGTAATCGTAACAATAATTCTAAAATAAAACCTAATCATAACCCAAATCCTAACCCTAACCAAAATACTAACCAAAATACTAACCCTAACCAAAAACTATGCAGAAAAGGCAAACCCAGTATACCAAACTATATTTTTATCAAACTCTACCGGAAATCGCGCGTTGTGAACGAACGCCTCTATATATTGTTATCTGCCGGACGAATAGACACTTCGTTATAAAATTCCGTCGCCGTGTAAACGAGACATGAAAAAGCTTCACCTGTGTGAACTATTTCGCCCGAAACAGCACTAGAATACAATTATTATTCAATATATTCATACGTTCCTCGTGTTGTGGCCAATTATATTCAAACCTGTCAAGCGATATTTTGATTTACGACGCTTTTAGTTTCTTCAACAAAGGCATTCGAATCGTTCAAATCTAATTTTGTTAAAGTGCATATAAACCCAAATTCGTTTTATTCTCATTAAATTTGTCACGTCACCAGGATTCGAATGATATATATTACATCTTGTTTGAAGAAAAACTTATTTTGTTAGCGCTTGCCAAACATGCCAAAAAATACGAATTTTTATTGTTTCAAAAATCATGACCGGTAGTACGGGATCTGGGTACTAGTAGTGTTGTGACGTCTATGTAGTCACGCAGATTTCAGAACCATGTTGAAACATAGTAAACATAGTGTTTTCAATACGTTGTTGCTGGCTATTCCAATACATAATCTAGCGCTGAAAAGTTGGGAATACTTCATAAATTTCTTTTGCTAACGATAAAGCGAAGAAACGAAGAAAACAATGGATGAATTCGTGAAAACTAAGAGAGCAAAGTGGGAACCCACAAAGGAGTCGCGTATTTATTCCATACAATTTTTGCGTCAGATGATTTTATATTTTATAAGGCCTTGCCTGGACAGAAGATGAACTGGGAATTGCTGTGGTTCCAACAATCCATAGAAACGATCGAGGAGAAGCCGATGTCGAAAAGCCGAAAAGGAGACGCTGCCAGTTAGGAGATAAATATTATGCGCCAGCGCCGATACATTTTATGCCTTTTATATTGTGTATCATGTTTCCTGCGTGGGACTAGAAGCTTTTCGCGACGCTGTAATAAGAAACATTTAATTATTTTAGAGAACAAAAATAATGTTAGAGTCACAAGCGATCGATGAGGTTCAGACATAGCTTTCGGATGTTGAAAGTAGTTTTATAGTAACCAAAGCCGGCGAAGTGCAAACGACGCCTGTCTCAAGGCCTGTCAGATTCGGCTGAAAGCCTGTAACAACATATCTTCGTCGTCGTCTCGTCGACAACTTATCTTCTGTCGCTTCGCTCATTATTTCCACTTGATAATCGTATTCCGTGTTAAAATATGAACTATTAGACAAAGAATAACTCTCTGTCTGGTTTAGAATGGTGTAACGCTCCAACAGCGTCACAAGAGTGAATATTTATGGTAAGGACCATGCGTTTTGAAACAACCCGTGGAGATAGATTTCACTTTGCAGCGGAGTCTTGAGCGCACATACCATCATTCACAGAGTCACAAGCGGTCGACGAGGTTCAGCCTTAGCTTTCGGATGTGACAGTGGTTTATATATCGAAGCCGGCGAAGCGCAAACGACGCTTGTCTGATTCGGCTGGATAACATATGCCTCATAATGGCTGCAACATACTGTCGACGCGGGCCACATCTTCGACGACATTATTCTCATCTTCTGTCGCTTCTCCCACTATTTCCACTTCATAATCGTATTCCGCGTTAAAATATGAAACTATTAGACGAAGAATGACTTCCTGAATTTGAATTTTACATCGGCAATACGCTTCGACAAGAACAACGTTTCTTCACGTTTTTACTATGAAAACCATAGTAATTATCGGCCGGAAGTAAAACGAGTGACTACATAGACGTCACAAACAACTCTCGACCCAGACTCCGTACTACCGGTCATGAAATCAAAATATCCAACTTTGGGAGCTTGTAGAATCTTTGTTTTTCATTTTTACTCGATCAAATAATCTGCAAAAAACCTTCTATCCATCTCCTCTTTCGTTTGAGCCAGAAACGAATTTGGGTTTATATGCACTTTAATGATGATTTTTTGACTTCCTATTAACTTAAAATATTTTCACTAGCAGATACAGTATTCAATGACGTGGTATCGAAATTTCAATCCCATTGGAACACTCAATCCCCTCAAAAGAAGTTATGCTAGCAAATTACCTATTTTTTATAAAACAGCAAATCATGATATATTATCATAATATAATAAACAATGGAAGTTATTTTCTTACCAGATTCTGTAGAGAACTGCTTTTCAATGTCAATTTGTTTATGTGGGTAATTCATTTGCAAGTGATCTATATACAAGTATACATATAATAAATATGTTTTGTTATAGCTGACAAATTACCTATTTTTTATAAAACAGCAAATCATATATTATCATAATATAATAAACAATGGAAGTTATTTTCTTACCAGATTCTGTAGAGAACTGCTCTTCAATGTCAGTTTGTTTACGTGGGTTCATTTTCAAGGGATCTATAAGTTATACAATTACAGTATTAAATTATTAAACTATTGGTATGTAACTATTAGTATGTAATTCTATTATGTATACTGACAAATTACCTATTTTAATTCTTATGAACTATAAAATAGCAAATTATATACTATCATTATTGAACAATGGTAGTTGCTCTTCAATGTCAATTCGGCATGTCGACAGCAATTAATTCCACAGGAATTAATTGCTAAACATTTTACAAACTAATTTTGATACCTGATTCATCAACTTCAGATTCTCTGACTTCACTTGCCATTGACACACCATTTATAGCTATATAATTATATAGTACATACAGTTTGTTAATTTTGAGCATATAAGAACGTAAACTGGGATAATATGACATGTCCTCCATTTTCGTTGTGATGGCCTTTGTTTGGTTCATAAAATAATTATGTTGACACAAAAACTGTGAGAACTAACCTCTTAAAATACCCATCCTTTGTTCATTCGAGAATATGTCAAGACATATGATGTCACATTTTTTGCTTTTCGCATTTTTTAAAGTCCTGAAGGATTAATCTATAAGATAATGTTTAACAAGAATTAGTAATGTTTTCCATATGATTGATACACTATTTTATTATATAAATAGTTTTCTTATACATACAGAGCATTATGGTACGAAGCTGGCTGTGCATATAATAATTTTAAACGGGTATATTGACCAATATATCAGAGCAGCTGCATAATCAGTGAGAATGGAATGTTACCCTCAATTAATTTGCACATAAAAGTGTATGAAATCGAAATAATTTTGCTGTTTTAATTGTCTAAGTACAACATAAATTACAACCATATTTCTTTTTCACTGCATGTACCTTGTGCGCTTCTTGTGTGTTGACATATGCAGTGTCCAAAAAATTTCTGCAAACATTGGCTTCTCCATTAAGCGATAACTTTAGGTAGCAGCGGATCTGGTTGATAATGTTCAGTAGAAATTTAGCAGCTGGTTCATAATAATGAATGGCTATAGCTTCTCTCCCATTAAACTTTGTACCAGTTCTACAAAATGTAAGGATCTACAAAAAAGATATATCTTTTTAGTATTATAGTATTAGTATTATAGATATTACTTGTTATTTTTTTGCTACATTTTGTATATGTAATAACACAATTTTGAGTGGAATTTGGGATTAAAGACAAAATTTGAGATATTTTGAAAAACTGGACATGTTTGTAGTAATCCCAAATATCATGTGTTATTGACATGTGTTATTGCCAGTATGGTCAGGAATGTTTTCTGCTCTAAGAATTGTGCATTGTTTTTAGAATTAAGAATATTTACTGTATATATCGTTGCAGAAAAAACAAGTAAATGATTGATCTAAACATACAGAACTAGCTTGAATTCATCAAAGATTATTTCCAGGTCAGTCACGTACACTAACCTGTTGCTTTGTCATTGTCTGCAAATTTGTACATAGCAATTCTCCCAGCTGTAGTACTGATATTGGTGTTCTTACAGACTGTGCTGGTAACCTGGTTGTCATCTTTGCTGGCTTTGATTGGCTGCCACTCCTGTATCTATTATTGTTTCAAAATACTGAAACAATTCATCTTCCAGGCATTGAAGGTCACATCCTTTTAACACCTAAGAACAAGAGGAAAATAAAATTAATGATTGATACATTATAGTTGATTGTGTATCACCAATCTACATGTATAGATGTATTATGTAAATTGTATCTGCTTTTTTGCAAGAAATAATTCATAGCTTAGCCTGCAGTGTATATTTTTATTAACATTAGGTGCTCTGCAGATGTGATAATAGGGGACTGAGACTTTGTATATCAAATATTTAACCCTAAGCCTTTAAAAGTAATGATTATTGAGTCAGTAATACAGCTGAACAATTGGAAATGAATTGATTCAGCAAAACAAACTTCTAGCACAGGCCACCACAATGACATTCTAGTCCCTATAGCTGTTTTTTTATGCGACACAATTAAACTTTCAAAACGCGTTGACAGTGAGTTTGCATGATTCATGAATATTAGATTGTTAAAGCAATTTTTACTTTTAATGATTAATGAATTTTTACCTGTACAGTAAACCACAACAGAGTAGAATAGCCCCTGTTCACTCTGGGGAAAGCACCCTTTAATACATTGGCAACATATGGCTCAATGGTGTTTCTAATTTCATGTTGCCCATAATTTTCGTATTGGGTTTTCAGGCTTATTATGTGTCCCACGCTTGCCGATGCCATATCCATCAATGAGGTGATACGGTGATAGCCACATCGCTTAACTTCTGTGTTTATGTCTATGCAGGGTTCATTGAACGGCACCAGAAGACAACGAGATGCATATCTAAAGTTAAATATAGATTGTATAAATACTAACCAGCTAGTCTTTAAATTGGAAGTTTAAGCATACATATCTTCATCAGGTATATACATATCTCATGCAGTGAACATGCCAAATAACCAGTATATACAAACTGCTGCCTGAATAATAGTTTTATTAACTTTAATATTAATCGTTTATTACAAAACACACCTGACAATTTTGTATCCTAGCCGGTTTTGATGTTGAAAGACTGTCATGTGTAATTATTTATAACATGACAAACGTATGGAAATTAATTGTAACTGGCAATTGGTATAAACAGTGTGAGATTCGTACATTATATCAATTGCACATGTGGCATGTATTGTCTGATACATGGAACTGATTCATTAGAAGGCAAAAATGTTCTTTTACAGTGCTGGTGCGAATACATAAAGTATACAGTTATGGATAATTTTGTCAATAGCATTTTTGTTTGAGCATGGCCATGAGGTAAGACGGCATTTGGTATATTTTCCAGCATAAATTTAATTTATTACGATTTAAAAGTTGAAATGATTTGTATACCCTGATCCATGGACCATAATTAACATGTTTTTTGTTGTTTCAGACTATATGAGCAAATGTTTAATGTTTCTTACCGTGCACTGTCAGTCGGTGTAAAGTTTGCTGTGCCAATGACAGTGGCGAGTGGCTGATGGGCCCCATGCTTGATGCTGGTGTTTTTGGCACCCCCCATAGAGGTCTATTAGCAGCTCACTGACATTTTTATTGGACTGAGGATCATCCAACCCTATGGGGACTGTCTGGTTAGACAGTATGGCAAGGAAAGTCTCTTTGGTGCCACGGGAATAGAGATTGGTTTTGTGGGCACCAATTGCACTAAGTGCTGCCAACAATGCTGTTGTTTTCCCAGTACCAGATGGTCCAAAGGCTACAGTGACTGGGCAATTCATCTGGATATCCAGAATGGTCTTGTAATGCATTGACATTGCTGCTGCTCCAAACATCAAGATGGCACTGAAGGTGTTGTGCTCCAACAGTTGGAATAACTGCAGGATTAGAGGCTGCAAGGCCATTGGAGACAGTGGTGTTTGCACTTCACATCTGCTGTGAAGTGGAGCGATACTGGGATGAGGATAAATGTTGGATAACCATATATAATTGGTGTCTTCTGGATTCAATAATTTACCATCATTATTTATGACGCATTTGCCATTCAAAATCCAGATATTGCTTTCGGATTGCTTGCCAACTATTGTTGCTATATCTTTGGTTAGCACCTGGTCTTCTCTTTTTCGAAATTGGATGTATTCGTTTAGTTCTCTGTCATTCAGAGAGCAAGTGTAATTTCCTCCACCTGCTGTGGCGTTGAGCATTTTCAAGAAGTCTCTTTTAGTATTAGTGGAATCCATACTGAAAAATGCACTAAAATATGCAAAAATAAATATATTTTTTATTATTTTGTTAATTGTGAGTGGGTGGAATTATAGGTATTTCAACCATTTTATTATCGGCAGATGGGGGCTTTTTTGCAAGTTACCCCCAAAAAATGTTTTGAAATAGAAAAAATAGGTACGCTCAGGCGTACATATATCTGCGCTAATAATTTTAAACAGGAAGCGTATGGATATAATTAGCCTCCTCCATAGGCAACTATGTGTCTTCCTAGCTGCAATGTTTCCCATTTTGCAACGTTTTCAGTCTATAATGTTTTGGCCGAGCCAAGAAATAAATAAGAGCGTCCAAACATTATAGACTGAAAAGTGAAAACGTTGCAGCTAGGAAGACATATAGTTGTCTGCAGAGGAGGCTAGCATATAATATAGTCCGCCTGTTCTATCCGCCCCTAGAGTATCATTCTAACCCAGACCTCACACGCCGTGTGTTTGTAGCCCACAAATTGCAAAAGCCGTTCGTCGTAAATTTTGAACGTTACCTGGGCCAATATTTAACCGATTTTAATTCCGAAAACAGAGTTGGAATTACCGAATCTAAATACATAACATACGTGTCTATTATGTTACACAAATGTGCACACCCTTCGTAAAAAAAATTGTTTATGTACTTAGAAATCGTCATATATTATTTTGAACGTTATCTCGGTCAATATTTAACCATTTTCAATTCTGAAAACAGATTTGGAATTACCGAGTCTAAATACATAACATTCGGGTCTATTATATTACGTAAGCGTGTATACCCTTCGTAAAAACCTGTTTATGTACTTAGAAATTAATCGCCAAACAGACATCTCAAGGATCCGATTACGCGCGCTTATCGCTAATTGGCTATAAGCTAACACACGCACACACAAATTCGCACAGATACAAAAATAGGTACGTAAATCGTACATGCGTCTGCTGTTGAACTACTTGATGTGAAAATTGGACGAAGATAATGACCGTACAGTATCAGGATAGATCAGGGGTGGCGGAGGGGGCAATGGGCGTGCAACCTCCAATCACCCTACCCCGTCTTGTTTTGCATTACAAACTTTCTGATCAAAAACCTAATTAGATTCTTTAAAAATTATCTAAATTTACGGCAATATTCTAGCATTATCAGTCTTTTAGAAATATTAAAAAAAAATCAAATAAATTACCACATGAGCTTGGGGTACTGTGGATTTGTACGTAAAGTGACTGTGCTGTTTACCATTTTTTGTTGGTCCTCATGTCTTAGTATCAAATTATAGAACCTTGACATAATCATGAAATAAGTGTCCCTGAGGATATTATCGAAATCACTAGAGTGGTTAATTATCGTTTCGGAAACCAACGTTGGAAGGTTGTGACCATTTCCTTTTGCCTATACAGTACAGTAGGTGTACCAAAGAGAAGAGGAACGAAATGATTGGGTTTAAAGGTTTCCTCAGATTTAATCTTTCCCTCAAAACAAAACAAGACATGCTGATCATCACAACACAATCTCAGAGGATGACGAGGTTCAACCAGGCAATTCAAAAGTAATTTAAACCTATTCTCATCACAGTCAGCGTTTGCTTTTTTAAAAATGGTCTAGCGCTGATGCAAATTCATCAGGAAATTGAGCCTGATATTAATCAAGTGCTTGATAAATTTTCCTCAGCAAACAGAAGATTGGATTTGATTCTATTTATTCATCTTCAGTTACTATATTCTTTGATTTTGATGTAACCACTTTTAAGGTTTTTAGCAATCCTAATTTTCCACCTTTTTCATACTTTTTAAATTTCCTTTTATGAAAAATTAGGTTAAATTCCATTTTTGTGGTACTGTATTGTCACATCAAATTATCAGTAAAAATTTAATTCCTAGTTTTGTACAACTTTTTTTTACATTTTCCAACATTTTAGTCCTGCTTAGTCTTTTACCTACCCTACATTACTTTTTCACATATAAGCTTCCCAAAACCTGATGTTAATGTATAGGCTCATATTTTAATATTAACCCTTATGCAGAGGATCAGCATCTAACTTATTCTAATAATATCAATGGTTAACCAAGCATAGAAGTAATGAGAATATAGGAATTACCATGTTTTTAAAACAACTTGACCAATAATGAGAATTTGTATGCTAATTATATTAAATATATTGTAATATTTTTTTTAATATTTTTTATATAGCCTGTAGAGTGAAGGGTTAGGATGACCGGGATGGTGTTGAAAAATGAGTAATTTCTACATGAAAATCTCGATAGTCTGTGTCTCACATAGCTTCTCCTAACCAAAGCAACTACTGATGAGCTCTGAAATTGAGTGAAACAGCTTGGGGTGCAGCTTTGGGTATTCTCAAAGTAACAAAATAGCCACATAGGCCAAGTTCTGTCAATGGACCATGTTGGATTCACTAACTAAAACACAAAGTTTGCTAACTTTGCACTTATATATGATCAAAATATTTCTCAAATCATGATAATATTAAATGCAAAATGAAACTAGTCCAATTTGGATCAAATATTTTGTTAAAATAATGGGACACACTTTAAAAAATAAATTTATGACCTCATACCCCAACCTCGTCCCCAGGGCCTTCGCGGTGTGAGGCAAGATGGCGGGCGAGGCGAGCGAAGGCCCTGGCAAAGGCTGGACCAAAACTGCCGTTGATTGGTTGTAGGATTTAATTGAATTAAATGCTCACAACTGTCCCCATTGGTCAATAATTAAATTGTGCGGGAAAGCAAACTAAACATGGCGTCTAATAGATACAGGAGATAATGAAATGAACATGTTAGTGATCAGTTTGATCGAAACTCCAAAGAAACGATATCCGAAGAAACCACTGATCTATATAAGAGGACTGGATAGAGCATCCTTTGTTTGAGCGCCACCGAAATTGAAGCCGGATGTTTTGAGCTGCGGCCAGCTCCACTTCGGTTCAGTAATCAGTATCGCTATATTTTACTGTTGTGGAATCGTAGTTTTTGCATATAACCACGAAATAGCTGAACAAAGCAAACCCATTTTGACAGGGTACATCATGAAACTACAGAAAACTTTAAAATGTGGATAAAAATTGAATCGTGAGTAAATAAGTTCATATTTTGACGAACTTTCGAAGCCGGCCGCAGTACTATCTATACAGTATACACTATTACACTAACAAACGGCGATGATTGATAAGAATAAAAATCTGAGATAATACCACGATTATTGAATATTTACAGTCGAGTTGATTTATTTAAAGGGCAGGATGACGTGAAATGTGGATAGGCTGCACTTATATTTTTGGTTTATAGTGGACTCATGTCATGTATAAATTATGTCATTTTGATAAAAAAGTGTATCTATATGTAATATTTTGGTACAATATTTGCTATTGTGTTACAAGGTCTAAAATTTAACCACTATGAAGGAAGGAATTTGAAGGTGAAACAGTAAGACAACTAATAGTGGCTTTCTATAGAATAATTGTACTGTATCATAAACTTTGTCCATGATTTGATTAAAGAAACATTTTTAATAACTCATGTGTATTTTGTCATGTGTATTTTGATTCTATATAATAAACCTTCTAAACCATTGCTGGTTAATATTAAAACTTTAATATATTTCTTAGCCATACTGATCAACCAGGCCAAATCCATATTTTTTCCCCTCATATCTTAAACAGGTTTAGGCACAAAACAATTAATTTCATAATAAAAAATAGCATATATTTTTCTCCACTAATTTAACTTGCTTTTCTTGTTTCTTAACTAATATTGATTTACATAATGCGAATGTTTGGATTTTGTTTCATATTTTAATCCTTGAAATTACAAGCTGCATGCAAATTACAAGCTGTAATGTCTATTAAATAAGTTAAGGTGGTTTCCTGTACTAAAGGAAACCACCAATGCACAGTGTACATGAAAATAATTACATGAATAAATTCATTCTACTATACTGTACAGCAGCTACATCTATAAGCTATTCACATAACATTCATCCTGCTCAAACTGTGATAATGCAAGTAGAATACATTTTACTAGCAGCACTATATTCATTAATAATATTGGGCCATCAACCTGTCAACATTGTTTATAGAGCTTGATGATAACCATGTGCTTGACTGAAAACCATGTTTATGGCTTGATCAAGATCATCACCAAGTACTATAGTATGTATGGTCAGAATGTGCCATCGGCATCTTGGGAAGGAAACCATATAGGATCTGGGCGCTTTCTCGATATATGAACAACCGAAATACAAACCTAACCCAAATCCTAACCCTAAAACTGACTTGGGTTGATGCTATAATAATTTTATATTTTGGTTGCTCATATATCGAGAAAGGGTCAGGATCTGTCTGAATCAGAGAGAAGCACAGTAACCCTATCCTCTTCAACCAAAAACTGCATGCCTCCTCTAGGGACTACAATCAAACAAAGCTTTCTTGATTTTTAATTTAAAAATAACCACTATCAAAATATATACATGTATACCTACAGGTACTTATAGCCCTAAATACTGTAGCTACTATATTTGTCTTTATATTCCTGGTTGAACACTATTCACTCACAGAAAATTAGGTTAATGATTTAAATAAATCATCCTGGTATTCAAAGGGTACCAGAATGGGCATGTTGTAACATGGACTGATAAAACATGGACTGATAAAACATGGACTGATAAAACATGGACTGGTAAAACATAGCTGTGAATGCATGATGTCTACATTAACAAATAATCGCTATAAACCCCAAAACAACAAAGATCCTAACCCTCCATGTTTTACCAGTCAATGTTTTATCAGTCTATGTTTTATCAGTCCATGTTTTACCGTCCATGTTTTATCAGTCCATGTTTTATCAGTCCATGTTTTATCAGTCCAGTCCATGTTTTACAACATGCCACCAGAATGTGTTTATTATTTTCTGAGTTATGTTTTCTATTTGGGCATACATATTGCATACATAACATTTGTTTACAGCTAAATAAACGCCATTAACATTCAAATATATTTCACAAATACCGAAATATCTATTTCAAAGACTTACCACAAATGTTGAAATTAGTGTTGCCTCTTTTCCGGCAGTTTACAACCTCAAAAATCTTTTATAGTTTTCAGGTTGTGTGTCAATCTCTGGGAACGAGATTGGTTGTGTGTTAGAACGACTTTTGCCCCAGCAAACCAACAAGATGACAACATTTTGATACCATCGAAATTTGAACTCGCAAATTCCGTTTTTCCCTACGTTTTTGGGCTAAACAACTAAAAATTGCTCTCCGAAGGCTTCCCGTGTCCTTTTCTTCTCATGATACAAAAATCGGTCTGATCCGAAAAGAGAAAAAAGCAAATATACTAAAACTATAATTTATTATACGCAACAGTAAAATATTCTACTCTAGATGTTCTATCCAGTCCTCTAGTAATATATTCTAATATAGATCAGTGGAACGCCGGAACACTTATTGGATATTTATCGTCTTTGTGGAAGTGAAAATAAGAGGATGAATCATGTATTCCATAAGCCAGGTCTTTGGTAAAGTTAGTTTATACTACACGCTCGATGTTCATATTCGGAAAAAGTGAAAAACATCTCACTAGTACTGAGTCTCTCATGATTACACAGTAGACAAACTAGCGGGAAAATTTTCCACATATAGTGGAATATTTTGTCACGTGGTTCAGCCTTTGCCAGGGCCTTCGCTCGCCTCGCCCGCCATCTTGCCTCGCACCGCGAAGGCCCTGGGGACGAGGTTGCTCATACCCCCCTAAATGTTTACAAATATTTGCCTAAGTGTAAACAATCCTATATCCGCCCTGGAAGACCTTTATTTAAATTTGTTAAAAATCATTATCTTCTTACTCTTACTTATTACATGGGTATACGTTTAAGCTCAGTTATATTAATTTATGTCGAGTCAAGCTCGCGTCAAATTTTCTGTGTATGTCAAGTCCTGGCCGTTTGAGGCGGGCGGTCGCTCGCGCGCGCCTCCACACGCGCCTCCACACTCCAAGGAGAGCTTTCTACCGCTTGCCTGTATTGTTTCAGAGCAGAAAACTTTAGAAATAACATACATTATGTCAACCATCGTGCATTCAACGACATGAAAGACATGAAAGTTCAGTTTAAAACAACAAAGAAATAATTAAATTATCATCCGCCCGTGAATAGGGTAACTTATCAGGGTAGATAAGCTCGATATTTACCAACCTCGTACCCAGGGCCTATCTCCGCCCGCCGCCGACCCCCCGCCAGCGCGCGTGGCGGGGGGTCGGCGGCGGGCGGAGATAGGCCCTGGGTACGAGGTTGGATATTTACATATATCTTTCATATATCTTAACACTTCGGTGACATGGGCTCGCTGTTTAAATATTATTATTATTATCTCATAAGTTCCTCCAATTTATTTCCTGTTGAGTTTCATTCATTGTGTTAATCTGATTACGATTATTATTGTAATTACGTTATATTCATAACACTTTGAAGTCGTTTTAGGTTTCACTTAAGACCAAAGAACACATAGAACGCATGCCTTTGTTTAAGCACCGCAAAGTATTACGGGCTCGTTCACTGGACTTCTCCACATGTAAAATGTCGAATATATTAAACGAGAGAGGTCTAAATGCAAGTATTTCTTTTATGAAGTTTGAGTAACCTGATTATATGTTTGGTTATCACATGTTAACTGGTTTCCAGTTTCCAATGGTTTTGAAGGCAAATGTTTGCTTTGAAAAAAATGGCTCACCTAGACCCACTGAGGCGAGCGATTGCCCGCTCACGTACTGAAAATCAGACGGCCATGCCTGTTGTATGCGCTGAAAGGTGTCATCACGACATTTATAAATGATATACATATAAGCACCGTGGGTGTCATCGTTATAACTTAACGCCAGTAACGCGCACTAATTTAGCCTATCTGTCCGACGTGGAGGTCGTGTTAAAAGGATATATACCAAAGTAAAAAGGTGGTAAACTGCCAAGATTTTTAGTAACGAAATACTGACGTTTCGAGCGGAGTTAAAAGCCTGGCGTAGCGGCTCTCGAAGGGGGAGGGGAAACGCAAGCGTTTTCGCTCTTCCCCTTCCCTACCCCCTTCGAGAGCCGCTACGCAGGCTATGTGTACAGGATCCTGGTAATTGCATGTACGATCTAGCACCGATTTAAAAATATTGGACCGAATTAATTTGATACAAAATTTTACGTAAAATTTGCCATGAAACACTGTTACGTTGCCAACCTCGTACCCAGGGTCTTATCTCCGCTACCCGCCCGCTGCGCGTGGAGCGGAGATAAGACCCTAGGTACGAGGTTGTTACGTTGCAAGAATAACGGCCACTTGCAAGAGGTCACTTGACCTAAATCCTCTTAAAATATAACGTATGGAATTAATAACCTTTAAAATGAGAAATCCCTTTTAAAAACAAATGTTTGCATTTACAAAAATATATTGGTAAGGAACAGCTTTGGCATTAATCATACCAAGTTGTAGCAGCAATGAAGAAAGTTTAGCAGGATCAAAGTATTTTTGCTGCCATGTTCAATTCATAACAAAAATCCTGCTAAATGTTTATCGTTCTCGCTAACATTGGGCGTGAACAATACCAAAACGTTTTTTTAGTTGTTTCATGTGGTGATGGAAAATATATGCTTTATAAAGCGACAAAGAAACTCATTCTGGTCACTTGACTGTCCACAACCATACGAATCTCAAAGTTTTCCTTAAAATACCACCCTGTATGCGTTTTCAGGCTCGTTTTTAGGTGTTATAATTGCAAGTCTTGGTCCACTTTTCGCGAACGTTTATTCAAATCGCCTACTAATCTACTATACCAATAAGCTACTTCCGTTTCTAGATATTCAATTACAACGCTCTAATGGTTCTTTCGTTACTTCTGTTTATCGCAAACCATCTTTCGCAGGTTTGTTTACTAATTTTGACAATTTCTTACCTATTGTTTTTAAAAGGTTTTAAAAAATGGATATCCGGCTTTAATAATCATATAGAGGGCAAAATTGCTCGAATATGATTGGCTAAGGAAGAGGGCATTTTTCCTAAATTCAGGGCAAAATTACTTCTACCTGATAGGGGTGGAGACACCAGTGGGAAACACTTAAGTTATTATATTGTTTTACTTGTAAATCGAAGCCGTTCTCTTAAGTCGATGTTTGACTTAATAAAGTTCGTTGTAGTATCCGATTATACTTTCATTGAATTGCAAAATATAGTTGTTTTTCACGCTTGGCTTTGATATTTAGCTGGCTTTCTCGTGTTGTTCACGTGCGTGGCTAAGGTTCCTCGTAAATTTAAGGTTCGCGACTCTTTGGTAGTAGTATAGAAAGTGGGGCTACCGGCGCATTTTTCCATTTTTTCATGTCTCAACTTTTTTCTCTGGATAACGAAGCACTTTTATCGTTTTTAGATTCCACATATATCTCTCGAGCAAATATGTTGAATCCAAAAACGGAAAAAGTGCTTAGCTCTCCAGAGAAGTTGAGACATTCAAATGGAAAAAGTTCGCCGTTAGCCCCACTTTCGAGACTACTAATAGACGATGTGTCGCATGGTTTGGAGTCTATGAGACGTGTGTCAGCTAGCAGGATACAGAGTGAGGTGTCTAGTCATGGGGCTGCTGTGGGTGAGGGTGTCGCTCGTAACAAGACTATGTCAAGTGATATTACACGTGATACTGATATGAACTTTATTTCAGGTCGTGAGTCGAGTGGGGCTCGTGGTTCGAAAAGGTCTAAGGACTTAGCTATATTAAATAATAAAACGACTCGTGTGAAAATGTCTGAGAGTAAACGTAACTCTATTGTGGATGGTAATGTTGCTAGTAGTGGTACACTATCGAGCGGTGGTGCACGTGGTCCTGCTATAGGTTCTGGTGACTTAGTTATGCCTAATATTAAGATGAGTTTTCTAGAGAGGATGTCTGGCTATCTAGTTGATGCTAAAGCATTGGGGTATAAGTGGATGGACCTTATTAGAAGGGGATCTAGAGAGAACGTCATTAATAGAGTCACCAGAGTTAGGGAGGTCAGAAAGGCTAGACGCGATCTTAGACAATATGTTAAGAGGTCACGATTAAGTCAGGAGGTCTCAGACAAAGAGTATGAGAGAATCACTAACCTTATTGCTAAGACACGTCCTACTGTAGTACAAAGGAGAGTTGCTCTCAAAGGGTACACTAAGTCGTATAGTGTTGAGGTGATCGACAATGATGATCCACTAAAACAACTAGTCAAGACTAGAGGAGTAGTGGACTCAACTTTACAGAAAGAGTTAGAGAGACTGAAAGGTTTAAAGTTTTCCGAGACATTGAAAGTGACTCTAGAGAAACAAATTGGTGATGGTGAGTCTTTGTTTAAGACAGCCTTCTTCAATAGTGTGGTCGAAGCAGTGACTAATAGTGTTGATATTAGTGGGACTACGAAGCAAGCTAGTGAGGAGATAGTGAATCGTATAGCTGTGTGGTTGTCAGAAGGGTCTGGGTGGGTTGTAGATAGTATTAACGATCACTATATTAATGTGGTAGTGTATAAGCCTCTTAAAGGATCGAGTTATATTGAGCTACCGGAAGAGTTGAGGAACGCGTCGAAAGGTTTGATTAATATAAAGAATGAAGATGATAAGTGTTTTATGTGGTGTCACGTGTTGCACAAGTGTCCTGTAGTAAAGGATCCACAGAGAGTGTCGAAGCACAAGAAGAACGTAGGTTCTGTCAATTATGAAGGAGTGAGATTTCCAGTGGATACGAAACAGTACAAAAAGATTGAGAGGCAGAATGATATTAGCATCAGCGTGTTTGGGTATGAGGACAAGCAGCCATTCCCTATCTACGTTTCTGAGGAGAAGTGTGAGGATCATATGGACCTGCTGCTAATAACGAATGGTGTTAAACGACACTACGTGTACATCAAAGACTTTGGTAGGTTTATGTGTGGTCAGTCTAATCACAAGTGTCGTAAGAATTTCTGTAGGTACTGTCTTCATTGTTTTACTACCAATGAGATTCTAGAGAATCATAGGGAGGTTTGTATGGTGGTAAATGGTAAGCAAGCGATCAAGATGCCAGCTGAAGAAGACAGTACTCTTGAGTACGTAAATTATCACAAACAATTAGAGGTACCATTCGTGGTATACGCAGACTTCGAGGCTATCACAGAGAAGGTCGACAACGTGACACCACTTACAGGATCGTACACTAGTGAGTACCAAAGACACACGGACTGTGGGTATGGGTACAAAGTAGTGTGCTGTTACGATGATAAATATAGTAAACCAGTAGAGATGTTTCGAGGTAAGAACGCAGTTAGGAAGTTCATGAAAAAGATGCTAGAGGAGGTTAAATACTGCAAGAAAGTCAGAAAGGAGCATTTTAATAAGGACATGGTTATGACCATAGCTGACAAGGTTAACTTCAAGGAAGCGACTAAATGTCATATTTGTGATAGAGAATACAAAAGGGGGCAAGTGAGAGTTAGAGATCATTGTCATGTCACTGGTAAGTATAGAGGTTCGGCACATCAGTTATGTAATAGGAACTATAGACTGACTGATAAGATACCTGTCATATTCCATAATCTAAGAGGGTATGATAGTCACTTCATAATGCAAGAGATAGGCAAGATAGGTCAGAAAATCAACGTCATACCAAATAATATGGAGAAATATATGGCATTCATGTTAGGTAAACATCTAGTGTTTCTAGATAGTTTCCAATTCATGAGCTCTAGTCTAGCCAACCTGGTGAACAACCTACCAAAGGAATGTCTCAAGTATACGTCTGAACTATTTCAAGGCGAGGAGTTAGAGTTGGTGTCGCGAAAAGGTGTGTACCCATATGACTATATGGATAGTTTCGATAAGTTTAACAAACTTGAGTTGCCATCAAAGGAGAGTTTCTACAGCATCCTAAACGACGAGCATGTGTCAGACACAGACTACGAGCACGCTCAAGAAGTGTGGAAGACAATGGGTGTGGAGAATATGGGTGAGTACCACGACCTATACCTAAAGTCTGACGTGTTACTACTGGCTGACGTGTTCGAGAACTTTAGAAGAACGTGTAAACAGTACTACCAGTTAGATCCTTGTCATTACTTCACATCACCTGGACTATCGTGGGACGCTGCTCTAAAGATGACAGGAGTGGAACTAAAGTTAATGACTAACATTGATATGTTTCAGTTCATCGAGAAAGGAATGCGGGGTGGTGTCTCCTGCATAACACATAGGCACGGAGAAGCTAACAACAAATACATGAAGGGGTATGATAGTAGTAAACCATCGAAACACATCGTATACCTAGATGCGAATAACCTTTACGGTTGGGCTATGTGTCAGTATCTACCAACTGGTGGATTTGAGTGGGTCGAGGGTTTTGACATCAACAATCTAGACAAATATAACGACGAATCAGGCAAGGGGTTGATACTTGAGGTTGATTTAGAGTATCCAGAGGAGTTGCACAATCTTCACAACGACTATCCTTTAGCACCTGAGAGGATGAAAGTAAGTAGTGACATGTTGTCAAACTATTGTAAGACAATCCAAAACAAGTTCAAGATATCTGTTGGAGAGGTTGCGAAACTTATACCTAACCTAAGCGATAAGAGTAAGTACGTTGTTCATTATAGAAACCTACAATTATACAAGAGTTTGGGAATGAAGGTTAAGAAGGTTCGTAGAGTACTTCAATTCGATCAGTCACCATGGCTCAAACAATATATCGACTTTAATACAGACAAGAGGACCCAAGCGAAGAACGACTTTGAGAAGGATTTCTTCAAGCTCATGAATAATAGTGTATTCGGAAAGACTATGGAGAATCTACGAAAGCGTGTGAACGTGGAGTTAGTAACAGACAAGGAAAAACTGAAGAAACTAACGTCAAAACCAACCTTTGTGAGCAGTAAGATATTTGACAATAACTTGGTAGCAGTTCACAAGATCAAAGAGATACTAACTCTAAATAGACCAGCATACGTAGGTATGTGTATTCTAGACCTATCAAAGACATTGATGTACGACTTCCACTACAATAACATCAAAAAGGAGTATGACAACAAAGCTAAATTACTATTCACAGACACAGATAGTCTAATGTACGAGATTGAGACGGAGGATGTGTACAAAGACATGTACGCTAACAAAGAAATGTTCGACTTTAGTGGGTATGATAAGTCATCTCCCTACTTCGACCTAACTAACAAGAAGGTTATTGGTAAAATGAAGGATGAGACATTAGGAGTCCCAATCGTTGAGTTCGTTGGTTTAAGGTCGAAAATGTATAGCTACATAAAAGAGGATGGAAAAGGTGGGAAGACTGCTAAAGGTATCAAGAAGAGTACCATTAGAAATAATATAAGACACGACAACTATAAAAGTGTCCTGACAAATGGTGAGCAAATGTCTCACATAATTAAAACTATTCGCAGCAAGAGCCACCAACTAGGAAGCTACGAAATAAATAAGATATCCTTAAGTTGCTTTGACGACAAGCGACATATACTACCAGACGGTGTGTCTAGCTATGCGTATGGACATTACAAAATAGTCCAGAACTAGCTGTTTAGATTCCTAAAAATGTTTTTTAGTCTTGATGTGTTTATATTTAGAGGTCACGTGGTATGACTGGTCGCATGTCTCACACACCCACTTATGAGTTCTCATCCACTCTTTGGTTTGCGCTCTGGCTGCTATTAAAGCTTCTTCTTTGGTTTGGTAAATTTTTGGTCTTGCCATTATATATTACTATATATTTTATTTACCCACTCATTGTAGTATGGGTCTCCTCTCCCATCCCAACCTAGATCCTTGTATACTACACTATACAGGTTATACTCGAATCGCACCTTGACCTTACCAGGTTTGAGGTCGTTAAGACTACCTCTCAACTCTATACCTCTTCTAGAGCATATTCTTATGACATAGAAAATATATTTCGATATGTTCTTGACAATCAGTTTGTTTCTTTTAAGAGACCATAGTATTTTTACAAAATCACTGACAACTGTTGGTATGTCACTCTCGTTAACTAGTCCAGTCAACATTCTTTCTAGCCACTTACTATAACTATGAGCCGATTTATTGTACATCCAAATGTTAGGTACAAAGTTTCTCACGCGTCCGTAGGTAGTCTCTCCACACTTGTTACAACTAAATACACCATCTTCGATTTGGGTTCTGTGGTTACTACACTCGTAACAGTATATGTGGTGTCGTGCCACTTTTTTGGTGTTGCGTCCTTACTTACATGCTTGATCTCGTCCAATGTGTACCCTAATGTTGTACCACTCCACTTTTTTGATGTCTCAATCTCGTCCAATGTGTACCCAGCATAGAACATTCTCATTGTACGTTCGTCAACCATCTAAGTTAATATACTATATATATCTTTATACTATTTTCGAATCTAAAGACATAATGTCGCTCTAGGAGGCGTAATAGTTTGATGACTTGGAATCTCTACTAAATGTCTTCCCGTTGTGCTGTGTCGTAGTGATCTGTCTTAATCGATCTCGAGTGTCCGACAATAGTAGTCTCAACTCTTTGGTCTCATTTACCTGGCTAATAAGGTTCTTACAGAGTACCAGCAACGCTTCGTTATGTTTCTTCTGGTTCTCGAAAAGTGTCTCCAATACGTTGTGTGTCTTTGTCTCTAGTGCGTCATGTTTAAGCTTCTCGTCTGCTTCCATCGCTATCTCCTTCAACGTTTTAGCACTCATAACTATAGTGCTATATATATATAGTCATGTTTAGATCACTCTATACACCAAGTACCCAATGGGTAACCCGACAGCTCCAACGAATACCATTTGATATTCTTTCATCTCATCTGAGGGTTTGTAATAGTCTGACAACTCAGGCTCTTTACTAAATGTCTTCCCATCATACTGTATCGTCAGTACTTGTCTTAGTTGATCCAGAGCGTGGTTTGTGTCGTTTATGTCTGCGTTAGCATCTGACAGTTGTTGTCTTAATTCCTGAATTTTGTCTCTCTGACGAATCTCGTTCTCGTAGAACTTTTCTTTCGCTCTTGCAAGACTTTCCAGTGCTTTGTTGTGTCTCTTTATTTCTGTCTCGTAGCCAGTGTGGTTTAGCTTGCTGAATATGAATCCAGCTCCTGCGAATGCTATAGCGTTGAACAAACCACCCGCTATCACACTAGCCATTATGTATTACGTTAGATTATTTTGAGAACGGGTCTACAGGTAAGTATTTCTTACTCTGTGCCCACTTGATAAGTAGCGTTGAGACACCTACAGCAGTCGCTAACTTTAGGGTGCCCTTCACTGATTCAGGGGTACCCAACGGTTCTTTTAGTACTTTCTTTGATGCCATGGATACGGCTACAGCTCCAGCAGTCACAAGGGCTGCGTCGTATAGCTCGTTCATCAGTTCTTTTCTGTCTATTGATGCCATATATTATACGATATGTTTTAATCGAGGCTGTCGAGTTTACGTGATGGTTTTATAACGACGTTCTTAGGCTCTTCGGTCACTACTTGTTTGTCTTGCCTAATCGTGTAGTACAGCGAACCAGCGGCTATAACCACTCCTATAGTACCTATGATGTATCCGTAGTTAAAACTATCGTCCTCACTTACCACTCTCTCTCTCATCTTCCTCTCTTTCGCAGCTTTAGATATAGCAGCCAAGCGTTTGCCTGCCTCTACTCTCTTAGGGTCTTTGACCTTTGTTGTCGACGTTATAATAGGTACGGACTCGTTGTCAGTCATCTATACCATACGTGATATCTCGTCACAGACCATCTCACAGTCATCTCACAGATCATCTAACAGGTCGTCTCACAGATAGAGTATTCTATGAAAGTATCTTTGGTGATTAGACAGTGTGGTTTCACTCTTAAATCTTCTATTACAATACTCACACAGAACCCTGGAGTCTCTCATATATGTCTCTATGAAATGTATTATCTCATGTTGGTCTGAGGATAATAATGTGTTGTACCCTTGTGATCTTAGTCTTCTTAATACCCTCATCTGGTTATTCCTAATAACCCCATTACCTTTCGGTGTTTTGAACTCTATAGCAAAACCATTGTATCTCTTATGTAGTTGCGGAACTATCAAATCTGGTTGTCCGCCACTGTAACCCTTCTTCCATCCATCTATTCTTTTAGTAGATGTGTCTTGGTACTCTCCCAACCCTGGGATGACTATTGTTGGATGATACTCTCTAATATATTTAACTATATTATAATGCAAGTCTGTCTCGTTCATTATTGATAACTGGTTGCATTGTGTGTACTGACCCGTCTTTCTAATAGACGGTAGGACTTCTGTGAATACCCATTTTTGAAACTTCTTGGCTGACTCAAGTTTCGACGAGAAGACTAGAGAGTAAACTCCTGGCTCCGATATGAGTATCATGTTTGGTTGCAAGTTTAAAGGGGGGCGCGAATCACGCCCCCCTTCAAACACATCTCGTTTGACCTTATATATATCGTCAACGTGTACACTGATAGCCCACTTCGCGTTTTTATACCCTAGTGCCTTAGCGACTTCTTTTCCATGGAACCATATGTTGTCTCCATCTTTAATAGTCGTGACTGAATTGTTCTCAAAACTGAAATTTTTGACAAGGCTCGTCATATATAATACACTGTGTGTAATATTATAAGTGACTCTGAGGTCCCGAAATGGGACCTCAGTTTTCTTCGTCTTTTATGCGGAAAACACCCTTGGTTCTTATGTGTAGACCTGTGTCTAAAGGGAGGTCGGAACCGGACCCCCCTTGTGTCTCGTATACTTTATTGTTACCTTTTCACCATTCCATTGATTGGTGGGCATAAGTCAGTCACATTATCGTCCAACACTTTAACGTCTGAAAGAAACATTGACTCGTTGTAAGGAAGACCTCTAAGATACGATCTTAGTTGTGTCAGTATCTTTTTATAGCTAGTGTGTGCGAACTTACAATGCTCCACTCTACTCGTCAGATTGGATTTAGCCAAGTAGCCTTGAATGACCACGCCAGGACCACTAATACAAGCAATAATTATAGGGTTAACAGTTACCGATCCAGCTACAATCCCTACTGTTGTTAACCCTATGCTAGTCATGTTCAACGATAGTTTAATTTTCTTCAACCTCTTATATTTCCGTTTGTAACAGGCTTCTAGCTTGTGGTAGTACGCGTACAAGCGTTTGAGCTCTAGTGTCTCCTCCTCTGACATGTCCTTTGATATGTGATTGAAAACAATAACTGACTTCTTCATATATCTTACTTTATATTATACTCATCCATCATCTTCCCACCAACTACTAGCACGTCTCGGTTCGTCATGTAGCCAGAGACTATCTTCATACCGTAGAACTCTATCAGAGATGGGTACGCGTAGGGTGCTCTGCGAGCAACGATTTTGGTCGATGTATTGCAAATATTGTTCCATAGGGATACCCTATCTCGTTATAGTTAGCTGTGAAGTCTGAGTCTGTCGACCTTATGTTGTTGACTCTAACATGCGAGTTACCCATCTGCCAATGTATTGATATCATGTGTCTCTTAGTGGTGTCGATACTATTTGGTATTGTACACGTGTACTCCTTTGCTGGGAGGCCACCACCAAACGACAACTTATCAGTTGTACCACCTTTATATCCGATGAACTTGTCCCAAGAACCATCATCGTTTGAGATAATCGCCTCCCAATCTGCTGTAGACACCCTCTTGGCTAACCTCAATACCACGAAAACGGATATGTCACAGTACTGCATACGTGGACAGTTAAAGTGCATTCCAACCTCTAGTTGATATTGAGTTATTGTAGGGGATAGGAAGCTATGACCACTGTCAGTACCAATAATAGGACCATAGGATTGAATACTTTGCACTAGTGTGTTTCCAATGGCTTTCACTTTATTTGTCCCACTGTGGTAAAACTGCGTCATGTCACCCGTTCCTCCTGTTCTAAATCGCTTATAGTGACAGTTCTAAATTTTAGAACGTCGGATATATGTGATAGGAATTATCACCTGAGCAACCTGGCTCGGCTGCAGCTAAGGTCCTGGAACCAAATCGAAAAATATATACAGTAAATATGGCGGATCGAGGCCATTCATGGCCGTTGATCGAAGCGTTTTAAAGCTTGCAAAGTGCGTGTCTATACTCAATCTACAAGAGGAAAAATTACTTCAGGGAATGTTAGAGTTAGGACAACTACGCATCAACTTTTGGAAAGAACTGAAATTGATTCTTCAAGCTAGTTTCGGATCAAACGACGATGCAAGTATTAAAGTTAAACCAATGAAGAACCATTATAAATACCTGAAAAACAAGGCGGTTTGTCAAATCACCAGCAACGACGAGTTACATGTAAAGAGTTTAACCGCTGGGAAACAATTCGAGAGTCGCTACTAAAAGCTCGCATTGAAGAGGAAGCGTTTTCCAGCCTGAATTGTGAAACTTGTGCTACTGCTAATCCATCTTATCGATGCTTGGATTGTGGACCTGGGCAATACTTTTGTTCAGATTGTGTAAAGATGGTTTCACGATGGGCGGAACTACTTCCACATTCCCGAAATATACAAGGTTTGTAATTGATGTCTTTAGTTTTATTGAAGTTAATAGTTTAACATGCACTTTTAATATATGGGCCATATGGCCAACAGGCCAAACTATATATCCAGGCAACCTTAGCAGCCAGAAAGCTACCCAAGCTTTGTGAACTGTTTTTGCTTTTATTACCATTTTTGAGCAAGTTATTGAGCTTGTTTTCATGCTTAATACATCCTGTAGTAGTTGTATGAATAAAAATAAAAGCACAAACAGCAAAGTTATTTTATAATAAAAACCTGCAATGTTTAAATGGCTTTTTGAGCTGCATATACAGTACTTATCTTATGGCCATTAAGCATCATAATTAGCAGGTTCTATGTTCCCCTGTTTGTTCAGTTAACAACCAGCTGCAATGCAATTTATTTAAAGTGTATTGTAAAGGTACCATATATTAAACACTAAGGTTGTGCTATTTTACGGGCTGAATGTTTTGTTCCTTTAATGTCCAACCACTTTGTACTGTCATTAAGCCATCAAAAGAGTTGCCCAACTTTGCAGTGCAGAGATATTATCTGTATTGATTGTTACTTTAACAGTAAGTTAAAGTATGTGTGCTTGTTTAAAAGGTTTTAGTGTTTGCAAAACCAAATACTGATGTGACTGTCAACCTGCTGCAAATGTGTATCGATTTATGTAATCGAATAAAGGTGTTGATTATTATCAAAAATGTTATTATTATCTTCAACTTTACAGCTACAACACTTAACTGACAATGTGAATTCTCTCGCAGAAGTATAAACTGTAAATTTGTAATGTAATATCCATTGAAGCAGCAACATTTTGAAATGCATTAGTGAGCATTACCATCTCAGCACAATGCAATCTCAGGTCCCCACATGGACAGCAATTTTCACAATTTACATGAGCAATTGTTAATCTTGAAATGAATATCAAAGCCCAGCAAGAAGCACAAAGTAAAGCTATACAATAGTGAAAAAGTGAACTGCTGAGGTTTTAATAACAAAATACTGACGTTTCAAGCACAGCCCTTCATATAATATACATCAGGTGACAATTATGTGCAGTATAATATTTAGTTTTAATCTTCTATTTTATTTTTAATTTCTATTGTTAATGTAAATGTGTGGCTTTTAATTTAAGCCTTTGGTTACTGAATTGGCCCTTTAGTATTTTACCCCAGTTAGTCAAAGGTATAATACTCGTAGAGATCATATACAGTAGTATAATACTAGAGGGGGCATTGCCGCATTGGCAGTAACCACAATGGAAGCCACTATTACCTATGGTATTTCAGTTAATTGGTTGGCAAATGTGCTAGACCCAGTACTTTGCCAACCAATGTGCCTAATGTTTGCCTCCAAAAAAAGCCAAGATGGTTACCTGCGGTTGACTGAAATTAAGATAGGATGCCCCCTCTAGTATTATACTGTGATCTCTATGCCAATACTAATCTCAATTAACCATGTGACTATTGAATTGGCCCTTTTACTCTGTTGAAGGTTTTACTCATAAAGAAGCAGCCCATGGCCCCATGACGGTTAACTATACAGTATCTATGGTTTGACAGTGAGGCTCCCAGTTTCAAGCAGTTTCCTCCAGTCACCCGGTATGACTGCCACTTCTCACAGAAGTTAGGATTCTTGATACCTCGACCTTGGCGATTCTTGATATCGTGCTCAACCTCTTCCAATGATTGTTAAATATTTAAAACACAAATGATCAATCAAGTATATACAGGTGTAGCTTTATTCCACGCTCTTACAATCTTGATTGTTAACCCTTTCACTACTAAACTGGCCAAAACCGGTTATTCTATGCTGCTGAAGGACAACCTGATACTACATGTATATATTAAATCAGAATGATATGGTTGCTTATACTAAATTTGCATTTACGTGTTCGGAAAGTGCTATATTTTTTCATTAAAATTGCCATTTATTTAGACTAAATGTCAGCCAGGACTGTGACATCACAGACAATGGCATTCGTCGTCCCAAAGCTAAATAATTTCATGGTAATGTCCACCATGTGACGTCAAAATGACGTTTTTGGCTGCGTTATTTTGTTGACACTGTGGTGCCATCTGTGACATCTATCAACTTTGAACCTGAAAGCAAGGTGCATCCTAAACACGTAAATACAAAATGAACATGTCCAACACTATCAGAATTTTTTATATTCTTATATAATCAAATAATAGAAAAACGAAAAAATGTCATTTCATAAACACTTTAAATAGTAATTGTCAATGAATGTGTCAAAACAAGGAAACTGTGTCTGGATGAATATCATGGTTGGTTCGATTCCAACCCACAGTAGATGTTACACCAATTCATCGTCCAACTAAATGTATTGACACAATAGACGTTACACAGTAGATGTTACACTACGTCACCGTGGCCATGTTGATGGAACTTAAAAAAGAATATCATTGACTTCTTTTGTTTGTGGCACCAACATGACCACCAAACATTTGTCTTCTGTACATGTATCTCGAGGGACTGGTTGCAAGGCATCAATTATAAAAAAATTGTGATGTGTGTTAATTACAGTAGTTAAGTAATGTTTAATAAATGAGCAGCAGTGTTTTATGGGATTTAAAATAAAGAGGGCATTATGCCCAAGTGGTTTTTGACCGATTGAACATGTGATGCGAGTTTATTAACGCCTCTTCGGACCAAGTCCTAAGTGGTTTTCAACAGTAACTTCAAACAGGAATGACAAAAGTTGTTGACGTCAAAACGAAAATTTGCATGTTGTTATTGCTGTAGATAGATTCAAAAGTAAGACTTCTTGTGAGATGTGGACTATAAAATAGTGGTAAACTGCCACGCAGCACTCTACTTTTTTATAAAATGGTTGGTATGTTTCATTGAGAAGGTTTTTTTCGCACTACTTATCGAGAAAGATAAGGATACGCTGCAAAGCTCCAGTTTGACTCATTAGTTACACTGTGTCGGTGATACGAAAGAATTAGTGAACCGCCATGTTCAAAAGCTCCGAGCACTGAGTGATGCTGCAAGGTTTGTTATAGGCTTTTTGTTATTGGTTCGGATATGACTTCTTAGTTGAGCGTGGTTGTTTTTAATTCAGCTTCGAATCTTTATTAGTAAGTATTTAAATAAAGTATACTTCAGTCTGATACGATTCTAGTATGACAAGCTAACATGTAATTCGCAAATTTATATTTAATATTTTCTTCTGAAATTTTGCACATATTATTCAAACGCAAAGCTAGTATTTAATATTTATTCCAAAATTTTAGGACATTTCAACGATTTCTTCGTGTTTTGTCAAAATGGGGTATGTTTCCCCAGTTAGATCACAATAGCCTGTTATGACAAGCTAACATGTAAATCACAAATTTATATTTAATATTTTCTTCTGAAATTTTGCACATATTATTCAAACGTAAAGCTAGTGTACGTATTTATACCAAAATGTTAGAACATTTCAACGATTTCTTCGAGTTTTGTAAAAATGGGGTATATTTCCCCTAGCTAGGGTTAAAGCCTGTATGACAAGCTAACATGTAAATCACAAATTTATATTTAATATTTTCTTCTGAAATTTTGCACATATTATTCAAACGCAAAGCTAGTATTTATTCCAAAATTTTAGGACATTTCAACGATTTCTTCATGTTTTGTAAAAATGGGGTATGTTTCCCCGGTTAGATCACAATAGCCTGTATGACAAGCTAACATGTAAATCACAAATTTATATTTAATATTTTCTTCTGAAATTTTGCACATATTATTCAAACGCAAAGCTAGTATTTATACTAAAATGTTAGGACATTTCAACGATTTCTTCGTGTTTTATAAAAATGGGGTATATTTCCCCTAGCTAGGGTTAGATCATAATTGTCAAAGCTTGTATGACAAGCTAACATGTAATTCACAAAGTTATATTTAATATTTTCTTCTGAAATTTTGCACATATTATTCAAACGTAAAGCTAGTATTTATACCAAAATTTTAGGACATTTCAACGATTTCTTCGTGTTTTGTAAAAATGGGGTATATTTCCCCTAGCTATGGTTAGATCACAATAGTCAAAGCCTGTATGACAAGCTAACATGTAAATCACAAATTTATATTTAATATTTTCTTCTGAAATTTTGCACATATTATTCAAACGTAAAGCTAGTATTTATACCAAAATGTTAGAACATTTCAACGATTTCTTCGAGTTTTGTAAAAATGGGGTATATTTCCCCTAGCTAGGGTTAAAGCCTGTATGACAAGCTAACATGTAAATCACAAATTTATATTTAATATTTTCTTCTGAAATTTTGCACATATTATTCAAACGCAAAGCTAGTATTTATTCCAAAATTTTAGGACATTTCAACGATTTCTTCATGTTTTGTAAAAATGGGGTATGTTTCCCCGGTTAGATCACAATAGCCTGTATGACAAGCTAACATGTAAATCACAAATTTATATTTAATATTTTCTTCTGAAATTTTGCACATATTATTCAAACGCAAAGCTAGTATTTATACTAAAATGTTAGGACATTTCAACGATTTCTTCGTGTTTTATAAAAATGGGGTATATTTCCCCTAGCTAGGGTTAGATCATAATTGTCAAAGCTTGTATGACAAGCTAACATGTAATTCACAAAGTTATATTTAATATTTTCTTCTGAAATTTTGCACATATTATTCAAACGTAAAGCTAGTATTTTATACCAAAAATTTTAGGACATTTCAACGATTTCTTCGTGTTTTGTAAAAATGGGGTATATTTCCCCTAGCTATGGTTAGATCACAATAGTCAAAGCCTGTATGACAAGCTAACATGTAAATCACAAATTTATATTTAATATTTTCTTCTGAAATTTTGCACATATTATTCAAACGCAAAGCTAGTATTTATTCCAAAATTTTAGGACATTTCAACGATTTCTTCATGTTTTGTAAAAATGGGGTATGTTTCCCCGGTTAGATCACAATAGCCTGTATGACAAGCTAACATGTAAATCACAAATTTATATTTAATATTTTCTTCTGAAATTTTGCACATATTCAAACGCAAAGCTAGTATTTATACCAAAATGTTAGGACATTTCAACGATTTCTTCGTGTTTTATAAAAATGGGGTATATTTCCCCTAGCTAGGGTTAGATCATAATTGTCAAAGCTTGTATGCCAAGCTAACATGTAATTCACAAAGTTATATTTAATATTTTCTTCTGAAATTTTGCACATATTATTCAAACGTAAAGCTAGTATTTATACCAAAATTTTAGGACATTTCAACGATTTCTTCGTGTTTTGTAAAAATGGGGTATATTTCCCCTAGCTATGGTTAGATCACAATAGTCAAAGCCTGTATGACAAGCTAACATGTAAATCACAAATTTATATTTAATATTTTCTTCTGAAATTTTGCACATATTATTCAAACGCAAAGCTAGTATTTATACCAAAATGTTAGGACATTTCAACGATTTCTTCGTGTTTTGTAAAAATGGGGTATGTTTCCCCAGTTAGATCACAATAGCCTGTTATGACAAGCTAACATGTAATTCACAAATTTATATTTAATATTTTCTTCTGAAATTTTGCACATAATATTCAAACGCAAAGCTAGTATTTATTCCAAAATTTTAGGACATTTCAACGATTTCTTCATGTTTTGTAAAAATGGGGTATGTTTCCCCGGTTAGATCACAATAGCCTGTATGACAAGCTAACATGTAAATCACAAATTTATATTTAATATTTTCTTCTGAAATTTTGCACATATTATTCAAACGCAAAGCTAGTATTTATACCAAAATGTTAGGACATTTCAACGATTTCTTCGTGTTTTATAAAAATGGGGTATATTTCCCCTAGCTAGGGTTAGATCATAATTGTCAAAGCTTGTATGACAAGCTAACATGTAATTCAGAAAGTTATATTTAATATTTTCTTCTGAAATTTTGCACATAATATTCAAACGCAAAGCTAGTATTTATTCCAAAATTTTAGGACATTTCAACGATTTCTTCATGTTTTGTAAAAATGGGGTATGTTTCCCCGGTTAGATCACAATAGCCTGTATGACAAGCTAACATGTAAATCACAAATTTATATTTAATATTTTCTTCTGAAATTTTGCACATATTATTCAAACGCAAAGCTAGTATTTATACCAAAATGTTAGGACATTTCAACGATTTCTTCGTGTTTTATAAAAATGGGGTATATTTCCCCTAGCTAGGGTTAGATCATAATTGTCAAAGCTTGTATGACAAGCTAACATGTAATTCAGAAAGTTATATTTAATATTTTCTTCTGAAATTTTGCACATATTATTCAAACGTAAAGCTAGTATTTATACCAAAATTTTAGGACATTTCAACGATTTCTTCGTGTTTTGTAAAAATGGGGTATATTTCCCCTAGCTATGGTTAGATCATAATTGTCAAAGCTTGTATGACAAGCTAACATGTAATTCAGAAAGTTATATTTAATATTTTCTTCTGAAATTTTGCACATATTATTCAAACGTAAAGCTAGTATTTATACCAAAATTTTAGGACATTTCAACGATTTCTTCGTGTTTTGTAAAAATGGGGTATATTTCCCCTAGCTATGGTTAGATCACAATAGCCAAAGCCTGTATGACAAGCTAACATGTAATTCACAAATTTATATTTCATATTTTCTTCTGAAATTTTGCACATATTATTCAAACGCAAAGCTAGTATTTATTCCAAAATTTTAGGACATCTCAACGATTTCTTCGTGCATTTTTATAAAAATGGGGTATTTTGGGTTACATCACAATAGCCAAAGCCTGTATAATGACAAGCTAACATTTAATTAATTCACAATATTTAATATATAACAATATATAACATAACATGAATGATGTGAGGGGGGATAACAGGTGTAACGGTCTGAGATTGTCACCGTGCTGAGATTAGCCTGAGATTGTCTGATCATGCGCACTGCCTATTGTGGTCTAACCCTAGCTAGGGGAAATTATACCCCGTTTTTATAAAACGAGAAGAAATCGTTGAAATATCCTAAAATTTTGGTATAAATACTAGCTTTGCGTTTGAATAATATGTGCAAAATTTCAGAAGAAAATATTAAATATAAATTTGTGATTTACATGTTAGCTTGTCATACAGGCTATTGTGATCTAACGGGGGAAACATACCCCATTTTTACAAAACATGAAGAAATTGTTGAAATGTCCTAAAATTTTGGAATAAATACTAGCTTTGCGTTTGAATAATATGTGCAAAATTTCAGAAGAAAATATTAAATATAAATTTGCGAATTACATGTTAGCTTGTCATACTAGGATCGTATCAGACTGAAGTATACTTTATTTAAATACTTACTAATAAGGATTCGAAGCTGAATTAAAAACAACCACGCTCAACTAAGAAGTCATATCAGAGCCAATAACAAAAAGCCTATAACAAACCTTGCAGCATCACTCAGTGCTCGGAGCTTTTGAACATGGCGGTTCACTAATTCTTTCGTATCACCGACACAGTGTAACTAATGAGTCAAACTAGAGCTTTGCAGCGTATCCTTATCTTTCTCGATAAGTAGTGCGAAAAAACCTTCTCAATGAAACATACCAACCATTTTATAAAAAAGTAGAGTGCTGCGTGGCAGTTTACCACTATTTTATAGTCCACATCTCACAAGAAGTCTTACTTTTGAATCTATCTACAGCAATAACAACATGCACATTTTCGTTTTGACGTCAACAACTTTTGTCATTCCTGTTTGAAGTTACTGTTGAAAACCACTTAGGACTTGGTCCGAAGAGGCGTTAATAAACTCGCATCACATGTTCAATCGGTCAAAAACCACTTGGGCTATGCCCTCTTTATTTTAAATCCCATAAAACGTCTATTGTGTCAATACATTTAGTTGGACGATGAATTGGTGTAACATCTACTGTGGGTTGGAATCGAACCAACCATGATATTCATCCAGACACAGTTTCCTTGTTTTGACACATTCATTGACAATTACTATTTAAAGTGATTATGAAATGACATTTTTTCGTTTTTCTATTATTTGATTATATAAGAATATAAAAAATTCTGATAGTATTGGACATGTTCATTTTGTATTTACGTGTTTAGGATGCACCTTGCTTTCAGGTTCAAAGTTGATAGATGTCACAGATAGCACCACAGTGTCAACAAAATAACGCAGCCAAAAACGTCATTTTGACGTCACATGGTGGACATTACCATGAAATTATTTAGCTTTGGGACGACGAATGCCATTGTCTGTGATGTCACAGTCCTGGCTGACATTTAGTCTAAATAAATGGCAATTTTAATGAAAAAATATAGCACTTTCCGAACACGTAAATGCAAATTTAGTATAAGCAACCATATCATTCTGATTTAATACATACATGTAGTATCAGGTTGTCCTTCAGCAGCATAGAATAACCGGTTTTGGCCAGTTTAGTAGTGAAAGGGTTAACAATCAAGATTGTAAGAGCATGGAATAAATTAAAAAAACATTTTAAATTGTAATTTGTTCATAATAAAGCTACACCTGTATATACTTGATTGATCATTTGTGTTTTAAATATTTAACAATCATTGGAAGAGGTTGAGCACGATATCAAGAATCGCCAAGGTCGAGGTATCAAGAATCCTAACTTCTGTGAGAAGTGGCAGTCATACCGGGTGACTGGAGGAAACTGCTTGAAACTGGGAGCCTCACTGTCAAACCATAGATACTGTATAGTTAACCGTCATGGGGCCATGGGCTGCTTCTTTATGAGTAAAACCTTCAACAGAGTAAAAGGGCCAATTCAATAGTCACATGGTTAATTGAGATTAGTATTGGCATAGAGATCACAGTATAATACTAGAGGGGGCATCCTATCTTAATTTCAGTCAACCGCAGGTAACCATCTTGGCTTTTTTGGAGGCAAACATTAGGCACATTGGTTGGCAAAGTACTGGGTCTAGCACATTTGCCAACCAATTAACTGAAATACCATAGGTAATAGTGGCTTCCATTGTGGTTACTGCCAATGCGGCAATGCCCCCTCTAGTATTATACTACTGTATATGATCTCTACGAGTATTATACCTTTGACTAACTGGGGTAAAATACTAAAGGGCCAATTCAGTAGCCAAAGGCTTAAATTAAAATTTACATTAACAATAGAAATTAAAAATAAAATAGAAGATTAAACTAAATATTATACTGCACATAATTGTCACCTGATGTATATTATATGAAGGGCTGTGCTTGAAACGTCAGTATTTTGTTATTAAAACCTCAGCAGTTCACTTTTTCACTATTGTATAGCTTTACTTTGTGCTTCTTGCTGGGCTTTGATATTCATTTCAAGATTAACAATTGCTCATGTAAATTGTGAAAATTGCTGTCCATGTGGGGACCTGAGATTGCATTGTGCTGAGATGGTAATGCTCACTAATTAATGCATTTCAAAATGTTGCTGCTTCAATGGATATTACATTACAAATTTACAGTTTATACTTCTGCGAGAGAATTCACATTGTCAGTTAAGTGTTGTAGCTGTAAAGTTGAAGATAATAATAACATTTTTGATAATAATCAACACCTTTATTCGATTACATAAATCGATACACATTTGCAGCAGGTTGACAGTCACATCAGTATTTGGTTTTGCAAACACTAAAACCTTTTAAACAAGCACACATACTTTAACTTACTGTTAAAGTAACAATCAATACAGATAATATCTCTGCACTGCAAAGTTGGGCAAACTCTTTTGATGGCTTAATGACAGTACAAAGTGGTTGGACATTAAAGGAACAAAACATTCAGCCCGTAAAATAGCACAACCTTAGTGTTTAATATATGGTACCTTTACAATACACTTTAAATAAATTGCATTGCAGCTGGTTGTTAACTGAACAAACAGGGGGAACATAGAACCTGCTAATTATGATGCTTAATGGCCATAAGATAAGTACTGTATTGCAGCTCAAAAAGCCATTTAAACATTGCAGGTTTTTATTATAAAATAACTTTGCTGTTTGTGCTTTTATTTTTATTCATACAACTACTACAGGATGTATTAAGCATGAAAACAAGCTCAATAACTTGCTCAAAAATGGTAATAAAAGCAAAAACAGTTCACAAAGCTTGGGTAGCTTTCTGGCTGCTAAGGTTGCCTGGATATATAGTTTGGCCTGTTGGCCATATGGCCCATATATTAAAAGTGCATGTTAAACTATTAACTTCAATGAAACTAAAGACATCAATTACAAACCTTGTATATTTCGGGAATGTGGAAGTAGTTCCGCCCATCGTGAACCATCTTTACACAATCTGAACAAAAGTATTGCCCAGGTCCACAATCCAAGCATCGATAAGATTGATTAGCACTTAGCACAAGTTTCACAATTCAGGCTGGAAAACGCTTCCTCTTCAAATGCGAGCTTTTAGTAGCGACTCTCGAATTGTTTCCCAGCGGTTAAACTCTTTACATGTAACTCGTCGTTGCTGGTGATTTGACAAACCGCCTTGTTTTTCAGGTATTTATAATGGTTCTTCATTGGTTTAACTTTAATACTTGCATCGTCGTTTGATCCGAAACTAGCTTGAAGAATCAATTTCAGTTCTTTCCAAAAGTTGATGCGTAGTTGTCCTAACTCTAACATTCCCTGAAGTAATTTTTCCTCTTGTAGATTGAGTATAGACACGCACTTTGCAAGCTTTAAAACGCTTCGATCAACGGCCATGAATGGCCTCGATCCGCCATATTTACTGTATATATTTTTCGATTTGGTTCCAGGACCTTAGCTGCAGCCGAGCCAGGTTGCTCAGGTGATATATCCGACGTTCTAAAATTTAGAACTGTCACTATAAGCGATTTAGAACAGGAGGAACGGGTGGTCATGTCCGTGTTCGCGGTGTGCTTTGTGGTGTTAAAATCGAGTAGAACGTTATAGGACTGCACTTTAAAGTATTGTGATAAGTACACTGACTCCAACACTTTTTTACTGATAGCGTCCAAATCATCGACTGGATCTGCTATGTTTTTGAGTGCCCTGAGCGCCATATCTATATCTCCAGACATCCTCCCACCGCTCACGCTTAGTTTAGGGTCATTGTCTAGATGTCTCTTCGCTCTTCTTAATATTTTGTCGCTCTCGTAGTCTCTGTCCTCAAATCCATAACTTAGAACTCATTATGCTATAACACATATTTGCTCACTAAATAGCCAGACACAGCAGAAGCCCCTAGAACTAGCCACAACTCTGTCGCGTTGCTATCTTGTGTCACCTCCAGACGATATTCTTGGTGTGCCACATTTGGTGTTGCCATGCGATGTGTTGGTGGCTTATCAAGTGTCTCCAGGTGCTCTCCACCTTCCTGGTGTGTCACGTTTGGTGTTGTCAGACGACGCGTCACCTTTGGTTGTTTGTCAAGTGTCTCCAGGTGCTCTCCACCTTCTTGGTGAACTTTCTTGGACTCCGTCGTTGGCGCGTAGTTTAGCCCACTATTTACTCCAAACTTCATACTCTGTGTAGCAGTCTTTAGCAGGTTGTTGTACCCAGCGATTTTGTTTTTGAGGATTACCACGTTACTTGGCATTAACCATGTAGACGGTGATAGTGCTAGATTTTGGACAACGTTAGTGTCTCTAATCGACTTGTTCATGTTGAGAATCCACGTTGACACGTCATAGTTTATAACGCTATCCTCCACCAGCTTTCGAAACTCTTGTTGAGTCTCTAGACTGCCTGCAGAAACCACCAACGACTGACAACACGTGTCCTCGCTTGTGCGCCAAGTGTAGAGTAAACGAAGGCCTCTATGGACTGATTTAGATATTGTCGCCCAATGTTGGTGAGACCATTCGACACCAGAGGAAACGTATCGTTTGTAGTCGTTCTTAACGTCGTTAATCGTGAAGACTCTCTCCTCACCTGTTGTACCATCAGCAAGGACTTTACCGTGGTAGTAATGTTTTCTGGGAATCTTGTCTGTCTTACCATACAATTCTCCAGCGTCAAAACTCTCTACTTATCGATCCCATACTCTCACCACCTTCCATCCTTCTGAGAAGCCTTCTAACGGTGAAGTATAGATGGAACCTCATTACACTTGTAATAACAGGGTGGACTTCTTGTGAGGGTGACAAGTGTTGCAACGACACTCCGCAACAGAAACTTGCACAATATGTTGCAAACACAACCCTATAGTAGCTCTCGTTGTCGTCCCACTTTGACTTTGTCTTTGACGTGACGATTTGTAAGATTGGTAGCTTTGAGAGAAAGTAGCTCTTTTGATTAACGAAGACTCTAAAGTTATTCACTGGGTAGCTCAACACGTTTTCCGTTGGATAGCCATCCCAAAGTCCCCAGTGGTTCTTGCGACCTTTTGATAGTGGTTGGATAGTTCCACCAGAGAGCCATATTATTGGGAACTTGCTATTGTGCAACCACTTCCACATACTCTTGTCATTTTTAAATATAGCGTTGGTAATATTAGTCGACAATATGTCGTTGTTGATGAAGTAGATGTCGACCCTCGTCACGTCACCTTGTCGTGTTTGGATAGGCTCAAAACAAAACTTGGTCAGTGTGGCGTAAGGATACTTTTTTATGAAGTCCGACTTGGCCTTCTTGATAGCGTCTCTCGAGTTCTTAGTCGCTTTGTCGTAGTTGTCCCCATAGTAGCGTCTGATCAACACATCAATGTCTACTGGTTTGTTTATCGTTAGATACTTAGTATACTCCGGGTTACTCTTAAACCTACTCGAGTCTACACTAACGTCACCAATATTAGTTTTCGTCACGAAGAATATATGTATATGCATATTGTCGTCAACGTCAAGAAAAAACCTATTCTTGTCAGCATAAGGATACTTTCTTTTGAAAGCATCCATCATAACATACCGTACGTTATATGAGAGTGGTAGTATTGATTAGTGGCTCAACGAAAACTACAGACCTACCAGAGTCAATTCTAACAACTAACTCAGACCCTCACTTACTAGTGAAGAAGGCAACCATCTTTTGGGATTACGTTAACGTAACCATAGCTAACAACAAGATAACTTATAACAGTAGCGACCACGTTTTTAGTCCTGGGTACCACACCTTTAAAATGATTGCCGATGACTTGAAAGAGTTAGGAGACGTCAAGCTAGTGGCTAACAGACACGACTCGACGTGTACGATAACAACTGATCAACAAATAGAACTGTTTAAATTTGGACAACTTTTACAATAGCCACCACAAAAACCAGTCCTAACGTTGTGAACGTTAACAGAGGACTGAAACACATACAAGTAACATCTAACGTTGTGGACAGATCTAAGAACATAGTTAATGGTAGCAAAAGTGATTGTATCGCAGTACTGCCAATAACTAGCACACAGACATTAAAGGGCTCTGTACAACATTTTGGTGTTGGGTCGAAAATCCCAATAAACAAAGGAGTCATCAACCAACTAGAGTTCAATATAACAGACCAGGACGATAACAGTATTAACGTTGGCGAGGTGTTGTTAGATTTACACATCACGTAGTGTATATGGACGTAGAGCAAGAACTAAGAGATATTTACTACAACCCATCAACTGGTTACCAATCTGCTGAGAGGCTGTACCAAAAGGCACAAGAAGACGGTCTAAACGTTAGTAGGGTAAAGATAAAGGATTGGCTAAAATCCCAAGACACGTACACCAGGTACAAACCAGTTGTTAAGAAAACATAAGTTTAGACAAACATTTGTTGACTATCTGGGTGAGCAGATACAGATGGACTTGGTCGATATGGGTAAGTACAAGCACAAGAACAACGGGTACTACTGGATACTAAACAGCCACTGAGATCCTTAGTAGGTATGCTTTCGCAATACCTGTCTATAGGAAAGACACGAAAAACATGGACTAAGGCTGTCACAGAGTTGCTAGAGAAGGCTAAGGCTAGATTTGGTGAGTATCCAAAGCTGGTTCAGTTTGACGATGGTAAGGAATTCTATAACGTTGGTGTGAAGGATCTATTGGAGAAACACAATGTGAAGTACTTCAGCACGAACTCTGATAAAAAGGCAGCAGTCGTGGAACGGTTTAACAGAACACTCAAGACGTCTATGTGGAAGTACTTCTACAGTAAAGGAACGTACAAGTGGATTGACATTCTAGACCAGCTTGTTGAGAATTACAACAATACCAAACATAGTACTATTCTAATGAAACCTAAAGACGTTAGTAAGAAAAACGAAAATGAAGTATGGACGACGTTGTTTGGGCACCATTTCGGTGACTACCCACTACCAAAGTTTAAAGTAGGTGATACTGTCAGGATATCAAAGTACAAGAGCATATTTGCAAAAGGGTATGAGGCTAACTTCACTGAGGAGCTATTCAAAGTTACAAAGGTCATACGTGGTGACCCTACCGTATACGAGATAGAGGACCATGAAGGGGAACCTATCGTTGGTAAGTTCTACGAGGAAGAGTTGTCAGCTGTCGATAAAAAAGACGATGTATATAAAGTTGAGAAGATACTAAAGAGAAAGAAGGTAGGAGGTAAAAAGATGGCTTTAGTCAAGTGGCTTGGCTACGACAGTAAACACAACTCATGGATACCAGAGAGTGATATTCAAAACATTGAGTAGTATATAATGGCTGAAGGAGGGTTCGATGAAATCGAAATGAAACGTATTGACGAGTTTAAGAAGTATACGGACGAGGAGTTAGAAAAAGAGTTTGAGTATCTCAACGCTATTGATCCTACAGAATATAATACAACGTCAGAAAATACTGGTGTGCGTGGTAGAATCAACAGGGTGAAACTCGAACAAGAGAGGAGAGTCATAGCACGCAGAGTACAAGACAGAATCAGACATGCGGAGACATCATTCACAGGCAGAAAAGATGGGAAAACAGTGTTAATCACTAGTAAAGGCAGCGATGTCACCACTGAGGCTCCAGCAGTAGTGTTTCCTGAACAGGCGACATATGGTGACGTCAACGACGAGAGCTTCAATTTAGCTTTCGAAGAGGCTAGCGAAATCGAAAGAAGACTGGGTGAGCTAAACGAACTCAACAAAGAGTTAGTAGTAAATGGTGTAAAAAGAACCAATCTAATAGATAAAAAAATACGTAAATTGTTACAAGGAAAAGACTTAGTCATGACGATGTGTCAAGGAATATAGTCAATAGGTCATATGTGACACACTCAGGTTCTATTCTTTTCAAACCGGTAGGAGAAGATGGTAAATATTTGAAACCTAAACTAATACTAAAACCTGGAAAAAATGGTTTAGTCTACAGTACAGACAAAAATAGTAAGAGTGCGATTGAACAGTTTAAGCAGTTGGTCGGTCAAATCCCCGACACGACAACTAACGTTAGAACAGTAGACACCCCAACAACTGACGATAGAACAGAAGACACCACAGTTTCAAGTGAAGACTTCCCAGTAATTAGAACAGAAATGAACTACGATAACGTATAATTTGGGTTAACAGAAGAAGAGAATCGTGAGTTAATAGGTGTCCTAAATCCAAGTGATACAAGCGATCCAAACACTAGACCACTATTTCTAAAAGCACAAGCCGACTATTTTCAGGACACTATTAATGAGACTGCAGACGACATGAATAGAGAGGAATATAATTCCGTAAAGAGGAGAGAATTGTACGAGAGATTGACAGGTCTCGAGATAGCTAAGGGTCGAACCTTAAACCAATTGGAACGTGAGAATGTTAGGGAGCGACAAGAAGAGGACATCACTCGGTTACAAAAAATAAAGGAGTGGTTTAGAGAAAATTGGTTAGGTGCTTCGGCTTTAGGAATAACCATAGCCTCTTTCATCACCACGATTATAATATCCGCTAGAAGCGTAGTCTTCAAAGGTGGTCAAGCACTTGGAAAACTAGGAAAAGCTATAACTAATCTAGCCACAAAGGCTGGCCCTCTACTGGCTGGACTGCTAAACGTGGTGGCAACTGCGCTAAAGTGGGGAGCTGCAGGCATATCTTGGTTAGCGTCTAATTTATGGATCCTAGCGATATAGCACTAGCTTGGTTTGTCTACGATCAGTACAAACAGAGGAAATAAAACATGTGTTATAATATATAGTATGAACACTAGTGAAAAAGAGTTGCTTCCTGGATATAGACGTCGTGAAATATCTGCTATCAAAGGCACAAGAACCCGTCACGTTGTGACACTGAACCCTAACAAAGCCAATCCAGAGGAGGAGTTATACATTGATATCCCAAAGACAAAGGGTAACACTTGCTTGGTACCCTCCAGTTTCCATCTCCTATTCGACTTCAAAAGTGCGAACGCGAAATCATGGTTTCTTAATAACCTCTCGAGACTACTCTCTGAAAAACTGGTTATAAAACTAGCAGGTGAGACTGTATACGACAACTGTGGTGAGAGTGTTATCGGTACGTACAGAGATTTATGGAGACCTAAAACAGAGCGAACGGCTATGATCGAATACGGCCTAGCAAACGAGAACCTTCGAAAGTTAATCTCGAAGGACGACAGTGGCGCGGCCAGTGGAAACGTACAAAAAGTTAGCGATGGTCTGATGTTCTCTATTCATGGCACCAAACAAAAGATTCAACTTGACAAGATTCTGGAAGATCATGGCTTATACGCACCGTATAATATGAACAATAATCTCAGGTACATAATCACACTCCCCAAAGCAACTGATATTATGGTGGCTCAATCTGGATCAGCTGTTACTGGTTATACGTTGGAGAACCTCGAATTGGAGTACGAAACTATCGAGAGTCAAGAGATCGCTGATGAAGTATCATCTCTATACGCATCCGGTAGATCTCTATCGTACGAGCACGTCACGCTAATGAAGACTGTGGAGTGGGATAAAGGAATCACACTTGTGAACGAAAACATTAACCTACCAAGAAAGTCAATGAAAGCTATCGTTCTACTCTTCACAAATAAGACAAGAACTGACAGTGAGGAGTTCGTCTACCCAAACATAGAGTCAGTCAAACTTACTATAGAAGGCGTGCCAAATATGGTATACAGTCAAGGAATACCAAAATCAAGACTATGGGTAGAAGCGAAACGACTATTTGGACGAAAACTAGACTGTGACCAGCACATGACTGTCCAAAAGTTTTACAAAGACGGTTTCGCTTTGGTTGTTGACCTTAGATCTATCGAAGATAACGCGAAAGTAGCCACTGGAAAAAAGATCGTGAATACTCAGTCAGGAATACTGATGGAAATCATTAAAAAAGTCACAACAGCAAACGTCATGTGTAGAATATTTATACTCTCCGACGGACTCGTAAACCTTATCAACAACGATCTACAGTCAATCCAATACTAAAACATATAGTATTCTATATGAAAACGCCTTTTAACATGCTAATTGTTGGTATGACAGCCTGTGGTAAAACGCACTACCTATTGGATATGATAGAGAAAGAATACACGAACCATTTCGAGTACATCATTCTCATATGTCCAACATTTGAATGGAATAAAACGTACATAGAGTGGAAATACTTGAGAGACCCAAACTTTATCGCTATTCAGTGTGAGCAAGACAAGGTCGACGTATTTCTTAAATATGTGACTGGTATTTACAAAGGCACCAATTCATTGATAATACTAGACGATTGCGCTGGTGGGCAGGACGTCAAAAACAGAACAAGCGAACTAGTTAAACTAGCCTTTAGCGCTAGGACACTACAGCCTATCCACAATAGTCATAACACAACAACTAACCTCAATTAGTAAACCATATCGTGAGAACATCTCGAAGTTAGTAACATTCTACAACCCTAACAGAAAACGATATGAAAATTATTGTAGACGATTATCTCAACGGAGTTGATAAAGCGGAAATTGAGAAAATAATAAAACAGTTGAAAGACAATGAGTACGCAAGATTGGAGATACTTCTAAGACACCCGTACTCGTACGAACTAGTTATTCCGCAAAAACAAAACATACCACATAGTATATAGGACATGCCAAAAACGTAAGACAAAAAATCTCGAGACAATTGACGAACTAATTGAAGACATACGAGAAGCAGAACAGGAAGTGATTGATGAACCACAAATCGACACGTCACAAATTGACGACACTCCCCAAACTGATGTAGACAAGAAACGAGACGAACTAAGAAGACTCTCAGAGGACGGTGAGATAGACAAATCCATCGCTTATCTCAAAAAGGCTTCAGATAAAGTCATCAACAAGATCTACGAAGAATGGGAGGTAAAAAGAATGGAGAAAGCGAATGTGTTTCTCTGTGATCTTTTAATAAGCAAGTTCGCCCACGCGTTAGGAGGGTTCAACGCTATTGAATCACCTGAAAAGCTAGAAAAAGAGTTGATCACTGACCAACTACTTAAAAGAGACGTAGAGAAGTTTATATCATACGTATCCCCCTACCTCCCTTGTTTAGGGTTGTTATCGGGTGGACTAACAACTAGTAAACACGTACTTAGCCACATGGCTAGAGGGGAAACCCCTGAGGGAAAACCCCCGAATGAAGGAGACAGCGCTATCTAATTATAATAATTTACAAAACGATCTAAAGACATGAGTATATACTAACTTAATGAGTGTAGAACGTCAGGAGCCAGTGCAGGAAAAGACATCGAGACTCAACAAAGAGTTGTTATTTATCTACCAGATTAGAGAGCTCAAACGACAACTCTTCACTAAGACTAGCTTAGAACGTGATGAACTAGACGAGAGGTTTAAACATACTGTACTCGGGAAAAGAATGATCAGTCACAACAGAGAGTTACAGCTTCTACGTACTAATACTTGAAAAACTATTTTGGGAAATACGTGTGATGATTTTCAAGTCTAATTTATTTCGTCTCGTTTTAGTAGTCTCGAAAGTGGGGTTAACGGCGAACTTTTTCAATTTTGATTGCGAAGCATGAAAAAATGGAAAAATGCGCCGGTAGCCCCACTTTCTATACTACTTTTAGTTAAAGACCGTTATGCTGCCAGGCGTCATATATTGGCGAAACTTGCGACTTTTACACACTAGGGTATCTGAACATATGGGTATTTCGGCTTAACGCCCGAAAAAGAGCTTTCTCACACCGGCTTTATCGAAAATTCTTGACGGTTATGATGTTTCTTTGGATGATTTTTCAATCTTGTCTTCAGGCTCCACGCAATTTGAAGTGCTACTTCGAGAGAGTTTATTAATTTCTAAGTTTAAACCATTACATTCTAAGTTTAATCAATTACATTTTTAATTTATTCCTTCATCGTGGTGTCAATCTGTGATGACAGGTCCTTTGTTCTAAAATTTTTCTTTTCAAAATTATGTTATCGCTATTTTAAAACTATTTTCTGGGCAATAATATTCCTATGTAAATACCAAATGTAAATACCTGATTGGTGAATCTTCGTCTTCCCCCAACACTGAACAAACATATCCACTGAGCTCTGGCGATTTTGCAAACACCTTAAGTGTAAATGCAAAATCGGACTTGGGTTGGTATTTTCCATCTTTTTTGTTGATTATCCCAAAAGTATTGTTTTCTCTATCATCAAAAAATCCAGGTTTTGTGTTCTTTTCACCAGTTTTTTCTTTTTCCTGCGTGAATTTAAACAATCAAATGAACAAAACATTTTTGAAGGTTTTTTTATAAAAAAATGTTTTCAAATTCTATCAGCGAGTCCCAAAATTCAAATTGCGAAATATCATGTTAAATAAATATACGGTGTTAAACTGCAAATTTAAACTGCAAATTAAATAGTTTTCTTAAAGAAAAAAGTCGCGAGATTTTCAGCCCGGACTGTGGAAAACAATGACCGGCTGAAACAGAAATACGAAGTAAAAACACTTAGGAAGCCATTAGCCATGGTATTGTAGTCATTAAGGCAAGATGGAATTTTCCATGCTCAATTCAGCCGCGATGAAATATTTGAGCGATTATATGGGAAATGCCAGTCCGGTTGACGGTGAAAATCTCATCCCGGGTAGCTCAAATCGGACTGAAATCTCGTTCGTGTAATCGCTAAGTCTAAGGTCTGTTTTTCGAAATCTCATCATGGTTTGCGGGTTGTGATGTTTTAACCCGGGCTGTAAAACTCCATGTAATCGACCCCAAATAAAACACTTCTCGCATACTCGACTATTTGAAAACAACAATTCCTTCGCGACTGGGACAATTTCGGCATGAAGAGCAGAAAACATGCGTGAACGCATTACATAAACCGGCGTTAACTGAACGAACGTCAGCCTGGACATATACCTGTTCGACACTCGTGGCGTTTTTGTTGGGTTCAGTCATGATCGATCTTGATTACGCTATAAAATGATAGAAAGTATAAACAATTACATTAGTCATTACTTAACAAACAGATGAAGATGTGGCTGAGCAAAAGAAAACGATTACAACGCGCGTTAAAAATACGGCGAAAATTGATATTTTAAAAGTGTCGGGTGCCGCGACATGTGTCCTGTAGTCTGTTCTTAAAATACCTGTATGTCTGAACATTTTGCTAAAAAATACAGCATGTCTGAACAATTTGCTAATGTATAAAGATTGCATTTTTTGGACGCTAGGAAAACACGAGTTTATTGCAACCTCGGTAACCTTGTTTTTCGCTTCTTGTTTTTCGATTCGATACGCGCATATGGGAAACGATTCAAGTATCAAGCTAGTCAGTTTCTGCCGAAGGACGAGAAATTCACTAATGAAACATAACCAATAAACATAATGAACTTACCTTCTAATATAGAGTGTTTCTATTATGAAATAGCAGCTCCTATGAACACTACGAGAATAGGGTGAAAAAGAGGATGCACGTGGCCGAGAAGCTACTAGTATACTTGCTCGCGGACCTTGCGCATGCGCAAAGTTGTTAAATCATTCCACAGTGTTGGGGGGGGGGGGGTGTACCTCTACTATCTCCTTGCTTTACCATCGTTATAATAACCGACCAACTTCCCATCAATATACTGATAATACACATTTTCCAAACAAATCTCCGTTTTACCGACCAGATTTCGTAAAAGTGTGTGTGTGTGGGGGCGGCGTGGGGGGGGGGGGGGGGGTTGCACCCACGCACGTGGCGACGCCCCTGAAAGTTTGACATGTCACATGGGTGTTCACATGGGTGTTCACATGGGTGTTCACATCACTGATCTCAAAAATAGGACTGGATTGATCTTTCTATTGTATCTGACGAGCTTATTTTGAAGCCTGTATATTTGCATAATGCAAATTGACGAGAGATATCATCAAAAGCTCCGAGTTTGCAAGCAAATCGAAATGCGACGCTCGCAAAATAGGTTTAGTGTCGGGCCAATATATTTTCTTTGTTGACATTAAATGCATAAAATCTTAAACCTAATTTGACGTCTCATATTAGGCTTCTCTTACTGGATAATTAGAGCAAACGGCGGCCATATTGGAGTGACCTCATTACGAATACAGTGGTGAATCGGAGAGGAAAGGCAGAATTCTGACATTTAATAACTGTCCAGCGAGTATGTTTCCTTTGCTAAAGTTAAATAGCAAATGTCAGAATCCTCCCCAACATGTCTGTGATGCCACAGTACTCCTTAGGTGGTCACTCCAATATGGCCGCTGTTGGCTTCATTTTTGTAACAACAGAAGCTCGATCCAGTCCTATTTTTGAGATCAGTGGTTCACATGGGTGTTCACATGCATGGGTGTTCGGGTGCACGCGGCGCAAAACTGAGTCTTAGCTTTGGAAAAGGGAAACAATATATTTTATACCAAACAATATATTTACTAAGTATTTTATTAAAATACACAATAACGCTAAAGGCGCTGTTACACTGTGCAATTTTTCATGCAACTTGTCTCGCAACACTGATCTAGAGGCATGCTAAGTAAAAAGTGTAAATGCAAGCATGGGCACACGTTGCACTCTGCTGACCTTTTTCTTACTTAACATGCCTCTAGATCAGTGTTGCGAGACAAGTTGCATACACAGGCGATTTTTGCTGTGATTTTTCTCTTTTTAACGCATGTGATCGAATGGATTGTCTTACAAATGTATTGAACTATTTGTGTAGATCTATGACGTTCAATACTTTAGTGAGTCATCCACTATATCGCATACGTTAGGGTCAGAAAAATCGCAGCAAAAATCGCATCTGTGAACAGGCCTTAGCAGCGCCTTAACATCGAATAACGTAAACATATTTATTGAGAATTTGAAGTCATCATCAGGAATGCTAACGAATTGACATTTACAGCAGTATATATAAGCAGAAAACATTGAGCTAATAACTATTAATAGAAAATAATTAGTTCTTTCGAGGCGCTTTGGTTCGAATCTGGATTTTGTCGGCGAATTACGAAGGATCTTTAAAGACCAGTGTTCAGTGTTCAACGACCAGTGTTGAGTTAAGCCTAGTACAATTATTGGATGAGGCTGAGCATGATATCAATAATTATCTATATCGAGGTCTGGATAATTCTTGATATCATGTGTAAGCCGAATCCAATAATTGTTTTATTTATACAGTTATAAATGTAGAAGCCTTTAGGGAGTTTAGGAAGTAAGCCACGCAAAGACAATTACGTCACCTACAGACAATTTTTGATATTTTATAGGTGGCGAGACATCAATAATTGTCTGTAGGTTTTTTAGCCAATCACAATCGAGATTGTATGAGTATTATTTGGGTTAGGTTACAACATATGGTATCGTTTGTGTCTGGAGAAAGTTCTAGTAGGGTTTTGATGTATTGGAAGTGTTCGCAGGATGTAACATATATGGTTAATTAGATTTCTGACGTAGGATGAGTGGCGTGTTCTTTGATGCATATATATTGACAGCCAGAACATGAAAATCTATATACAACAGCTTTGGTCGAATCGTTGAATTCTCAATAAATATGTTTACGTTATCCGGAGTTCTGGTCATTAAATATGGATTGGGGGGGGGGGGGGGGGGGGGGGGTAGCTGGAGGAGAAAATGGGGGATCTCGAGAATTGTATGTATTGTGAAGGGGGTTCCTAAAAAATTCTTATGAGAAAGGTGGTCTTCATTTTTTCAGATGAACACTTCTTTAATACAAACATTTCAAAATATTTAAAATAACTGATTTTCATAATGAACAATATACCAACTATAAACAGAAAAATCATGATTCTTAAACTGAAACTTACTGGTAATCTGAACTTTTGTATACAGTATACCTTTTTATAATATCACTGTATACCGTAAACTGCGATGAAGAAAAGGGTTAAATAACTTCACATCCGCAACAAACCTATATTTTGAGCAATTTAAAATGTGAGGACATTGTATGTGTGTGTGTGTGGGCGGCCTGGAAAATTTCCCAAAAATTATTCATTTCTCCAGCGCCCTCTCCATATTTAATGACCGGTCCCTTAGCAAACGTTGGTAACATCCTGTGGGCTTTAACTAAAAATATAAACTGCTAAAATGACTACTAAGATTCTAACGAAACTATGTTCTATGTCTATGATGTAGTGCGTAAAAATTCATGATATCAAGTCTTTCTTCACTGCTTGCTGCTTTTCTATGTAGTTCATCTTTCCAGTTATTTGTGTAGGTCTTTTCGGTCCCAACGGAAGTTTCATTTGGATGATATTTGCTGATGTTGCAACGTAATTGAATAATTTACCAGCAGTTTCACAAGAACACGGTAACTCATAGCTTGCTATGGTGTCCATTACCACCATGAGTAAGATTGTTTCAAGATCTGTCCATGGCCCAGGTGTTATTCCCAATCCTTCCGTCGACATGTACTCAGCAGCACTTTTGCGCTGGTAAGGATCGGGGTTTACTCGTCTTCTCTTCGTACGCGAACCGCTGCTGGAATTTGAAACCTTAGGGATCTCGTGCGGATTTTTGCATTGAATACATTTGCACGTGATTCCACATTGTAAACCAGACTTAAGGCATGGGCATTTAGACTTTCTTTGTCCTGGCGTATCTGCACATGAATCCGATTTCGAACAATTTTTTTTATTAGAACCGCATCTGCACGGTGTTTGAGATACAGGTGTTGCCGTTTGGGTTTGATCTTCTTTATTCAGTGGATTACAGCAATTGTAGCATTGGCGAATACGCTTGCACTTGTGACCATTAAGTAGACAAGAGCACTTTGCAGTACCATGATTTGGTGGATTGCTGCAAGATTTGAATTCAGCATGCCCTTTGTTTTGTTTTCCACATTGACAGTATTTCTGTCCCTGCAGATTAACGGGGTTCTGCAACACAACATCTACAAACAAATAACATTCCGTATTTAACTGGTAATTTCCGTATTATTTTATTTGGCCTAACATGCGCCTTCCAATTCAGGAATCTTCTCCCGGCATTACCACACCATATATACAGAACTCGTGACTAGGCTCTCGGCAACGGCTTCCGTAGCTCAGTGATCGGAGCACTGCACTAGCATCGCAGGGTCGCGGGTTCAATTCCAGCCGGAGGGCCTTCTTAAAATGTATGTGTTCCGACACTCGAAATTTTCCTTCACCATAAATCCTTTCAACATGTAGTTATTGATCGAGTGAAATGCCAGGTGTTGCCTGTAGTATGCCCAGAATCTTATCCCGGCATTACCACCGGTTTGAATATAGGTGGTTTGCACGCGACGTCATGCCAATATCCCAAAACTACGCGAGTGCAGATAGTGAACGAGGCGGAGACAACGAGGGAAAGTTGTCTAATTTATTTAGTATAAACCAACTAGTCGGACAAAATATTATTTTAAAGAAACAAACCGAAACCTTGTCAAAACGTGAGTTTTCTAACCATTGTTTTGTATTTGAAAATTGACTAATTTCGCTATATACAGTAGCTATCACCAATAGACAGTGAGTAACTCAATCTATCATAATGCAGGATTTGTAATAGTTGACTGCACTAGTTGGTTTATAATAAAACCTGTTATGTTCACATATCTTTCATGTCAATGTTATATATTTTTATCGAAAATGTCGATATACAATAAATCCATCTCGTTGCAGGGTGTTTTTGATTTGTAAATGCTGACAGCAGCATTTTTTTGACCGTATTATTTTATAAATTTTCAAGTTTTGTGCTTGACTAAACTTGAGAAGTAATACCAACACCACATTCTGGAGTTACAAGATATAATTACGAATGGAAAACACCTTATACTTCTTACTTTGTGTACCGGACACAGAATATTACATCATTGAAATATTTAGTTTAAAAGTATAGGGTTATAGTATTAGTATTCCTTTATTTCAGGATTAGGACTAGAGTTTTTATTTGGGTTATGGTTAGGGTTTTTGTAAAGTTTCTGAATCCCAAGAAAATAACCTTGATTTGTCTATGACGTAAACGTAGTCTGTGTCCATTGTATATGTGCGGTACACGAAGACGATGCCCTTAATTTGTGCTATAGTTTTTTTGCCGCCATATTTGTGAACCAAAATATAATAAAAACATTCAACGTTCATCACTTACCTAATGTTGAATCATAGTGCCCGGGGGGTGAATGGTTATACGCTAGGTATAGTGGTTCAGTTACAGCGATAACCTTGGGTACAAAAGAAAGGTGCGGTGCCTGCGGGAAAGATGTTATTACGACGATGGGAACTTGAAGAACGTTACAGCATATCTTCACTGTTAAATCTCCAAGCGTACTGTTAAACCATCCTTGTTTCCGAAAAGACTCAAGTTCCACACTTATCTCTTCTTCGCTTTTCCCTATAGCCAGTTGGAATAATTGCTCCGGTTCCGTTCCACTTCGTCACAAAAAAGTTGTCGTACGTGCTGTGTGTCTTCAACTTCTGACTTGTTCAGTCCAATGTTTTCTACGAAACGCAAATAGTCTGATTGTTTTATCTTACGCAATAGTTGGTGAAGCTGCTTTATTATGCTTCTGAAACAGCAGTTACCATCACCTTGTGCAATTTCGCGAACCTTTCTAAACGTTGCCAGATTTCTGCAAAGTGTTTCTGAATTGCATTGGACTTCGATCTCAGCGCAGTTTGTCTTTTTCGCAAATAACATTTGGAAATGTCTCTCCATACCGACGATATCAACGACCGAGTGGAGCATTGAAGAACATTGCGATTTCAAATTAGAAAACAAATCTAGGAGATGCAAAGCCCGAGTGATTATATAGTTCGAAACATTTTCATTTTCAAGGTCCCCAACAAGGGAAACGGAAGTAGATGGGTCACATGCACTGTTAATATTCTGGACTGGACGATTGGTTTCCAACCTTCCATTCCAACTTGGAGGGATGCTACATAACAGGTCAGATGAAACTGGAAGGGAGGTTTTTGTATAATGATTAATTAACTCCAGGGGAGGAATAGGAGTCACGCGCTTATTTCTCTTACAGGAGTTAAGTTCTTTTCGACGACATGTCCAAACGAACAGAACCAGACTTAAAACAGCTAACGCAAGTTCGGGGGAGAGGGAAGAAACGCCACCAAGCAAGGACCGCTTTAAATGCCTATGAAGTCGTTCGTTCCTTGCTGTACCACCATCTGCTGGTATTCCTGAAAGACACCCTTTTCTAATGTGTTGACGCAGATTACTTATGGCATCTTGGGTGGCACTTGTCAGCTTAAACCTCCATCGATCCAAAAAAATCTCAAGATTTGCCTCAATTTCTTCTGGTGGTGGCGTCGGCATCATTCTCTCTTTACCCATATCACCGTTCCTTCGAAAGATTGAAGAAACTTCTTTTGCGATAGTTTGTGACTGAGGATCTCCTTTTTGCAATGTCTTAACGATTCTTTGAACAGCATGAAAAATATCCAATTTAACGGGTATGTTTGGAAAATGAGACTGGTAAAAATTTCTAACACGGCAACAGTCATCAACGAAAACCATTTCTAATGGTTTCCCGGCAGGTAGTCTTTGCTTTAGGTCGACAATCGAATCGTTGATTTCCTCACATTTGGTTGACTTTGTCAGTTTCCATAAAACAACCTCGCCATTCTCGTTCAACCCAACAAATAGATTTTGAAATTGTTTGACAAAGGTAGAGTCACACGATCTAACAGCTCCAATATGTTTGCTCACTATAAAAGTATGATCACAACTTAATATTTTGCATGTAATGGTGGAAAAGAAGCTATCTAAACATGGGCGAACTTCTTCTAAGTAGGATAAGAATATGTGCATAAGTTTGTCATTGCTTGGTGGCGAGAACAAAATATCATCGTGAAAAGATTGTGACTGATCTGTTCCGTGGATTCTGGCGAAGGCTCTGTAATTTATGCTTGCGATTAACTCCGTTATTTCCAAAAAATTGTTACCCAGACTGACGCTTGTCAACAAGTGGTCAAGCAGTCGAATCGAACAAGCGGACTTATATGAAAGTTTTGCTGGAAATGCTTGTTTAACATATTCTGGTAATATATTCATTATATCTTCAGAAGCAGACAGATATCGTTCATGATTTGGACAACCATATATTGCCTGGACAAGAATTATATTTCCTTGGGTAGGCATAATTCTCGCCATCTAAACTTGACATCCATCTTACAAATTTAAGTGGACATTTGTGAATTGGGCACTTTAGAACAACATTAAAATGCTGCAATGGACACCACAAAAAAACTTTCGGAATGTATTTTGACTTTTCTAAACCCATGTTCACAATTGTATCGTATCTATAGTGGGTTGGATTTTTTTTGAACTCCTCCAATAACTCGTCCAATACAGTCTGTTCTTTTGACGATAAATAAATGCCATTGATCCAGTGAATATAGGTAAATAAGTATAAAAACCAATATATGCACATTGTCTACAAACAAATATATTTAAAAAATTATATTTTTTAATACATAATACATTAATACATTATTTAATGGACCATCGCAAGCGAGGTAGCGATCTCGCCGCGGCAGGGTTCCATTTCAAACGAAACCTTATATATATATATATATATATATATATATATATATATATATATATATATATATATATATATATATATATATATATATATATATATATATATATATATATATATATATATATATATATGTGTGTGTGTGTGTGTGTGTGTGTGTGTGTGTGTAAAGTGATGGTCCAACTCCTTATAAGGAGGTAAAATGTCGTTTTGGGTGATCCGTTTGAATCCGACACAAACAGGTTTTTACAAAGGGTATGCATGTTTGCGTAAGATAATAGGCACGTATGTTATATAATTGTACTAGGCAATTCTAAATCTGTTTTCAGAATTAAAAACGGTTAAATATTGACCGAGATAATGTTCAAAATAATATACGACGAAGTGACCGGCTTATAGCCGACTAATTTCTAAGTACATAAACCGTTTTTACGAATGTTGACTCGCTAATTCCAAATCTGTTTTCAGATTTTAAATCGGTTAAATATTGGCCGAGATAACGTTCAAACATTTCTTCGACGAAACGGGGTTTTGCAAATTGTGAATTTTTGCAAACACAAAAATTGTCAAATACACGGCCACGGTGTGCGAGGTGTGGGTACCATGGATTGGAAAATCCCGTCGGGGGGGGGGGGGGGCATAGAAAAGGCGGGCGAGGAGATTATTGCGGATTCGTATTTCTAGTACCCAGGGCCCGCGGTAGACGCCGAGATATCGGTTGACCCCCCTACTTTTTGCTATATATACTTGTTGTTGCCATGAGACAGGAGCTTCAATGTTTAAATTGCATCAAGTTTGCAAATTAAGCAAGAAGAAACTTTTGCGAAATTAAATTCCCTTTTAATCAGCTTTCCCGTTAAGATAGCGTAAGTAGTTCTCGTCCGTAGCGGCTCTCGGTAGCCCTGATACCATATGCGTAAAACGCATAGCTAATATTATATACGGCGTTAAATTTCACGTTTTTAATTTGCGTGACATACGCGACATATTTTTTTGCGGGACCTTAATTTCTGCTATTTACTTAATATTCTTATCTTCCACGGCATGTCGGGCTCAAGTGAACTCAATGTGGAGAGTGAAGCCAAAACAAAAACAGATATTCAATTTCAGGCCCTTACGCGGTTCACGTCAGTTCCATGTATTGACGTCACTATTTCGATATAATTTGATGATTTTGTTGACACGTACGAACTGGAAAGCACTAAAGGCCATACCACAGGCCATACCGTGAATCACCTTGAGCCTGCAATCGCCTAATATTGTCAGCGGATTTATGACTAGTATTCCGTGGAGCATGATGATTAGAATATTATGCTAAGGCTGCTATTAAAGTCAGTATTAAAATTTTCTTTAGATGAAGAGAGGATTTATTAATGTTCAAATATAAATATGTATGATGTACTGTTCTGACCTTGTCTCAATAGCTCAGACAGTGGTTAGAGCGCCAATGCGTTGATACGGAGACCTCGGGTTCGATTCCCGTTTGGGGCATTCAAATTTTCATATACATATATTTGATCAGTATTAAAAGTAAACGAAGAGCATACTGTCCGAAAATGGAAACATATCTTGTGCTATGGAAGTCTAATTTTACAAGAACCATAATTTAATAATAATCATTTGATATTTTGGGTAAGATATTATATATGGCTAATAATGATACTATTTTTAAAATGCTAATGGTATTGAAAGCTTTTGCCTTGTTCAGTGAAATTAGTAAATATATTTTTTATATTTTAAAATTAAATATATTACGGTATAAATAACTTTTTAATTTGAATATTGTTAACTAACACAGCCGTAGTGTAGTGGTTAGTTACTCCGTTTGCAATGCAGGAACTGCCGAGTTCGAATTTCACGGCGGACAAAATTTTGTCACTTTCCTTTAATTTTTTTCTTACATTATTTTTTGTTTTATTTTTTAATGGTTATGGTTAGCATTTGAGTTATGATTAGGGTTTACATTAGGATTAATTTTATTGTACGATTACTGACTGCCAGTCATATACCAAATTATGAGCTTCGAGTCTTCGGCAAAGACGATTAATAACCTACTTAAGTACTTTTCATCAACGCTATATTTATTTAGGTACTGTATCAGTATGTCTAGTACGTCGGAATAGATTATTCTCGTTTCCTATTCCGTATTCGGCTGGGCAAAAGAATCAGTTTCGTGTGACATGGTTTTTTAGTGCTACTATACGGCCACAGAAACAGTCTGTACTTTAATACTTCTCCTGATTTTTTTGTTGTAGGAGCGTAGACAAGGTTTATCTTTTTGAGAAGTAGTTGAGAATACTGCACCTTCTCAGTTAATTATTTATTTATTTTTTGATGCAAATTGTTTGGAAATTTGAAACTACCCGCCATAATTAATACTTCGCTTTTCCGCAAAACACGCATTAAGCGATCTCAAGTAATGTTAAGTAAAAAAACCGCTATCATTATACTAAGATTGCGGGCTCAAGGTGATTCACGGTATGGCCTTTAGTGCTTTCCGTACGAACCACTGATCTCTAAATAGACTGGATAGTGCATCCTATTACTGAGCGCCTTAATGAAAATGTAACCGGAAGTCACGCCCTTTTTGTGAGCGACGCCATATTGGAAGGTCCCACTTTGAGGAGCGAGCTAATACATTTTACTGTTGCGAAGTCGTTGTTTTCGTATATAATCACGAAATAAACGAACAAAGCAAATTCATTTTGGTATTTCAAGCAACAGGACACATAATGGAACTATGGAGGATCTAAAAACGTGAAGGAAAACTGAATGGTAAGTAAATAAGTTGACATTTTGACGAAATTTCGAAGCGGGCCGAGCGAACAGAGAGCTCCAAAAGCGTGAAAAGGGTTTAATACAGGCAGCACTACCGTGAATAAACTGAAAGTTAGAATACAAGTGTGAGATAATACTGTAATTGTGAAATGTTTTCAATCGGTAGATCATTTGCAAAAGAGGTGCAATTAAAGGTACAAAAGATAGAACTTTGACAGGAGCATGTTTTACTTTAATATTTGGTGCCTTCCATAAAATTAGCTGTAGCATGCATCATAAAAATAGTTTGCCAGTTTGTTTTAACATACTCCAGGTCCAGTGTGTGTAACTTGTTGTGTTGGCATTTAAGAATATTCTGTAATTTTTATGAGAAATTGTTTGTGAGTACTGCTGTATTTGTAAATTTTAATGTGATATTTGTATGTTACAGCCACAGGTACATGTAGTTGAAAATCAAACAACTATATATGAAGGAAGAACTCAAAGGTGAAGTGACATAACAACTTAATACAGAATATAATTAAACTGTGTTATTTACAGTTTTCAAATTTTGTAAATCATAAATCATTCAATTAAAGAATATTTTTACAATTCTTGAGTGTATTTTTTCTTGTGTAGTTTGATTCTGTATATATAAATGAAAACGTTTAAGAATTTAATCCTTTCTTTGACTTCTGTAACTTATGTTTATCAGACATATCATCATTGTTCAATGAATTATATGACCATATGTTCGACTCTGCAGTTGATGACAACCATGTTTATGGACTCATCAAACAAATCATCAAGTGCTACTGCAAAGTCAGACTTTACCTGGAAAGAAAATAAGAAAAAACTTAGTAAATGGTCCTGTTTAACTGCACAGGCTGTTGAAACATCACTACCACCAACATCAACAATCTTTCTGGAGACTACACTAACCTAGAGAGTATCTGACTCTTACTACTGCTGAGACCATCAAAATGCCAGTCACTATTACCAACATCAGCAATCTTTATGAAGAATACATTCATTATCACTGGTTGGTTAAAGAGAAGGAAGATGGCTAAAGATTTTAAAACCGGTTCCTTGAACCACCAAATATACTCAAAAGTTTACAAACAATTTTCTCGAATAGATCAATAAAACTGGTGCACATACAGGTTATCTCAAATACATGATTTACAAGAATACGTCTCTGACCGCACCAACATGTACACAGTCAACACTCTCAAAAATAGACCAAATAGTGATTATCAATTGCAATTTTTTTGCATCTGGCTGAAATAATAATAATAATAATAGATGTACTCTTAGATGCATCGAGTTTAATAAACAATATATTTTTACTCAAAGAAAACTCGGGGTAATGATTAAAATAGGTTGTCCATGCATTCATAAAATCTACCAGATGGGGTTATCAAATACGGGCTTTAATACATCATACTAAAATATACTTTTTAGTCACAACTCACAACTGTACTCACCGACGGTACTCGCACAATAATCGAAATAGCTATATTTCAAGACTTACCATAGCGGTTATCCGTAGTAAAGCTTGTTCAGTTGATCAAATTTTCCGAATTCTTTTAGTCCTCTAGCAGTGTTCCATATTCTGAGTAAATTCTGAATGATAACGGCCTTCATCAGTTCAAAGTTGTAATCACCGATACTGAGAGCTCGTCCATCGAACTCGCAAATTCCGTTTTTCCCAAGAATTTGGGGCCAAACAACTACAATTTCTCTCTCAAAATGCTTCACGTGTCCTCTCTTTCGCGTAATAAAAAAAATTGTCCGATCCCGAAGGAGAAAATGCTTTAAAACACGAAAACTCTAACTGCGCAACAGTAACTAATATGCGAAGTGGGACCTTCCAATATGGCCGCCGCGACCAACCGGAAGCTTCATTTTCAGACAATACATGCTCTATCCAGTCTATATATAGATCAGTGGTACGAACTGAGTTCAGGTTGTCCTCTCACCTAACCCCAACACAACAAAGATCCTAACTGCCCGCTAGCCCCAACCCATCCACTCCCCTACTCTCACGATCGTCCTAAGATTCATGATTATCATGAATCCTGACGCATTTGACAATTGAGGATAATAGTGAATCTCAGGTGAGAGGCTATATATTGCTCAGTTCGGTAAAGTCGCATTAAAGCTGGAATTACCGAGTCTAAGTACATAACATTCGTGTCTATTGTATTACGCAAACGTGTAAACGAATATTGCCCGATTAAAACGGATCACGCAAAAGGGCGTACTCGACTTACCGGTTACCGGTTGATCCTTGTGTACGAGATTTGGTCCCACCATTTTACAGACAAATATATAATATTATACACTATATACCCTAACAATCGGTATTACCGTTGCCATAAATAGCCGATATCCGAAGATCTCGAAATCGAACGCGATTTAAATCGTGCAAACCAGAATTTCTTTTTCTTATCTTTCTTGTATTGCTTAAAACAAACCAGACATAGTGTGCTGCCTCCCTGTTGTCGGCGTCAATCACAGATGCACTTCAGACTTTCGAAGATAGATCTGAAAAAGCTTCGAAAAAATTGAACTTAACCCCCCGACAATTATCTTTTACAACCTAAATATTGTCATCAAAATTATCGTTAGACAATTTCAGCCCAACTTTTACAACTTCACTCGTAAGTAACCAAGTTAAAATAATCTTTCAAAACGTTAACTTATAAACAAGACGCCCGCTAGGCGTTAACTTGGGCTACTTTTAGGGACTAGGTATGCATTGGTGGCATGTTAGACAGTTGGAATTAGAAAACCCGGCTCACTTGTCTTATAGAACAAAGGATAATTTTTAATGCATTGATTTATGTAATCAGGCACTGTGCAGCGCTCGTTTAAAGTGGGAAACTTTTAGAAGCAAGTTGGGTCTATACGCAGGCTAGCCCCCCAATTTAATGTAAACAACACCGCCACGGCAATGCTATTTTTTCTAATATCTCTTCGATTGAAGGTCTTCGTGTGTCAAAATTTATATAAAAATCAACGGCAAGGTATACGAAACATATCTGTTACGAAATTACATCGGTTTAATGGACATAAAAGCATTAAATCATCGGGTAAACAACGAATAGATCTCGAAGCTATGTCCTTTGATTTTAAAGACGAGTCTCGCTTTAATCGCTTACCGCATTTTCTCACATATAAACATCTGATCTTCATATTTTAAGCAGACGAAACCTACAGCGTTCGATTTGCCAGATTCAAGTGATCATTTCGATATAGAATTGATTTAAATCGGACAAAAACACGTTTCATAATGATTAATATTACGGTCGAGTTTCACGGGATAAATGTCAATTATGTTGTGACATAATATAATATTTCCCTGTCCTTCGGCTGTCCTTTCCGTCTTCATGATTGATCTCTCATCTGTATTTCTCTCATCTTGGAGAGAATCTTTGCAATGGTTTGCGGGTTTACAGGTCTCGGTAAAGTTTTCCAACTGCGATTCATTGACCACTGTGAAGTACGCCGTCGATTCAGCCTTCGATTCAGCCGTCGATTCAGCCTTCGATTCAGCCGTCGATTCAGTAGCCTGCTAAGCAGACGTTACTTTTCTACCCGCGTAAACTGGCGGGGAAAAATAACGTCTGCTGACCCGAGTGATTAATTGAGTTCCATTGCGTCATTAATGATTATTTTGACTGTCCAATCAAAATCGCTTTTATAAATCAGTAAAATTGCGACTTTTTTGAAAAACGAAGGAAGATTATTACATAAATGGCATGGCATTGACCCCAAAAAAGATTATAATTGATGTAAATGAGTGTTTCCTTTGTAAAACTGTGGTTACAAAAGAAGGCATCAACGTATTTGGAAGAAGTTCTCTTAATTTGGTGGAACTGATACGGAGAGCGGTAAACGTTAACCTTGAAGAGTTTGCACAAACCCGGCGAGATGTTCATGTTTGTCGAAAATGCTACAAACAGCTTAGTCGATTGGATCGCCTTATAAACTCAACAACAACTATTTGTAAGGAATTGCGAGACTTATTCCAAAAGAAAGGATCTATTCGTGTGAAAAGGATGGCGACTGAATCACCCGCACAAGCAGCGAGATTGCAACCGAAGACTTTGCTATTCTCGGCGCCATCGGGAAGCTACGGAGATAGTATTCCTTTCCCGCAGTCGGCAGAGTCTCAGATCTTTCCCAGTCCCTGTCCGATTTCTACAGGTTACATAGCTGGTTTTCTTCCACCAAATACAGGAAAGGCCTGTCATCTCGTGACGAAGGAATTCCAACCATTGCAGAATTCTACTCCCTTAAAGGCACAACAAATGCAAAAAACAGCAGTCCAAGAATCTGGTTCAATAGTGAAGATCACGGTGGAATACCCGTCCAAAACGGTACGAAAAGAGCTCAGTAAAGAACTTGCACCCCTTGGTAAAGCCATCGCATTTGGAGATGAGAAGCGTATAGCGCGAAGTGTTATGAAAAACACCCAACTTAACAAATGTGTTGTGAACTTGATGCTTAAAAAGTTAGGAGAAGAATTAAATGGCTTGTGTTCTCGCAAAATACCTTCATTGCTCAGAAAAAACACTAAGGATGACATGGTAAACTTCAGCTTAGAGAGAGTATGCATGGAATTGAAAGAGAAGACTCCCCTTTTCTACGCCGTATTAATGTCATGTGCGAATGCCAGAGACTATGCATGGCTTCCCAGCGTAGCTGTAGCTGCATCTGTACTAACGAAGCAAAGAAACTCTCACATGAATACACTTGCAACAGTTATTGGTTTTACAATAAAGAATAGATCAACAGAAGTAAGTTTGATCCCTAAATTCATCTTTAAAGTTTAAACTCTTTCAAATTTTAATACTAAAAAAGACGAAAAAGGTTCGAAAATAAATTATCTGGAAAACGACGAGATCGTTTCTGTTGCAAAACGAAGAAAGATTATTTATAAAATATTTGTTGGATTGTTTTGAGCATTGAAATCTACATCCCATTTGGGATGTAGCTTCCGATGTAGATTTCATTTCCGATGTAGATTTCATTTGCGTGTTGATTTCATTTGCGTGTAGATTTCAAAATATATTTATAATGCAATTGATAGTAACTATGCATTTAAAAAAGTTATGCTTTTCATGTACTTCAGTCAATGATATGTGACATTTCTCTTTGATATACAGTATGCTCATTTTATAGGTTAGTTACCTTGCATATTAAATGACCTATTAAATTGCTCTTAAACTACCTCTAGAATACTAAATTTATGTTAAATTACATAGGTTAGATAGTTTAGTTACTCAACCTTGGTAACTACGCTAAGTTATTTCCCACAGGTAAAAAACCTAGTGTATAGTTACCTAAGTTTTGGTAACTAACCTATATATAATAACCTGATTCTGTTCTAATTCTTTGTAACATTTTTTCAGGCCATACTTGATAGGTTGAGCAAGTTAAAAATTACAGCATCAAATCGTTGCATTCTCAAACGAATGAGCAGCCTTGGAGAAAATCATGACATTATTTTAAATGAAATGAAAAATTCAATCTCCCAGGGACAGGCAGAACCTGGTTACAATATTTCATATGACAATATCGACATTAGACGTGAAAGAAGGCATATGTCGATGAAAGACCAAAATTTGGATATTCATTGGGTAAATCATCGAGTGACTGTTAACAGAGTTGCTGGCAACAGTCTTTCAACACAGCTTGGTTGTGGTGTCCTTAATGTATCCAACCTCTCCCTTTTCCCTAGTATTCAGGTAACTAGTGTACTTCAAATTGTGTCCCCGATTAGTGTAAACAGCAAGCTATAATAACTATCCATTCATCTATCTCTCTAAATGATTATCAGTCTATTAAAATGTATATGTATATCTTTTCAGGATCAGAAAATTTTAAGACAGAATTTAATTGTCCTTGTGTCCAGAATATTAGTAAAGCATTTCACTGCTCTAAATTTTCTTCAAGATGTGTGCGTTTGGCACATTTCACACAAGTATACAAAAGACATGGCTAAGAAATCAGTTCAGGTAAAATATTTATGTTTTAAGATCATAGTTGTCTTAAGCCTGTTTTCCACTGCACCATTTCGCTTGCCGCTAGAGAAACATTTCGTCAATGACATAATTTTTTCCCGTTCTCATTGGTCGACAACTGAAAAAAAATGATGTCATTGTGGAAATATTTGCTAGCAGTGAGCGAAATGGTGAAGTGGAAAATGGCTATGGTTTATTAAACTGGTGATCCTGTAATGTTCATGTCTTCTACAATAATTTCAGGTTCCTCTTGGTGTTCTTTTCAACAATGAGAACATCAATGATGAGATGGTTTGCATTCTGAAGAAGTTTCAAGAATACCTACCACACACCCTACATAAAAATAATGAAAAGTTTGACCCACAACTATTTTCAGGTGATCAACTATCAGTTGAGAGAGCTATAAATGTCATTCAATCAGTATCAAATGGGTACACAGAGAAAGACCGACTCGAAGGAATGATTTTTCAAATGGGAGATTGGCATGCTTGTGTTAAAGTTCTTGAGGTATTTTGGAGTGTACATCAAATTAAACCAGTAAACATTTCTGATTGGATCTAAACACATTCATTAAACATGACTTTCAGATAATATAGATATACCACAAATTAACTTATGGATAATCCTATGCATGGATACTATTTATTGCCCTTGTGAGCTACTATAATTGGCAGACAACTTACTGACATACAAGTCCTGGTTCAAGTTGTGTGACATTTATGTCAACTACTTTTTGGGATACAAGTCAGTGATGGATCGAGCTTGATCTGGTAGGGGGTGCTAGCAAAGTGAGATCACTAAGGCGTGGGGCGCGACCAACGCAGGGTGGAGTGTCCCTGAGAGGGCTATGGCAGGGGGTCTGGGGAACACAGCCCCTAGGCAGGGAGTGAAGCCTGCCAGAAAAAAGTTTATACCTATTAATACCTATGAATCATATGATAGCCGATATATGAATCATATCTATGAATCATATGGTAGCTATGATACCTAATACCTAAAAATTGGATTTGACAAGGCAATTGACACCTTCACTGCACCCCATTGGCCATTGGCCAGGGGGTGCACACCCCCTGCACCCTCTGTAGATCCATCACTGCTACAAGTCATGGCACAATTTCTGAGTTAATGTCGTCATTATGTTAAAAAAACTGGAGCTTGATGTTTGTAAATGTTTTAAATGTTTGCTACACAAGCTGTTCCTTATAAACTCTTCTCATTGAAAAACATTTATGAACATCAAGCAGTAATTTCTTAACTGAATCAATAATATATTTATAGCTATTAATTTTTTTAAGGTTTTGTTTCGTCGATTCTATTCTGGAAGCTCTGCAAGTGATAACTGTACCCTCATGGCTGATAGAAACTTGATCAACCGGCGCAATGTTAGAGATGACCCACACTCTGCATATAAACCAGACAGAGATTTTGTCGTCACAGAAGTCCATGCTCGTGTTGTTGCTGCTGCTATGAAGGTTCTTGGCATTGAAACTCAATCAAGTGCCCCAGTGAATTTTCCAATACCAGACAAGATTGATGAGCAGAACAGTCTTACCAAGCTGAGGTTTCTTCATAAAGCAGCAGCAAAAGTTGTAGATGAAGTTATTATAGATCATGTTTCATTTGCATCATTGATGGAAATTGTAACAGCTGTTCAAGAAGAACAGGACTTCAGTGATAACCAAAAAGTCAACGCAGATGGGCGTTTCCCTTGCCGCTATCCTGAATGTCCAAAATCTTTTAAGTATGATGGGAAAGCAAGAAAGAAACATGAAGCTACCCATGATCCTCCAGTAGTTGTATCTATTCAAGAAGGTGATACCAGCAATGCAGAAACAACACACAGCAAGCAAGAAGAACAAGATGATGTATATAATTATAACTGTGCTCTGCTTTCAGAAGGATTGTTGTTTATGAATTTCCTTGATGCAATTGCAGAAGGAGATGGGGGTCGTATCCTTCGTCAGTACAAGTACCTCGTGTTGCTATTCATGTCAGATGCACCACATAGTAATAAGTATGCTCTAGAAAGTTTGTATCAGCTCCTTCTAGTAAATGGCATTCTGTCAAAAAGAGATGCGCATCGATATATCTGGAATAGATCTGTGAATAACAATGGGGGATTAGGAAGGAACATCCCTCTCGATCTTGCAGTGGAACATAGTAACAATTTTCTTAAGCAGGCCATCAATCATCTAGGTGTAAACCTTACAGAAAATGCTGTCACCAGGATCAGCAAGGCTGAAGCACCAATGCGAAGTGTTATGGATAACATTGACAAAGATTGTGAACAGAATGGCAAGATCTGGTAAACACAAGAAAAAGTCCAGTGATACTGACATGGATGTTCTAGTCAGAAAGCTAAGGGAGGAAGATGTATTCACCAGTACAGCAGGTAGAAGCTATAACCACTTCAAAAACTTTGAAAGGAATACAATTTCTTGGCTCAATATCTCTCATTTGTACAAATGGATAAATAAGCACAAAAAGAACATGTCTCTTGGAATAAGAGCACGGTGATCAACTAATCAGTCAAATAGTAGATCAGGAAGTAGGGAACTGTATGTATGTATAGCATTTGATAAATCGTCATCACCATCTACATTAGAATTGTCTGTAAATGTGTCATCTAGTGTCAAATGGCTGCAGTCCAAAACCAAGCCAAGCAATTCTTCATCATTTGCTATCTCATTCCACTGTCTTAATGCCTCCTCTTCCTCACCTTCATCATCTGATGAAGAAAAAGTCTGATTCTCTGTTGTAATCTTGTGTGGAGGTATCTTCAACCATATCCCCAAATACTTCATTAAATATATGATAGATCTTCAGTGCATGCTTTTTGTCCCATATTTCAACATGATTGAAAATATCATCCATTGAGAATATATCAGAGCAATGGCATACAGCTTGGGACACTTGAAGTTGTGAAAAACCGAGTAAAAATTTAGGTGCAATAAGAGATTTCACAGTTCCTTCCTGAATTGTTGACATTTTCAGTGAATGGATTAATTCATTTTGAAATGAAACTAGATTGTGTTTCACACATGCTGCTTGAGCATAAGAAACTTTGCGGGTCTTCTGCAAGGGAGGATGGAGTTCATTTGATGCAGCTGGATATGTAGCTTTGGAACCACATTCTATAAGGCCACACTCACATTTAAGTGCACAGTTATCACAGCATAAATGAATAGGAGAAGGACTCTTGACTGATTGTCCACAGTAAAAAAAGGCTAGGACAAAGTTTCGACGACAGTCTTGGGTTTTTACATACTCCTTCATTTCCTTGTTAACATGTGCCAGTAACAAACTGTTGTATAGAAGAAATACATGACTTTGATCACCATTTCTTCCAGCACGGCCAGTCTCCTGAATATAGCATTCCACATTCTTAGAAGGCCCAAAATGAACAACAGTTGTGACTCCCTTACTATCGATCCCCATACCAAAAGCAATGGTAGCAACAAGAAGTCGAATGGTGCCATCAGTTTGTTGAAAAGATTTTAAGATTTCTTTCTTATTTGCTTCTGGAGAACAGGAATGAAACATCTCCAATAAAACCATATGCTTGTTGTTTGGGTTGAGATAATTTTTTTCACCAAGATTTGACTTTAACACAGCATACAACAATGAACACTGTTTTATTGTTTGACAATAAATAATCGTTCTTGGACAGTTAGTGCCTTTTTCAATCAGTTTATCTGTCAGCCATTTGAAAAACATCATTTAAGTTGTTATCTTTGTTAAGACAATGCACAGAATACATAATGTTCGTTTTGTTGGGACTTTCAACAATTTCATATGGCTCTCTCATCAATAAAACATCAAATATTTCTTGCTTGGTCTCTTGTGTTGCTGTTGCAGTGAGGACAATAAATGTAGCCGATATAAGTGAACGTAGTTCGCCCAGTTTTAAAAAGCATTCACGGAATGCTGCATGCTTGGTTGCCTTAATGACTTTCCCCTGAATAAAAAAGTATTATAAATGAGATTATAACAAATGGTTAAATGATTGTGTGAGTATTCAAGCAAATCTTGCCTTGTAAAATATACATTGCTGGCTATAGTGGTGGCTATTATTGTCAGAAAGCAAAGTTAACAAAATGTAATTACATTTTAGTGAGTATAAATTTGATATTGTTAATTATATATAAATATATCAAACCAAAGGAATAACAGCCACAGCTTAAACAAAACATATGGTTGTATCTATATTATGAATTAAATACAGTATATGAATTTTATCTTCTAGTGGTGAAAACAATATTTTAATCATTCACTACACACATTTGTAAAATATTGTTTTCACCACTAGAAGATAAAATTCATATATTCACCAGAAGATAAAAATCATAATATCTTCAAGCCACTTTGTAATTTTCCTTTTATTATATAGAAACACAAAATTCAATTTGGAAAATGACGTCATTGATATCTTCACTAGTGAAGATATGGAAAATACACCACTAATATTTTCACTAATATGGTGTATATACAAGTACAGCATGTATTTTGATCCTGAATGAAAGTTCCACATTGCAAATACGCTATTTGTATCTGTTGACAGTTTAGTAAAAGGGTCAAATTACGGAAAGTTTCATCATATACAATTGCTTCGTTCTATTTTAAAACCCCATTTAATTTGATAACTATCAACAAGAACACACAATATAAACCTTCGACATTATATTTAAAGGGATTTTAGAGCAACCTGGTTTGTATTTCTGCCTTTAAATGCGGTTTCAAAAGTGGATGGGTATTCTATAATTGCTCCTAAACATTATTAAAGTGTCAATTATTTTCAATATTTGTTGACATTCAATATTTGTTGACATTCAATATTTGTTGGCATTCAATAAATCAACCGACAACAGAACAACATATGATATATCAGAGATGAATTTTATTAAATTTCCACAAAACGACACCGAAATATTTAGCTCAATGAGTTCAATCAACAAGACAGACGAAAATATATTACAAGATGTAGGAGAATAATTACTTACCAATGTTTAATAATATGAGCTTCGTCTACAGCCACAGCACAGATGTTTTTGCTATAAGAATCACTTATGAGCATGGAACGCCATTTCTCATTCAATAGCCAGCTCTCTGGTGAGCCATAAACTATCGAATATCTACCTTCCAAGAGATCTTTTTCTTCTCTTTCCGAAGCAATATCACTAATACAGATAGCACTTATACCAATGGTTTGAAGCCTATCAACTTGATCTTTCATCAGACTAACCAAAGGAGAAACAACGATTACAATGTTATTTTGTTGTCCTTCGGCTTCACATAATTGTTGATTTCCTTCTGTCAGACAATCAAATGCGATTGGGAGAGCCTGGTACGTTAGAGATTTACCACAACCAGTTGGCATATTGATAAAAACATCATCCTTTCTCTCTGTAATCTTTCTTATAGCTTTAAACTGAAAATCTTTCAGATTTTTGATAGAAAATACATCGCAAATTTTTTTCACAGCTTCGTGGAACGCCATTTTGAATTTATTACGTCACTTACCAGGATTTGGAAAGTAAATTCTGATTGGCCAAGAAGACAATGGCGCGCCATTATAGGAACTCAATTAATCACTCGGGTCAGCAGACGTTATTTTTCCCCGCCAGTTTACGCGGGTAGAAAAGTAACGTCTGCTTAGCAGGCTATCGATTCAGCGGGTAGCCATCCGTGTGAACCTGACTGCTGTTTGGGCAGACGATACGCTTCGACTTTATAAAAGTACTATTTTCTATGGCGCTATTCTATATGATTTCTTTAAATTTAAATATGTTGTAGAGAATTTAATGCTCTTCCTAACGGTAGTAGTCGCTTAACTCGATCGTGCCTAAGGAAGATTCACGCGAACGTTAAACATGAACGGCGCTTCAAGTATCGAGCAACGGCGCTATAATTGGTATAGTTTATAATTTGTTGTTTCCGACAACTCAGATAAAATTACTATTTTCTCGGGCGCTATTCTATACGATTTTTTTAAATTTACATATGTTGCACAGAATTTAATGGTCTTTCTAATGGTAGTAGTTTCTTGACTGGCGCGGGCCTAAGAAAGATTCACGTGATCGTTAAACATGACGGTCTTTCAGTGGTCTCGTTAATTGGTAGGCCGGAATTTGTCATTTCCGACTAACTCATATAAAATTACTATTTTCTCGCGCGCTATTCTATACGATTTTTTTAAATTTATATATGTTGCACAGAATTTAATGGTCTTTCTAATGGTAGTAGTTCCTTGACTGGCGCGGGCTTAAGAAAGATTCATGCGATCGTTAAACATGATCGACTTTTCATGTTCTCGGGCAACGGCGCTAATTGGTAGGCCGCAATTTGTTATTTCGACTACTCATATAAAATTACTATTTTCTCGCGCGCTATTCTATACGATTTTTTTTAATTTACATATGTTGCACAGAATTTAATGGTCTTTCCAATGGTAGTAGTTTCTTGACTGGCGCAGGCCTAAGAAGGATTCACGCGATCGTTAAAAATGATCGGCTTTTCATGGTCTGGGGCAACAGCGCTAATTGGTAGGCCGGAATTTGTTATTTCCGACCAACTCATATAAAATTACTATTTTCTCGCGCACTATTATATACGATTTTTTTAAATTTACATATGTTGCACAGAATTTAATGGTTTTTCTAACGGTTCATGCGAAGCAGGTGTGGCGCCACAGGGAGGCAGGAGGGGAACCTTCCCTTTCGTGGAAAAATGAGAGGGAACGAGCCAACCTCGTACCCAGGGTCTTACCTCCGCTACCCCCTCCAGCGGAGGGAAGACCCTGGGTACGAGGTTGGGAACGAGCTGGAAGGAAAGCAGAAAAAAGTTTAAAAGTTCGTCTTTTGTTTTCTTAGAATTGTAAAAACATTGTTCACATTAACAAACTTTAATTTTCGCTAAACAACGTCTGTTGTGACTATTCTTGCTAATAAAGACTTCTATTAAAGGTAATCAACATTTATCTCATATATATAATATATAATATAAAATACAGGAACTGTTGAAGTGGTTCAGCGAAGTGGTTCAGTGGCAAAGCGCTGGGCTATGTGTTGCGCTTGGATTGGGAGTTTTTTATGGGATGACTCAATTCACATTTGAGGAAAAAGGCGTTGACATGTACAGTAGCAAAACCGTCCGAGAATATTTTTATCCCATCGCAACTAAAAATATCAAATAATTTAACATTTTCTCGTTAATTATCAGTTTCTTTATATCTTGTGTATTTGATTGGCTAATTACAAATTACGTCATCCTTTCAACTGACGTCATCACGTAAAGGCGGGTTTACACACTGCGATTAATCTAGCCGATTTATGATTTAGATGGCTATCAGCAGAATGATTTGTGTGCTCACAATCGCTACTTCTCCCTATTTCTACAGCTTACTTACCATGCATCTAAACCAGATATCCGCCGGATTATTCGCAGTGTGTAAACGTACATTTTATACTCTGAGTGAAGGCTCAGCTCGAAACATCCGTATTTAGTTGTAAAAAACCTCAGCAGTTCACCGTCTTTTTACATTACTATATCTGGACACTTCAGGCGGATTTCGCTTCAGTAATTTTTGTTGCCACATGATCGACATTTTGCGTAAAACATGACTCACTCGACTATATCTTCATCTTTATGCTGTGTAACCGAAATAGCGATCGCAAAAGGTCGGTCGGGCGACAAAAAAACACTGAATGATAATCCGCCATAAATAAGTAAAACGCGGGTGGATAATGGGAAGTGTTCTATGGATTCCGGCATTTATCTGTTTAGAATGTGAGATGAGCATGAGAGCTGAGTCTGTTCCTTTGGCGTCTGCATGTGAGGAAGTTGGCTAACCAGTTGCTAAGAACCGGGTTTGTTCTCGATCGAGGTTGAGCCGTTGAGCTGGTTTGACAATAAGCAGTTAAGAAACAATCGGCTTCGGAAAGTCTAGCAGTCCAATTCGCACAGAAGTTCCACAGCTATATCCAAAGCTTCACACCATTTATGAAGTAAATATATTAATGGTCCTGCATGGTACTGGATGACCTCGGCTCAGAGAAACTTGTCGAAAGTCCAAATCCACTTCCAGAGCAGGTAACGACTTCTGGCAGGGTTGACGTTTGCGGACTTCAAAAGAGACGACGGTAAATGAGGCCTTTGCGCACTGACTAGGCGTTAAAGTTAGAACAAAGAGATTGACAAAGCGCGATGAGGCATTCTCACAGAATAACCACGCTGATAAAACGCTGATATGATAAATGAAGCTTTGTGGAGAGCACCGCTTTTTCTTCGACGGAAATGTAAAGGTGTTAGGAACCTCGTCAGTATTCTCTAAAGCAATGAACTTGTTATTGAATAAATTGATGAAGCAGCTTCCAAGTGTTTTTTCTAAATTCGCATTTTGCTTCAGAAATCACCACATGCAATTTTATCAAGCTTCTATATCGGTTGAAAGTTCCCTTCATATAATCGGTATAATCACAGAGCACTCTGTTCGGATAGCGGTTTGGCAAGATTATGTTGGGATAGATATGCGTTCATCAACATTGACACCAAAGTTTACTTTTAAGCCTCTCTTCCATGCACATAATTATGAACTTTATGTAACTTTTGTTCTTTCACCCAGTAATTACTTTATTACAAGCGTAAATGCAGACTCCTTTTAACCCCAAGCTTTCTTTATAGAATAGCGCGCAAGAAAATTGTAATTTTATATGAGTCAGTCGGAAATGACAAATTCCGGCCTATCAATTAGCGACACCAAAAGACCGTCATGTTTAACGATCACGTGAATCTTTCTTAGGCCCGCGCCAGTCAAGAAACTACTACCATTAGAAAGACCATTAAATTCTGTGCAACATATGTATATTAAAAAAAATCGTATAGAATAGCGCGCGAGAAAATAGTAATTTTATATGAGTAGTCGAAATAACAAATTGCGGCCTACCAATTAGCGCCGTTGCCCGAGAACATGAAAAGTCGATCATGTTTAACGATCGCTTGAATCTTTCTTAAGCCCGCACCAGTCAAGCAGCTACTACCATTAGAAAGATCATTAAATTCTGTGCAACATATATAAATTTAAAAAAATCGTATAGAATAGCGCGCGAGAAAATAGTAATTTTATATGAGTTAGTCGGAAATGACAAATTCCGGCCTACCAATTAGCGACACCAAAAGACCGTCATGTTTAACGATCGCTTGAATCTTTCTTAGGCCCGCGCCAGTCAAGAAACTACTACCATTAGAAAGACCATTAAATTCTGTACAACATATGTAAATTAAAAAAAATCGTACAGAATAGCGCGCGAGAAAATAGTAATTTTATATGAGTAGTCGAAATAACAAATTGCGGCCTATCAATTAGCGCTGTTGCCCGAGACCATGAAAAGCCGATCATGTTTGACCATCGCGTGAATCCTTCTTAGGCCTGCGCCAGTCAAGAAACTACTACCATTAGAAAGACCAATAAATTCTGTGCAACATATGTAAATTAAAAAAAATCGTATAGAATAGCGCGCGAGAAAATAGTAATTTTATATGAGTTAGTCGGAAATGACAAATTCCGGCCTACCAATTAGCGAGACCACTGAAAGACCGTCATGTTTAACGATCACGTGAATCTTTCTTAGGCCCGCGCCAGTCAAGAAACTACTACCATTAGAAAGACCATTAAATTCTGTGCTACATATGCAAATTTAAAAAAATCGTATAGAATAGCGCGCGAGAAAATAGTAATTTTATATGAGTTAGTCGAAATAACAAATTGCGGCCTACCAATTAGTGCTGTTGCCCGAGACCATGAAAAGCCGGTCATATTTAACGATCGCGTAAATCTTTTTTAAGCCCGCGCCAGTCAAGCGACTACTACCGTTTGAAAGGCCATTAAATTCTGTAAAACATATGTAAATTTAAAAAAATCGTATAGAATAGCGCGCAAGAAAATTGTAATTTTATATGAGTCAGTCGGAAATGACAAATTCCGGCCTACCAATTTGCGACACCAAAAGACCGTCATGTTTAACGATCACGTGAATCTTTCTTAGGCCCGCGCCAGTCAAGAAACTACTACCATTAGAAAGACCTTTAAATTCTGTGCAATATATGTAAATTAAAAAAAATCGTATAGAATAGCGCGCGAGAAAATAGTAATTTTATATGAGTTAGTCGGAAACAACAAATTATAAACTATACCAATTATAGCGCCGTTGCTCGATACTTGAAGCGCCGTTCATGTTTAACGTTCGCGTGAATCTTCCTTAGGCACGATCGAGTTAAGCGACTACTACCGTTAGGAAGAGCATTAAATTCTCTACAACATATTTAAATTTAAAGAAATCATATAGAATAGCGCCATAGAAAATAGTACTTTTATAAAGTCGAAGCGTATCGTCTGCCCAAACAGCAGTCAGGTTCACACGGATGGCTACCCGCTGAATCGACGGCTGAATCGAAGGCTGAATCGACGGCTGAATCGAAGGCTGAATCGACGGCGTACTTCACAGTGGTATTCATTGCCAATAAAACGGAAGTCCGAACTCGCTTCAAATATTCGCTTGCATGCCTTGCAACGACGATTATGTTGTCATGTTGACGTTTCATCCACGGTTCAGCGAGTTGTTTCTGTGTTTCTCTCATCCAGTTATCCTGGAGAGAATCTTTGCATTAGTTTGCTGGTTTACAGGTCTCGTAAATGCTTTTCCGATTGTGATTCGTTGACTATAAAACTGACTATAAAACTGCCGGAAATCGCCCACGCAATAATTACATTCTCTCGACGTAGAAAAACATGACGACCGGATTTAAGACTTGTGCTTACCAATTAATCACTATTGTGTCTTGGTAGTTACCTTGTTCTGGATAATTCTCTCCCTGAAATTCTTTTTTTAACAAGAAACCGTCTAAATTTTGACGAAATAGGGAATACCACAATCAACTAAGCCTAGAAAAGATTTTCTCAACAAAAACGTTTACCCACGTGGATACACTAAGATGATAACAACCGTAAACCACCAGAAACAACCGTAAACCACCAGAAACCACCAGAAACAACCGTAAACTACCAGAAACAACCGTAAACCACCAGAAACAACCGTAAACCACCAGAAACAACCGTAAACCACCAGAAACAACCGTAAACCACCAGAAACAACCACAAACAACCGTAAACCACCAGAAACAACCACAAACCACCAGAAACAACCGTAAACCACCAGAAACAACCGTAAACCACCAGAAACAACCGTAAACCACCAGAAACAACCGTAAACCACCAGAAACAACGGTAAACCACCAGAAACAACCGTAAACCACCAGAAACAACCACAAACAACCGTAAACCACCAAAAACAACCACAAACCACCACAAACAACCGTAAACCACCACAAACAACCGTAAACCACCACAAACAACCGTAAACCACCAGAAACAACCACAAACCACCAGAAACAACCACAAACCACCAGAAACAACCACAAACCACCAGAAACAACCGTAAACCACCACAAACAACCGTAAACCACCAGAAACAACCACAAACCACCAGAAACAACCGTAAACCACCAGAAACAACCGTAAACCACCACAAACAACCGTAAACCACCAGAAACAACCGTAAACCACCACAAACAACCGTAAACCACCACAAACAACCGTAAACCACCAGAAACAACCACAAACCACCAGAAACAACCGTAAACCACCAGAAACAACCGTAAACCACCAGAAACAACCACAAACCACCAGAAACAACCGTAAACCACCAGAAACAACCGTAAACCACAGAAACAACCGTAAACCACCAGAAACCACCAGAAACAACCGTAAACCACCAGAAACAACCGTAAACCACCAGAAACAACCACAAACCACCAGAAACAACCGTAAACAACCAGTAACAACCGTAAACCACCAGTAACAACCGTAAACCACCAGAAACAACCGTAAACCACCAGAAACAACCGTAAACCACCAGAAACAACCGTAAACCACCAGAAACAACCGTAAACCACCAGAAACAACCGTAAACCACCAGAAACAACCGTAAACCACCAGAAACAACCGTAAACCACCAGAAACAACCGTAAACCACCAGAAACAACCAGAAACAACCGTAAACCACCAGAAACAACCACCAACAACCGTAGTCAACCGTATACAACCATTATATGTATACCACTATATACCATTATATGCAGGGCCTTTTTTAAGGATTTTCCCGTGGGGGGGCATTTTCCTAAAAGGGACCTTCGTAGCCAAAACATATGTTTACTGTTTCTGAGTTATATATATATATATATTTGTCTGCCATTTTATTTAAACATTTTTTTTCTACAGTTCATGATCAGTGGCGGATCCAGGGTTGTTCGAAAGAGGTAACGGTAATCTAGCAGGGGGGTCTGGGGGCATGCCCCCTCAGGAACATTTTTAATTTTGCAAAGCCCAGAAGTGCTTTTACGGCGATTTCTGATAATTTTTGCGAAATTAAGGCACCACGCCGTTGCTAAAAATGCACGATTACAAAGGGCATCAAGATTATGAAACACTTTAATATATAAACTCAGAAGTAGTACGGAACCAATATATACACTTTAGCCTTTAGGCAGCTCCATAAGCTACCAAAACATTGTGCTTATAATCGGTCATACAATATTGCGTTTATCATATGGTAAAAAAACAGAAAACACTTATTTGCGGGATTTTAAATGGGGGACGCGCGCCACGTAGGTCAACATAATAATTTCAGTAAGTCTATAAGTTGTCAATTAAGGGCTAAAACTTACTTTCCATTTGTTTAATTTTAAGTCCTTGCTTATTGGTTGATTAAATTTAAGAAAAAGGGACTTTTCCTGGGGGGGCAAAAAATGATTAGTGGGGGGGCACAAGGGGGGACTGGGGGGGCATTTGCCCCCCCAGCTTAATAGTTAAAAAAGGCCCTGATTATATGTATATATATGTATATATGTATATGCAAACCACTATATGGCTATAACATGAAGTACCTACCCGCTGGTGCTCAAAATGACGAGCGCCACGTGATTCAAAATTCGGTATACCGCCTGGAGTCTCTCCATTGCGTATTTTGCGTAGCATGGCGAAACAGTACTATCGAAAAGTACTCCCTTCTTCTTGTATCGATTTCACTTCGGAGGAAGGTAAGGAGATATTCAAAGAAGCCATGAATGGCAATTATATGAATTGTTTCTTCAATCTGGCTGCACAATTCAGGACCCAAGAAGAGCCAGCTTACTGTGGCTTGTCGACACTTGTGATGGCTTTAAATGCGCTGTCTGTTGATCCAGGGAAAGTGTGGAAAGGTCCTTGGCGGTGGTATCATGAAAACATGCTTGATTGTTGCATCCCACTTGAAGAAACTGCGAAGAAAGGAATCACTCTGTTTCAATTTTACTGTTTAGCCAAGTGCAATGGCTTGGACGTTGACCTGATACAATCAACAGAGGTAGCATCATTTGACCAATTCAGAAACACGATAAAAAGAGTTTCACAATGTGAAAACCAAGTTCTGATCTCGTCATATTCTCGTGCAACTCTTGGACAGACCGGCGATGGTCACTTCTCACCGGTGGGTGGGTACCATACTGGTCGTGACATGGTGCTTATTTTTGATGTGGCACGTTTTAAATACCCACCACACTGGATACCAGTGGAACTTCTGTGGAAAGCAATGAGGGGTCTAGATGAACAGACAGGTGAATTTTTTTAACCTTTTTGGTACTAGCAAATAGAGTATGGGTCGGACCTCCACTCAGGGTCTTAAAAATAATCGAGGAGAAAGTGCTGCCTTTGCATATACAGTAGAACCTGAGTTTTACGACCACCCCTGTTGCCAAGCAAAAGTGGTCGTAAACGAAGTGATGTGACGTCATGCAAGTAATACTAGAAAATGCTATTGTTTACGACTCTATTCTGTGTTCGCTAGTCGACTAAAAGATGGCTTTATAATTTAAAACCAATATAATATTTCTTAATAAAGAAAGAAAGTCAGAAAAAGTTCGGAAAAAAGCATAGTTTGAACAGAGCTTTCTGGGCGATGTGCGCGCAGTGAAAGAAAACGCAATGCGTAAGACGTACTTCATCTTTGATCGCGAAACTATTTTATTTACATACAGCAATTTGATCTAAGAAACAGCCAGACTAAAATAGTAAGGAGCAACGATATATACTGATTCGTATGTAACTATGTTCGTATGCACAAAGTTATTGGCGATCTTGCGTTATAAACAAAGATGGCGGATACGAAAATATAATTTTCGAACGGCGACGTTTTCGAACATTTTCAAGCGTTGTACTAAACGTAAAAGCTCATACGATATATTAAATCAAAGAACGTTTAATGATCTACAACATACGTAAACTATGTTAAGCTTTATGTTGTATTTGCAAAGTTATTTGCGATCTCGCACAACAAATTTTAACCCTGACAAGATGGCAGTAACAAACAAATATTAGTTCGAGCTTTTCGTTAATTTAGAAACGTTTCCCTCAACAATGTTAACGGTTTAAGGGCTTGTCGCTAATAAGGATATTTATTATGTACTCTCAAAATGCGATCACTTATGATGAAAGTAAGAAAAACAATACTAATTAAAAAGCAGGTCAAACTTCTTGCTTGTTGATTGTAACGTATTTCGCGTTTGGGACGCTAAAATGTGGTCGCTGATGAGACCTGTTTCCTGTATTCGCGAGCTGTCAAAATTCTTGTATGTTTACTGCAAAAGACGAACGCTTATCTCGTAAAAAGTCGCTCATAACAGGTACATATCGTGTTCGGGACGCAAAAAAGCGGTCGCTGGTCGCGTTAGGCAGGTGGTCGCTCTTTCCAGGTACATTTTAACTACAATTCGTCCGTGCAAGAAAAAGTGGTCGTAAACGGCAGGTGGTCGTTAAAAGGGGTGTCGTAAAACTCAGGTTCTACTGTAATATCAGCAAATGGTAAGACTTTCGGTTCTTCTCGGACAACAACCTTAAATCGTAGGCCTTCGGAACCCCTATCAATTGGGCTTCTAGCCTGTTGGGGTTTCCATTCCCCAAAGAGTGATAAATCTAATAAACTAAAACTAAACTAAATTAAGTAATCTGGTTCATTCTGGACGATCTTACTCGATAAAGTCCATGGTACAGTAAAACTATAAATAAATACATTTATTGTTCCTAAAGTTAGCTGCATTGTGAAGCTAACACTGTGGTTGGACAACAGAACGTTACATGTGAAGCTATGATATCTTTATCCTAATGTTTATTCACTTCATTAAGGTCAGCCACGAGGCTATATGGTTTTAAAACAAACAAATGACACAGGGAACCCAACAGTGCTCTTCAAGATTTCAAAAAGCTTTGATCTGACCCTCAATTCTCAACTGGAACCCAAGCAATTGGAATTGGTGCGAACTTGGTCCGCATGGTTTGGAACTGTCTGTGATGAGATTTGTGAGAAAAGCGAATATTTTAAGAGATTTATCTCGAAATTTCTTGGTCTTTGGCACAGTAACAATATACCAGGTTTGTTGTTTTGACTATTGGTAGTTTTTGACTATTAGTATTATTACATTATTTTTATAATAATAATGTGTTAATATATACAGTACACTGCTGTAGCGAATTCCCAATTTATGCAAGAATATTATTTAATTTTTTTATTTAAAAACATTCTGAAAAGTATTAGTGAAAATTAGAACTGGTACCGTACATGTATATCATGGTGTACAAGTCGACTTGGCACATAAGTTGCCCCCCTAATTTCTGGGCAAGTCGAGTCCCCAAATTAAATTGTTACTGGTAGCAGACACAGAATAATATTCACAGAAATTTTAATAGTGTAATATATACAACAAATATTTAAAAAAGAAAACGGAAGGCAATTTGATCTGCATTTATCCAGCAGCAGAGTTGTTTGAGTTTTTGGTAAAGTCTACAACCTTTAATGATTCATACTTTCTTCGTTTTAATGGCATGGCAATGTTGTATTTACTGTACGCTAGCAGGAGTTAGCATGAAATGTGCTATTTACACTTGTCGATTGACATAAAGACTAGGAATAAGCTGATTGGCCCATTTCCTGACGCATCGAGAGGACTGGGTACTGGTTTATCTGTTCTATGATTTCATGACCCTTCGTATAAGTCGAGGTTGGGTTTTTGACATCAATTTTTGGTCCTAGGAAATCAACTTATACACCGTGATATACAGTATGATGTACAAATAACTAAAAGATAAGACCAGAAGTCCATGTTATAAATTGCATTATCAATGGACATTTCAAAGGATTTTTGATTCTGAAAATTGATGCCAAATGCTGTGGTCAACTTTCCGAGGAACACAAATCTGCAATTTGCCAGCTTCTTGATTCCTTGGAGAAACTCACACTGTTCCACTGTGTTGATGGTCTTGTCAGGATTGATCGAGAGACTTCAGTGACCGACCAACCCAGCTGTCTAAAGACGGATATGAAGGATTCAAAATCAAAGTTTCCAGAGATCAAACCATCTCATTTTGTGACAATGATGCTTCTTTCTTGGCCGTATGAGATGCAAAGTTTGACGGAAAGTTCTGAAGTTACACATGCAAAACTCTTTTTACAATATCAAAGCCAAGAAATGTCAACGACAAGTCTGATTCTGAAGTCTGAAACAGAGCTTCTCAAATGCCAATTTTCAACATATTTTTCTTCTGCACCTGAAATTACTGCATAGTCATACTAATTAGTACATAATCATACTCAGGGTCTGAAATTTGCAGTATCCCGATATCCACGGGATACCAAAATTTTGTTTTGGGTACTAACAAAATTTCAAAAATCGGGATAGTGGTAAATGCACTACAGTGTATGGTGGTCTCCCGATAACTTTGTTAGTACTAGTCACTTTCTTGGAAATCGAGGGAAGACCTTAAGACCTAGTTTTTGTTTTTTTTATATAAACAATATTTATTTATAGGCCATAGGCTTATCTTGGGAGCTTTTGCCTTCTTTCTTATAAAAAATTACATAAAAAATATGACAAGATAAGAAACGAGCAGACGAAAAGAAACTTAACATAGAGCAAAGATGGTCAGATCATTTAAAACGATTCGAATCAACTGTAAACTTTTGAACACTCAAGAACAAACATACATTAGTATGAAAGGAAACTTCATTGGGAATTCCTTTAAGAAACCATTTAAGACGAGTCCTTTTGCTAGCATTTGATCATCTTGCACCAAGCAAGAGAGCAGCAGAGGTGAGCAAAGTATCTCGAGGAGCAGCATATCGGTCACAATAAAAAAAGAAGTGAGAGACAGTTTCATAAAGAAAACCGCACCCACACGAAGGGGAAGAAACACAATTCTTTAAGAACAGATCATAGCTTAGTGTGCTATTAGATAATCTCAAACGAGTATGAATATTACAGCTGGGAAACGATCACCAACATAATATAAAGCACTAGGAATTAATAAATTGTTGCGCCTAGTTACACTGCTTTTAAAACTAACAATTGAAGAACAAGAACGAAAATGTTTTGGCAAGTTATTCCAAAGATTAACAGAGGAAATAAAAAACGATTTTTTGAGACGTTCAGTGCGAGCAAAAGGAACAATAAGATTATCGTTAGCACGTAAGCTATAATCAGTTTTAGAACTAATATTATCAGGGCACAACTCTAATAAATATGGGCATAAACCGTCAATAATTTTGAACATCATAAATAATGTATGATTGCTACGTCTTACGTTAGTTAGGCATGGGCACTGGGTATGAGGTTGTTGCCTACTGTGTATCAGTAAATGAATCAGGTGATTGCTTCACTGATTGCAGTGCCATGTGGTTCATGATGTAAATATTTATAAGCAGTGTTAATTACGTTGAATATGTTAAAATATTTTATTGAAAAATCAAAAAATTCTGCAGAATCTCCTGTAGAAGTTAATATTATTGTATTAAACATCATATTTGGTCTTGCAAGAAGCTTAGATGGTGACTAGGCTAGATATGATGTCAGTCACACCAACAAATGGGCCAGGGATACTGAAAATCATGGTAACTACTATCCAGAAATCTCAGGGGGATACTAAAACTTTGAACCCTGATATCCCAGTAGGATACTGAGAAAAAAGTTTTAATTTCAGACCCTGTAATCGCCATAGACCAATGGAGCTTTACAACAAAACACCTGAAATTCTGAAAATTATTGGTAATTTTCAATAATCTGTCTGAGGCCTGTTTCAAATGTTGAACTTTTCATGTGCTGAACCTGGGGGAAATACTCAAAATTCGCGATTTTTTATTATTAAAAATACGCGATTTTCCAACATTAGCTGCCACCATTAATATTGGAAGGGATAATACTGTTACGGATGTGCCGGATACCACTTTACTGGATTTAACCGCATATATATTCAAGCTATAAAGTAAATGGTTTGAACCCAGGAGTATCATTAGATGTGTGAAGTTGATCGTCCAGGTTGTTGTAGTCTTGAGAAATAAAATTTCCCCGGAGGGTCTTACCTGAAGGGGAGATGTAGTTCTCCGAACTTCTTCGTAGACTGATACGAGCAATACTGGTGCAGTTCGCGGCGCGCGACGGACTGGAACCCACGATTTTAATTTAATTCAGCGCATGCGCGCTAACGTCCTCTGAATGAGTGGCAAGCTGAGAATTGGTTAACAGAATAGGGTGGGGTGGTGTAGATGTTTACTAACACTGGAATGGGGATCCAGTATTGCTCGTATCAGTCTACGAAGAAGTTCGGAGAACTACATCTCCCCTTCAGGTAAGACCCAAAGGGGAAATTTTATTTCTCCTTCACTCCTTCTCCGACTGATACTCACAATACTGGCGCAGACTTCAAAGCTACTGTTAAGCAATATCTATTAATCACACTTTCTAAAAATAAAATTTTTTATTACACACAACTTAGTTTGGTTTAATATAGTAAACAAGGTAAATATAGTACTCGTTTAAGTATCAAAGTATCATCATCTCAATCTCAACAGTGATTGTCAAACATCTATGTTAGAGGCTAAAACACCTTTAGCAAATTACTTATCTTTTGAAACAGATTTGTGATAAAACTTTTCGAATGTTGTTGAGGAAGACCAATCAGCAGCAGTTAGGATATCTTCAATTGGCACGCCCCTGTCGGCAGCTGTCGACGTTGCCGCGGCTAGGGTAGAATGACCAGTGTATTGGGTATCAATACCTGCAAGACAGCATAGTGCGTATCCAACGAGAGATGGTCTGACTTCCGACAGCCATGTGCGGAGAAACATAAGACACTAGTAAGGTTTGATCTGTGCGAATAATTGTTGTTCGGGTAACATACTGTTTTAAATGCTCAACTACGCAGAGTTTCCGGTTTTCTGGGAATGATGGAAGAATTATTTTCCTGGCTGGATGATTCGGCCGAGAATTCTTCACATGTTGTGGTATAACAAATTCCCAACTGTCTTTCTTCTTGGAGACATAATCTTCTTGGAGACATAATCTAAGTGCAATGCCGCAATTTCATGAGCCCTAGCCGACGATATAAGTGCTAACAAGATTGTCGTTTTGAGAGTCAAATCTTTAAGCGGGAGGCTTTCTGCTGGTTGCATATTTCTTAAAGATCGCAGTAAGGTTCCAACTGACCAAGTTGAACAGATCTTAGGTGTTGGTGGACAAAGTTCAAATATGCCTTTCATGAATCTAGTTAGAATAGGAAGGGTTCCTAATGGACGGTCATCGATTGGATCATGTAGCTGTGATATACATGATTTATAAACCCCTACTGTGCGATATGCCAGATTTCGTTCATAAAACTGTTCACTCAGAAAAAACAAAACTTCTGTTATAGTAGCTGAAAGGGACACTGATTCCTCGACAAGCACCAGCTAGTCCAAAGTTTCCAAGGACCTTCATACCGCTTTTTTGTTCCCTCTCTCCATGAGGCCATAAGGATGTCACACACCTGCGGTGGAAGGCCTCCTGTTCGACAACGTTCCCGGAAAGCGGCCATACCGCTGGCGTCATTGTGCTCCACAGAGGATGTTGTGCCTCTGGATCGAATGGTAGATAAAGAGTATTCTCTGACATTGGAATAGTGGACGGAATGTCCACCAACATCTCCAACAGTAGTGGATACCATACCTGGCCTGGCCAAGTCGGTGCAATTACCAGACAAGTTGCCTGATCTCCTCGTATCTTCTTCAAGATTCGAGGCAGCATGATTATTGGTGCATGAATGAACGACGTGCCTTGGTTCCACTGCAGTGTCAATACATCCACTTCTATCGCCCCCGGATCCGGGTGCCTCGACACATATTTGGGTAGTTGGTGATTGAGACGAGAGGCAAACAAGTCCACATGTGGGGTATAGTACTTTGTGGCTATACGTCTGAAGATTGATTTTTCCAGAGTCCACTCCGTGCGCTCGTTGAAATGACGTGAAGCCCGGTCTGCATCGACATTCTGTACTACCGGAAGATGTTGTGCTGTTATCCATATTCCTTTGTCTTGGCAAAGTGTCCAAATTTCGATCGTCAGGGCCGCCAAGGCGGAGGACCTCGTCGTAGAGTTGTCCATCTTTAGACTGACATGTCGAGGAATGATCACTTGCGAACGAAGAAAGGACTTGATGGCCAGTAGAGCAGCTCTCAATTCGAGAATGTTCATGTGTTGTTTGGATTCCTGGACGGTCCATCGTCCTCCTGTTAGGACTCCATTGCATTGGGCTCCCCAACCGTGGTTGGACGCGTCTGTGTAAATCATCATGTCGAATGGTGGCAGAGTGATTGGGGACTTGTTGAATTGGTTTAGCTGAGTGGACATCCACCATTCTAGGTCGGCTAGGGAATCGTTGTTCAGTTGAATCAGGACATGGTTCTTGTAGCCTTGGTTCTGATATATGCTGTTGGTCTGTTGCTTCTGCAGAGCACGATAATGTAGGGGGCCTTGAGCGAGACCCACTTGTGAGCAATGGTTTAAACGTCCCAGTAGCGCAGACAGCTCTTTCAGTGTCAGACAACGATTTTGGTGTGTCTGTTTGCACTTCATTTGAAGGTTTTGGAGCTTCTCGCTGGGAACAGCTTGAGTCAAGTCGACTGAGTTGATCAAGGATCCCAGGAATTCTATGCACTGACTTGGGGCTTGTGAGCATTTCTCGTTCTTGATTAGAAATCCCAGGCGTTGCAACAGACAAAAATTGCTGTGAAACCGTCACGACCCGTACGGATCGACACACTATATTTACGGATGGAGAATTAGCTTACTATCCGATACGACTCGTACGGATCGACAACTTTTTTGAGGGCTACCTTAGTGACACACGATACTTATTATATTCACGGATGGAGAAATGTAGCATACGGTTCGTCACGACCCGTACGGATCGACACACTATATTTACGGATCGACAATTAGCATACCATCCGTTACGACTCGTACGGATCGACAACTTTTTTGAGGGCTACCTTAACTACACACGATACTACTTATATTCACGGATGGAGAAATGTAGTATACGGTTCGTCACGACCCGTACGGATCGACACACTATATTTACGGATGGAGAATTAGCTTACCATCCGATACGACTCGTACGGATCGACAACTTTTTTGAGGGCTACCTTAGCTACACACGATACTACTTATATTCACGGATGGAGAAATGTAGTATACGTTTCGTCACGACCCGTACGGATCGACACAGACTATATTTACGGATGGAGAATTAGCTTACCATCCGATACGACTCGTACGGATCGACAACTTTTTTGAGGGCTACCTTAGCTACACACGATACTTATTATATTCACGGATGGAGAAATGTAGTATACGGTTCGTCACGACCATACGAATCGACACACTATATTTACGGATGGAGAATTAGCTTACCATCCGATACGACTCGTACGGATCGACAACTTTTTTGAGGGCTACCTTAGCTACTCACGATACTTATTATATTCACGGATGGAGAAATGTAGTATACGATTCGTCACGACCCGTATGGATCGACACACTATATTCACGGATGGAGAATTAGCTTACCATCCGATACGACTCGTACGGATCGACAACTTTTTTGAGGGCTACCTTAGCTACACACGATACTTATTATATTCACGGATGGAGAAATGTAGTATACGGTTCGTCACGACCATACGAATCGACACACTATATTTACGGATGGAGAATTAGCTTACCATCCGATACGACTCGTACGGATCGACAACTTTTTTGAGGGCTACCTTAGCTACTCACGATACTTATTATATTCACGGATGGAGAAATGTAGTATACGATTCGTCACGACCCGTATGGATCGACACACTATATTCACGGATGGAGAATTAGCTTACCATCCGATACGACTCGTACGGATCGACAACTTTTTTGAGGGCTACCTTAGCTACACACGATACTTATTATATTCACGGATGGAGAAATGTAGTATACGGTTCGTCACGACCCGTATGGATCGACACACTATATTTACGGATGGAGAATTAGCTTACCATCCGATACGACTCGTACGGATCGACAACTTTTTTGAGGGCTACCTTAGTGACACACGATACTTATTATATTCACGGATGGAGAAATGTAGTATACGGTTCGTCACGACCCGTACGGATTGACACACTATATTTACGGATGGAGAATTAGCTTATCATCCGATACGACTCGTACGGATCGACAACTTTTTTGAGGGCTACCTTAGCTACACACGATACTACTTATATTCACGGATGGAGACATGTAGCATACGGTTCGTCACGACCCGTACGGATCGACACACTATATTTACGGATGGAGAATTAGCTTACTATCCGATACGACTCGTACGGATCGACAACTTTTTTGAGGGCTACCTTAGCTACACACGATACTACTTATATTCACGGATGGAGACATGTAGCATACGGTTCGTCACGACCCGTACGGATCGACACACTATATTTACGGATGGAGAATTAGCTTACCATCCGATACGACTCGTACGGATCGACAACTTTTTTGAGGGCTACCTTAGCTACACACGATACTACTTATATTCACGGATGGAGAAATGTAGTATACGTTTCGTCACGACCCGTACGGATCGACACAGACTATATTTACGGATGGAGAATTAGCTTACCATCCGATACGACTCGTACGGATCGACAACTTTTTTGAGGGCTACCTTAGCTACACACGATACTTATTATATTCACGGATGGAGAAATGTAGTATACGGTTCGTCACGACCATACGAATCGACACACTATATTTACGGATGGAGAATTAGCTTATCATCCGATACGACTCGTACGGATCGACAACTTTTTTGAGGGCTACCTTAGCTACACACGATACTTATTATATTCACGGATGGAGAAATGTAGTATACGGTTCGTCACGACCCGTATGGATCGACACACTATATTTACGGATGGAGAATTAGCTTACCATCCGATACGACTCGTACGGATCGACAACTTTTTTGAGGGCTACCTTAGCTACACACGATACTTATTATATTCACGGATGGAGAAATGTAGTATACGGTTCGTCACGACCCGTATGGATCGACACACTATATTTACGGATGGAGAATTAGCTTACCATCCGATACGACTCGTACGGATCGACAACTTTTTTGAGGGCTACCTTAGTGACACACGATACTTATTATATTCACGGATGGAGAAATGTAGTTTACGGTTCGTCACGACCCGTACGGATTGACACACTATATTTACGGATGGAGAATTAGCTTATCATCCGATACGACTCGTACGGATCGACAACTTTTTTGAGGGCTACCTTAGCTACACACGATACTACTTATATTCACGGATGGAGACATGTAGCATACGGTTCGTCACGACCCGTACGGATCGACACACTATATTTACGGATGGAGAATTAGCTTACTATCCGATACGACTCGTACGGATCGACAACTTTTTTGAGGGCTACCTTAGCTACACACGATACTACTTATATTCACGGATGGAGACATGTAGCATACGGTTCGTCACGACCCGTACGGATCGACACACTATATTTACGGATGGAGAATTAGCTTACCATCCGATACGGATCGACAACTTTTTTGAGGGCTACCTTAGCTACACACGATACTACTTATATTCACGGATGGAGAAATGTAGTATACGTTTCGTCACGACCCGTACGGATCGACACAGACTATATTTACGGATGGAGAATTAGCTTACCATCCGATACGACTCGTACGGATCGACAACTTTTTTGAGGGCTACCTTAGCTACACACGATACTTATTATATTCACGGATGGAGAAATGTAGTATACGGTTCGTCACGACCATACGAATCGACACACTATATTTACGGATGGAGAATTAGCTTATCATCCGATACGACTCGTACGGATCGACAACTTTTTTGAGGGCTACCTTAGCTACACACGATACTTATTATATTCACGGATGGAGAAATGTAGTATACGGTTCGTCACGACCCGTATGGATCGACACACTATATTCACGGATGGAGAATTATCTTACCATCCGATACGACTCGTACGGATCGACAACTTTTTTGAGGGCTACCTTAGCTACACACGATACTTATTATATTCACGGATGGAGAAATGTAGTATACGGTTCGTCACGACCCGTATGGATCGACACACTATATTTACGGATGGAGAATTAGCTTACCATCCGATACGACTCGTACGGATCGACAACTTTTTTGAGGGCTACAGTACCTTAGTGACACACGATACTTATTATATTCACGGATGGAGAAATGTAGTATACGGTTCGTCACGACCCGTACGGATTGACACACTATATTTACGGATGGAGAATTAGCTTACCATCCGATACGACTCGTACGGATCGACAACTTTTTTGAGGGCTACCTTAGTGACACACGATACTTATTATATTCACGGATGGAGAAATGTAGTATACGGTTCGTCACGACCCGTACGGATCGACACACTATATTTACGGATCGACAATTAGCATACCATCCGTTACGACTCGTACGGATCGACAACTTTTTTGAGGGCTACCTCAGCTACACACGATACTACTTATATTCACGGATGGAGAAATGTAGTATACGGTTCGTCACGACCCGTACGGATCGACACACTATATTTACGGATCGACAACTAGCATACCATCCGTTACGACTCGTACAGATCGAAAATCTAGATTTACGGATGGTGAAATATACCATACAGTCCGCTACGGCTCGCACGGATCGATACTCTGTTTGTACGAGTCGTAATGACAAAACGACTTGTCCGATCGTAACCAAAATTTCACGAAACTAACGATCCGTATGCTTGCTACAGTATTGGACAACCATCAAGTGGTCCAGGAATATTTGGTATGTTGCGCACAAGAGATTTTTCGGTTTGACTGTATAAACCTAAGTTAGATTATGTTTATAAAAGTGCCTGTGGCAGACTCTCATCTTTATTGCTTACACCGTGTAAAGGTATGTTTTATGAGTTGACATATACGTGTAAAGTATGTATTTATATAACACGAAATTATTGTATTATTGTAATATTGCTTATTGTGTGAAATAGACACCTAATTGCTGCCGACCTCTCCTGTTTCGTGTGCAGACCTCTGCGCGGAATTACTATGATACATAAACTCGGCACAGTGGATGTCCTTCTAGCCTGCGCGCAGTCCCATGTCCTTCTGGATGTCTGCAGTTTTATGACGTTTTGTGACGTAGATTTCAGTTTGAAATATGACCGCTCGACCGTCAGATTAGTCGTTCAATTCAGAAATATTGCAAACGTGAAGTTCGATTTGGCAAGTGTCGCTTGAATGGAAAATTTATAAGAACTCCTAGTTTATATTTATTTTCAACGAGTTTTAAGCTCAAAGCTAAACAACATAGCGAACTGAGTTTAATATAATTCTCACGAACAAACTGAAACAGCATTTTTGCGTCTACGTTGCTAAGTCTACGTTGCTAAGCAACGTAACGTAACGTATTGTAAAAGGCTAGCGATGTATGTCGCCCGCAATTTTTCATCCCGCCCGCAATTTTCCCCCCGCATGAGAGAGATGCCTGCGGAGGAGGCTATATGTTGAACGTGAATCGATTTTGTGAATTATTTGAAGCGAGGACAGATTTTCTTGTCAACATAAGATTTGACACGAGATGTCATCTACGATTTTTTTTGCCATGGCAATGTCTTATATTTTGGCATGACTGTCAGCTATCAAATCCGTTTCGTATAAAACCATGTCGGGTAATATCGTCATGTTCGCGCACCAATTGGTAAAAATTCATGTTATATTAAAATAGACACCCTAATCCAACCCTTAACCCTAACTCTAAGTCTAACCCCCGCCTTAACTGTTTTCCTAATCCTAACTTTAACCCCCGCCTTAAGTGTTTTCCTTAAAAAATAGCAAGAGTTTCACCTATTTATAAAACTGGTGAACATGATGATTGTGGCAACTACAGACCAATTTCTGTATTATCAATCATCTCAAAAATATTCGAAAAACTTGTGTTTGAACAAATTAATAATTACCTTGAAATAAATCGAATAATAACTCCATGTCAGTCTGGTTTCAGAAAGGGTCATAACACTTGTTCTTCCTTATTAAAAACTACTAATGATTGGCTAATTAACATGGATAAAGGTCTTTTAAATGGGAGTCATTTTTCTAGATCTCAAAAAGGCTTTCGACACAGTCGACCATGATATACTCTTAACGAAGTTAAAATCATATGGTATGAAAAATACTGCCCTTCGTTGGTTTACTTCATATTTGAGTAATAGAAAACAGGTCTGTAAAATAGGGAGATCGGTTTCGAAAAGTGAAATAATTACAACGGGTGTACCTCAGGGGTCATATCTTGGTCCATTGCTGTTTCTACTTTACATAAATGACCTCCCAAACTGTCTTGATACCGCCGTATCAGCTCTTTTTGCTGATGATACAAATCTCACCGCAAGTGGTTCTACTTCTTACGATATTGAGTCAAAACTAGAAAAAGATTTGTGTAATGTTCACAACTGGCTATTAGCAAATAAATTAACCCTAAATGTGAACAAAACTGAGTACATGATAATTGGTTCAAGACAAAAATTATCTCAGGTTATTGACGACCCAGTTTTGACTATTGGCTCTGAAAGCATTGGGCGTGTCTCTTCCACAAGACTCTAGGAGTCATTGTGGATGAATGCTTAACCTGGAAAGACCAGATTGACCAAGTGGTAAAGAAAGCATCTAAAGGAATTGGCTTGTTACGAAGATCCAAAAATTTGATCAACGGAAATACCTTAAAAATTATCTATGATGCTCTCGTCTTGCCACATTTTGATTATTGTGCCTTAGTATGGGAAAATTGTTCTAAATCACTGCAGAATAAATTACAAAAACTTCAAAACAAAGCGGCTAGAATCTTAACAGGTGATAGCTATGAGACACCATCTGAAGCAGTCAGAGCTAAATTGAATTGGGAAACATTACAATCAAGGAGAGATAACCAAATGTCTCTGTTGATGAATAAAATAATTTATGGTAACTCAATCAATAACCTAGGAGACCTGTTTAAAATCTCTTGTAATACATCTCATAATTTGAGAAGTAACAATAGAGTACTTTGTTTAGCAAAACCTAATACTAATGCTTTAAAACGAAGTTTTAGTTGCAAAGGTGCTGTGGTTTGGAATAACCTATGACAATTGATAATTGTAAATAACTCTATATGTAAATGTTATGTATAGTTTCTCTTCTTACTGTTTTAGAATAATTTTTAACGTTAGCTCTATTTCCTACTGTAATATACTTAATTCTAATTTTTTAAACACGGCCCTCTGAAAATCAACCATTTTCTTTTCCACAATCGTAGGTTCTGGTTGAGAGGTTACCGTGTCAAAAGATTTGTAAATAAATAAATAAAACCCTAACCCCCCGCCTTCAATTGGTGCGCGAAACATAACGATATAACCCTTCAATTCAAGGAGTTGGATTCAATTGAAGGTATGCAAACTTAATATAAATAATGAATATATATTAGCATTTTTGGCTCCTTAGCTAGATTATTATATACATGACAAAATTACTGGATTCTGATTGGTTGAGAGGAGTGCAACGCCTGCGGAGGAGGTATAGGGAGTGCAATAAAATCGTTTATTGCACTCGAGTGCAATAAATGAAAAGAGAGAAGACACTGGGAACAAGTTTGACAATAAAATTCAAAATGGTGGCCTATTCTGCAATGGAAAGTTTTCACTTTTCCAACGACTTGTCACTTGTGATACACTAGGAGTTAAAAATTCCATGTAAATATTTTGAAATGAGTATGAAGCGTACGTGTCGTAATTTTGTCATGCATATAATGAGTAATCATATGATTTTGCTCGTGCAATTAAGGATTTACACTACTCGTGATATATAATAAAATCCTTAATTGCACTCGCTATCATGCGATTACCTATACTTATATAATACCCGTCCACTTTCACGACTAGTGATTGTTAATCCTCGTTGAAATTTGATAAATTGCCCAAAATTCGCCTAATAGAATTGCGTCGTTCTATTAAAGTCACTGGAACCTCGTACCCAGACTCTTCTCTCCCTACCCCTCGAGGAGTCGCGGGAGAAAATATTTTCTCCCGCGGGAGACAGGAATGGATTTTACAACTATGATTTTACATACAGTCATACACCTGAAAATAGAAGAAAAAAGCAGTCATATTCGTGCGAGTTCATCGATTCTCACAACTGATCAGCATTTCGACCAGACACAATCTGCCTGGAGATATCAGGCCAATCAAATCAAACGAAGCCATTGTGCTCGTTAAAATCAAACTAAACGAAGGCATTGTGCTTGTTAAAATCAAACTAAACGAAGCCATATTAATTCATAATTGTACCGTTAAAATCAAACTAAACATAGCCATTGTGCTCGTTGAAAACAAATACAACATTACAAAGGTTCACAGAACAATATAAAAGTTGGAATCAAGCAATAGTGTGGTTTGCTCAAATGTTGTGCTATAACATATTTGTTCCACTGTTATTGAGAATGGCAAATGTGTTGAAGAAAATCCAGGGCCTACAATATCATATATGATTTTGATCCATCTAAAAACTATATGTGCTGATTTTACTAGCCAAAGCGACATGAGAAAATTTATAAATGAATACAATTTGTCTACTGGAAATAGCCTTTATACTACATAAGCCATTTCATAAAAAAAGTTTTGTTATTGACCGATGTTCCAGAAATTACTTCATTGCATGGTAAACTCTATCATTTACAATATAGACTATAGTGACTCGTTTGCTGGTGATTTGTTTGTGAGAAGTAGTGATGAACCTTTTTTCTTTGCAAAATGCTCTTGATAATCTCTGTTTGGATTCACAATTAAATTATCAACATTGTCTGTTGACAATTGACTGCAGCACTGTTGCAATTAATAAAACTAATTTAAGGCTAGTTAAATTTAATTAATAAAACTAATTTAAGGCTAGTTAAATTTTTTTATTCTCATTCATGTGCTGGTTGTTGAAAGTATAAATAACCTTGTGATTTACTTTCAAAAGTGCAGACTGCACATTCAACCAAAATCTGGATATTCAACTTTGATCTGGATATTCAACCAAAATCTGCATACTCAACCAAAATCTGCATATTCAACTAAAATCTGCATATTCAACTAAAATCTGGATATTCAACCAAAATCTGGATATTCAACTAAAATCTGCATATTCAACCATATTCACCCAAAATCTGGTTATTCAACCAAAATCTAGATATTCAACTAAAATCTGGATATTCAACTAAAATCTGCATATTCAACCAAAATCTGCATATTCAACTAAAATCTGCATATTCAACCAAAATCTGCATATACAACCAAAATCTGCATACTCAACCAAAATCTGGATAATCAACCAAAATCTGGATATTCAACCAAAATCGTGATATTCACCCAAAATCTTGATCTTCAACCAAAATCTGGTTACTCAACCAAAATCTGGTTACTCAACCAAAATCTGGATATTCAACCAAAATCTGGATATTCAACTAAAATCTGGATATTCAACCAAAATCTGGATATTCAACTAATATCTTGATATTCAACTAAAATCTGCATATTCAACCAAAATCTGCATATTCAACTAAAATCTGCATATTCAACCAAAATCTTGATATTCACCCAAAATCTTGATATTCACCCAAAATCTGGTTATTCAACCAAAATCTGGATATTCAACTAAAATCTGGATATTCAACCAAAATTTGGACATGCGTGATTTGTGATGTTACAAAATTTGTGATGTTACAAATTTAAACTTATTGCATCAAAACATCAAGGAATCTTTGCAATATTTAAATGAATATTGATAATAGATTTCCTTCAAAGTAATTAACTTATTCTACTAGAGTTAGGAATATTACCATATTTAACCATACCTGGGCTTATAGAAGTTTCTTGTACAATTTTAATATTTGTTTTAATATATTAATGCATCTTCCAGTAATACTTGACAAGGAAAAATAAATTGTAACATAATCAACTTCACACACCATTTTTTATTTGGGCAGATCAATCGTCAACTAAAAAAGCTGGAATATTACAAAAGTTCTATTAATTTATTCAATAGATATTGAACACAAGTGAGATGTTTATGAAAATAATGTACAGTACCGGTACAGTGATATAACAAATGTGTAAAATATTTTGGCCATTTACTGTTTTCGAACTGTTTAATAGGTACTATAATGTCTGCACTCTACCATGCATACAGCAAAATATTATTAAAGTTTATGATTGCTTAATAAAACATGTTTCTGTTATTTATGTTCTGTATTTCTTACACAAAATGCAAGTTGTCTAAAATACTACAATGCCTATCGGTAGTGTAGCACCATGCCCACATATACTGTATATATGCAGTCAATGTATCAGATAAACAATGGGCTATACCATTAATGGGTGTATAGTTTTACCACAAGAAATATGTTTGTTATTAGTCAGTTTCTAATGTTAATATATCTGCACAAGTCCACCAATTTGTGTGTAAAGTAATGATTTCCTTTACCTGAAATCATTATAGCAATCACTTCCAACGATCAAATGTAAATACCCAATATTGTTTCCAGTTTTACTACTATACATCCGTGCCAAACGTAGATGCATGTACACATTGCATACCTATTTTTAGATTATAATATCATGTTTCAACAAATGAAGGGCATTGACAATTTAATAGACTTTACCCATTATGATGTTTCATGGCATCATTTAAATATTACTCCAAGAATGGTTTGCCATTCTGGCTAAATTGATAGAGAATACTGGCAAAGCATTCTGATCATTAAATGATGCCATGAAACGTCATGATGGGTAAAGGCTATCAAGATAAATCTTGACTATCAATTTAATATCAATGCCCTTCATTCTTTTGTTGAAACATATTATAATCTAAAAACGCTGTTTCAGTTTGTAATTATGCATGTCCGAGAATTATATTAAACTCAGTTCGCTATGTTGTTTAGATAATTTGAACTTAAACTCGTTGAAAATAAATATAAATTAGCTGTGTCTATTTCACACAATAAGCAATAAGCACAATAATACAAGAATTTCGTGTTATATATACATACTTTACACGTATTTGTCAACTCATAAAACATACCTTTAGACCCACAGCCACATTTATAAACATAATTTAACTTTAGGTTTTGGTTTTATATATAGTTATACAGCCAAACCGAAAAATCTCTTGTGCGCAACATATTAAATATTCTACTAGCGCGAAGACTCCTTTTCGCTTGGGAATTATTATTGTAATATCAACCGTTCTACAAACAAAAAACGTAAACAAACCTTTGTGTTAACCAACTTCGTAGTAATTATTGCACAAATCGACTGAAACCAAAGAGTCGCTGCGCCTTGGCCAAAAAGAACCTGGAACTAGGTAATATAGCATTCTGATTGGACCGGTACGCTCGGTACGGATTTAGCTCTCTCAGCCAATCAGAGGAGACCTTACGAGAGGTGCTGGACGAACTTGTTTAACCAAAGCAAATTATTCCAAGAACTACCCTCACCTCTGGTGTCATTGCAGACATCACTCCTATGACTGACCAGAATCATGATAGCTTCGCCACAGTAGCATCAAATACAGCTTTTGATATGGCCACAGAAGCCTGTGAACAATTAGAAAATGCACAATTGCAACAAAACCTTTACCGAAACCTTGCTAAGAAACTGCCTGTCACCATGTCTATGATATCCTGACATGGCGCTTGGCAGGACATCCATGATGGTGCCAGTATTTTACTTGCATCTTATCATGGTTCTAACAAAATGTGGTAAAAATGAACGATCAAAAGAAGTCGTAAGCCAGATTTCTTGCTAGGGTTAGGAGAAATATCACCTGCCAACAATAGTAGATACTGTGATACCCAGATGGCCAGATACTGTGTGAATGTTACTCGTAACGAGTAATGGAAATGATAATACTGTGTCTTAGGCGATCTATTTACACAATGTGATGGTTTAGCAAGCATTAAGGACAACTAAATGGAACACCCTGGCGTAAAAATTGGCCATCTAAACGTGAATGGTTTAAGAGGAAGCTGGCTAAAATACATATATTATTAGCGAATTCTGGCTTAGATATTCTTGCTTTAACAGAGACTAAGCTGTCAGCTAATAATTCTGATGATGAAATTGCAATTGAGGGTTTCTTTTCGGTACGGAAAGATAGAGACAGCAATGGTGGCGGAGTTTTGATATATTATATAAGGATTCTTTACTGGCGTATGGAGGAAGTCAAGCTGAGCTTGTACCTGATGACATCGAGGGAGTATTCATAAATGTACGAAGTCAATCTCAAACATGGTTAGTTGGATGTGTATACAGGCCGCCGGATAATTATTCTTTCTATGATATATTCAACGACATGCTCGATCGTATCTCAGCCGGTCAAGGAGAAAAAATATTATAATTATGGGTGATTTAAACTCTGACCTATCATTCAGAGGTAAGTCAGAGATTGAAACCTATCTTGGTAGACGTCTCTTACGCATATTGTGTACTTATGGCTTAAAAAATGTTATAAAAGAAGCAACTAGATTATCAGCAAAAGCACAAACTTTGATTGACCTTATAATCGTGAAGATAAAATCACAACAATAGGTGTATCTCATTTGGGAATATCGGATCACAGCCTTGTTTATGCTGATTTACGAATGAGGAGGAGAAATTTAAATTAATATCGAAGACAATTAACAACTATAAAAAGCTTGACTCATTCAAATTAATTTAAGGATGATATTGAACGTGCCCCCTGGAGTGTCTCTGAAATATTTGATGATATCGATGATCTGCAAGTGTGAGCTTGGCAACGTCTATATAAGCAAATCTCTTCAGAGCATATACCTACAAGAAAAATTAGAACTAAAGAAAAGAGACTTCCCTGGATAAATAATGACATCAGGAAAGAACAAAATAAACGTTATAAATTACTCAGGGATTTTAAAGAGACTAAACATCCGGAAACGTGGTTGCTCTACAAAGTCATAAGGAATCAATAAAAAGTATGATAGAGTGCGGAAATAAATTATTGGCAAGAGCAGTTTTCTGATGCTGAGAATAGTAAGCATTTTTGGAAAGTTGTAAAAAAGGCACAGGGTAAAGTCAAAAAAAGGAAGATTCCCCCGATTGACGATGGTGATGGTAACATATTGATTGACGATTTTGATAAAGCCGAAAGTTTAAATGCGTACTTTACTAATATTAGAAAGGGTGTTGCTAAGAATTTCGAAGATGGAAACCTCCAAACAGCTGACAATCTTGAAAATATATATAGGGTATCTCCCAGTGTTCATCATATAAATATATCAGAATATCAAGTTTTATATAAAGTAATGCAAATTAGTCCCAAAAAACCGGGGGTCCAGATAACATTACCGCTCGTGAACTGAAAGAGGCTGGGGAAATCCTATTATGTGGTCTTTTTAGTATCTTCAAAAATAGTATACAACTTGGTCTATTTCCTGATTGCTGGAAAGTGGGGAAAGTAATCTCAGTATTCAAGAAAGGCATGAAATCAAACCGTGCAAATTTTAGGCCACTTACAATGCTCAATTTGAACAGTAAGATTTTGGAAAGTATAACTTGTGACTCACTTGATGCACATCTATATAATGCACACTAATTGCATCAAAACCAATGGGGATTTAAAAAAGGCATTTCAACAGAATCGTTACTTTTATACCTCACAGATTCTTGGAAACAAGCGATCGATTCAGGCCTTAAAGTTGGAGTGATATTCGTAGACTTTAAGAAGGCATTTGACACGATGAATCACAGCATCCTAAAGTCGAAACTATAATAGCTGCTGGTGTATCTGGTACTTTTTATCAATGGATTTCGAATTATCTCACTAATAGATCACAGTACACTGCAAAAAATGCACTTTTGAATTTGCGTAGAACTACGCAAATTTGCGTAGAACTACGCAGATTTTGAGTAAGGTTACTCAATATTCGAGTAAAACCAGCAGTTTACTCAAAATATTGTGTAAATATACGCACAAATTTGAGTAAATATAGTATGAGTATTTTTACGCGATTAGTTGAGTAGAAAGTTACTCAACGTTCTGTGTAGAATTTGGAGAATTGAGTAATATTACTCATACAATGAGTAGAACATCCTCTATATGAGTAAGGTTACTCAATCTTTGTGTAAAACTACCAGTTTACTCAAATGCTGAGTAAATGTACGCAAAAACTCGAGTAAAGTTAGCATAAGTAAATTTCTACGCAATTGATTGAGTAGAAAGTTACTCAACATTCTGAGTAGAATTTGGAGAATTGAGTAATATTACTCAAGCAATGAGTAGACCATCCTGTATATGAGTAAGGTTACTCACTACAGCAACGTTTACAAATATTATGCTTTCATCGCAAGTGTGACTTGAATGATTCAAATTTTCTGAATAAATATTAAATGATTACAGTCTCCGCACGAGTATCAGAAAATTGGGCTCGTATACTGTGAACAAACATTATGTGATGCAGTAATTTGTTAAATGTACGCGCTGAGTGAAAATCCAGCGCAAAATGGGCAGCTAAACATTTAGAGATTTGTAATTCTTATATATATATGAAGATATAACACGGACTGTGGCAATATATCACTATATGTGAAAAACAGAGATGTGGTGAAAATATCATTTGAAAAGTGTCATTGGATTACTAGTCTGCAATATGAGAAGATTGTTTTGTCAAGTAACGTACGTATGTCACACTTCATACTAATGCGCAGCCAATCATAGATCAAGAAGAAAAGGCGCCGCATTGAAACTTTCATTGTCTCACTCTCAACGGTCAGAGACGTTGGTAGTCGGTGGCATTGGCAAGGCTTTTGCTTTACATTTTGGTTTAAACAAGCATCGAGGATGGAACAATCAACTGCGCAAATCCAAGAGTAGTTAGCAAAGACTACATTTGAAGAATATTGTGATCAATTCAAAGGTATGCCTTCTAAACGTATTTCTATATTCAACTCATCAGGACCCGTATATAATTTACTACCTAAACTACAGTAAAGCCGTTTTCTTATTGGAAAATATGTGAAACATATTTCGCCTACACGAAACGCAAAGGTTAGGCATGATGCTATAAGTGTTTGTTACTCTGTCTCATCTGTCCGAACTCGACAAAAAAGCGCAAGAAGCTTCTGGCTCTGCGGAGGAAAGTGTTAGTAACCCCTTCGATTTCCTGTATTCTGATTTTAATCATATTGGCGCTTCATGGCGGACGACAGTTTTATGCTTGAGGATTCTATCCTAACTCCTGCGCACCAATTATTTCGCTAGCCGCAGGCAAAGGAATTTGTGTTTTTAAACTCATGCATGTAGTTATTGCGCCCAATTCCATGCGGCTAGGAAATATGTGGTCAGGAAATAAAATACCTACGGCTACAGTAACTAATAAACTACATCCAGCCTTTTCCCTTTCTTTGTAACAATAGAGAATAACATTTATGGTGCCGCGTTATTCAATTTCAGTATACGAGCTAACAAGCTTCTTATTCCGATAATCAGAGATGGGATGAAATTCTTAAAAGCTTTAGAAGAGTAGAAAATATAACCAACACGAACGACGAATCATCATGACACTTCCAGAAATCTCGAGATCGAGGAATTTCGTGAAGACAAGATCGTTAAGCATGAAATCGAGCCTGAGGTGTGTGCAACATATTATATTTGTTTAGACTTGCAATTTTATATCTGAACTAATAGCTGGGAGCATACTGTATTGTGATGCAATTTACAGTAGAGTTGGTATTGAATGAACTTTAACCACGCTTTAAAGGGAAATGGCAATAAAAATTAAGTTTATCTTATTTGAAAGAACTTTTAAAATGATATATCAAGACCTTTTACAGATTTTCCATATCGTTCTTGGTTCTGTAAATATTTCACTTCTTTTTAACAAAGAACATTGAACATTCCGCCATCTTGGATATGCATAACCATCCTTGGATATGCGTGACGTCACAACCAGGGTAGAAATGTTTTTTATATCAGCAATTATCGAGTCATTATAGATGCTAAATCGTAGTTGTTTTGGGTGTTGTATACTTTTAAGTGAACTAGCAATCTATTTGAACGCATTCCACTGATATTTGGGCAATTATTTACAACTTTTAGAATGTTTACCCTGGTTTTGACGTCACTTAATTAGATCTAATTATAACACAGATATTTCAAAAATATTGTTCACAGATATTTCAAAAATTAAGGAAGTTACGGGGAAATTTTAAAAGGTCTTCATATATTATTCTAAATGTTCTTTCAAATGAGACAAAGAAAATTTTTATTGCCATTTCCCTTTAACCAAACATGTTGACCTAAACCAATCAAAGCCAAATTTTTCAAGCATTTGATAGACTCAAAAACTATTACATTTAATATTTTGTCAATTAAAATATTGTCAAATAAATTACCTATATTAGGTCATTTGTGGTAGGTGACTTGGCCTAAGGTGGTTTATGCCGCCTTTTACCATTATCTCTTCCAGGTGGTTCTGAAGCCGCCTGTCGTTGAGAATTGCAAAGTCAGGACCCGAGTCACAGAAAAGTATACAATTATGTTGATGCAGTATTAGCTGTTGCTGGTAAGGTGGTCTTTGGCCGCCTTTCACCAGTTCCTCTTTTGGGTTGCATGTTTATACAAGCAGCCTGACAAAGAGGAGAGATACATAATTATATACAGTATACATCTAAATCCATAATGACCAAATTTTTCCATTTTGTATTTCTTGTGGTAAATGCATATTAGTTAATTAACTAAATAAACAACATCAACATTGAATCTATTTAATAATCTATTTAAGAATATTTATGAATCTATTTAATTTGTCTCAGTTGGTTAATTAAATTAGGAGACCTATATATCGCAGTCTTGTCTTGATCATATATGGTGCAGTCATCCAGAACGAATTAGACAGGTAGAAATTCTGTCGTCAGGTATGTCAGATCATTTGCCTATTGTTGCTGTACGAATATATAAACCTCTGAAAGTCAATAAAGGTGACCATCACAACATTACGTATAGGGACTTTGAATCAACAATTTGAATTTGAATTTGAATCAACAATCATTTTCTGAGTCTTTGTCATCTGCTCCATGGGACTGTGCATTCATTTTTGAAGACCCTGATGACATTGTCCATGCAAATGGTATAACATTTTTATCGGTATTATTGATCAACATGCGCCATTAAGACAAAAGAGAGTTAAAAGAAAGTCTCAACCTGATTGGTTTAACAAAATTCTCGAGGTTGAGCTAACGAAGAGACAAGCTACTCCATATGGCCAGACAAACACAATCTGATCATGACTGGTCTACTTTTAAAAAGGCGAAAAATAAAGTCACTAAACTGCTACGTAAAACTAAACAAATGTTCTTCAAGAATAAAATGGCAGAATATAGAAACGATCCTAGAAAACTATGGTGCCTAATACGTGAACTTGATGGCGAGAATGCCAAAGTAAAATCTGCATGGCGTATGAAGGACGGTGACAATTTGATAACGGACAAACATCAAATTGCTGAAATGTTTAACTTATATTTCATTGAACTGCCGAAATCGATATTAACTGATCTATTTAACACCACAGGAAACTATATTTTCCCAGAGCAACAAGTTCAATCACAGTTTGAAATACCGAATATAACTCCTGAGCAAGTGAAGAATTTTGTGGATCAAATTCCTGTAGATAAAGCCACTGGTCCTGATGGAGTGGGTATACGGCTTCTTAAGTTAGCTGCTCCTGTAATATCAGTATCACTCAGCAGAATAATAAATCACTGCATAATAATGGACAAATTTCCAACAAAGTGGAAGGTAGCGAGCATCACTCCTATATACAAAGGTAAAGGCTGTAAAAATTAAGCTTCAAATTTCAGGCCCATATCAGTGTTACCTGTTTTGTCTAAGGTGTTTGAAAGGCGCATTGCTACATCACTGCCGTGCGTGCTCACCTGAATGAGAACGCCTTGCTGTATGGATTACAATCTGGTTTCCGGAAGACATTCTCCACTGAAACTGCTTTAATTAGACTTTTAGATCAGTTGCTTTTTAATCTTGATGAAAACCGTGTTAGCGGTCTTACTAGTCTTCGTTGGTTTTAAAAAAGCATTCGATCTAATAGACCATGACATCTTGATAAAGAAGCTTTATTCTTATGGAGTTCACGGCCAGCTTTTGGAGTTGTTCAAAAGTTATCTTTCTGATCGATCTCAGTATGTCAATGTGGACGGCGTTAAGTCATCTTCCAGGCCTGCATGTAGAATGTGGTGTGCCGCAGGGATCAATTCTTGGTCCCCTTTTATTTATAATATTCATCAACGATCTTCCAAGCCAGATCGAACATTCTGTTGCCGATATTTATGCTGATGATACGACGCTTAATTATGCACATGATTACTCTTCTGCCTCTCAATCAATTATGGTGGAATTACAGAAGGACATTACACATCTCGCAGACTGGTCAAGAACTAATCATATGGTTCTGAATGAAGAAAAAACAAAATCTATGATGGTTGCCAGTAAACGCCTGAAGAAGAAATTGGATACATTATTACAAATTGGATACAGAAATTGGATGATGAACTGAGCTTTGATGAACATGTCGACAATCTATGTATGAAATTAACACAACGAATCGCGGTACTCTGTAAAATAAAGCGCTGTCTTCCACATAGAGAACGCATTCTTTATTATAATGCTATGATTAGACCAATAATACTCTATGGATCAGTTGTTTGGACAACTACCTCAAAGGAAAATTTAAACAGAGTTTTAAAGTTACAAAAGAGAGCTGCTCGGGTGATCTTAGATCTGGATATGTCAGCACGAACAGTTAATATGTTCAAGCAACTAAACTGGATCCCATATTACGATGATGTGAAGATCCTTAAAGCAACAACAGCCTTTAAACGCATTAACAGTGAATCTCCGGAATATTTGGAGAATATGTTGAAGTTGAATTCCAGTGTAAACAGTAGAGCTACTAGATATTGTAATTTAAATTTCCTATGCCCCAAATACAAGCGAGAAACTGAAGGCGGTCGTACATTTACTGTTACGTCCATAAAACAATGGAACCAGTTGCCTAACTCAGTACGTGATAAGGGGACGGTGGCATCATTTAAACATAGCATGCAGGAAACTACTTTTTAAGGAGAGCTACAAAAACATTGATCACTTTATCAAATGATCTTATATATAATAGAGTAATATAGCACAATAATCTTTCCACCAGATTTTAGTAATATCTATAGTACATGTATATAAACTTTAGTTTTTAGTTTAATGTCTGTACTAGTATAGTTTGAGAGCCAGAAATTTATCAGTGTAAACTGGCATGTGTAACTCTCGTTAAATAAAGTCTTCATTCATTCATTCATTAGAATTTTGTGCTGAACAACGTACTTGTCCGGAGTTACGACCTATCATTGAATACTTTTCTGGTCCAACATTGGAACAGATTAAGGATGAACATTCCAATTTAAAGGATATGAACTTAACCCCAATGATGGTTGTCTCTATTATGACAGTCCACTACTGGTTGTACCTACGACATTGCGACGTCAGTTTCTGTATACACATCATAATGCCCCTCTATCTGGTGGACACAGAGGACGAGACGCTACTTTCTTCACCCTTCGTAAAAAGTACTATTGGCCTGGAATGGTTCGTGACGTCCGTAAATAGATCAAGAAGTGCATTGCTTGTGTTAAACGAAAATCATGTCAAGTCAAACAAGGACTTATGCAAATCCGATCGTATCAAGAGCCCTGGGACACCGTTGGAATCGACTTAATTGGTCTTTTCCCCGAAACCAAAGTACGTACTGACTGTAACAGAATTTTTCAGTCATTATACTGTTGTCGTTCCGATCACAGACAAATCAGCAAGAACTGTTGCACACAATCTCTTCAACTGTCCAAAAATTCATGAGCGACAGAGGATCTGAATTCCTTAATCCCATCCTCAACGAACTCTGCCAACTCCTTTCCATAAAGAAAGTATGCACGAGTCCTATCGACCACAAGAAAATGGTGGTACTGAACGAGTCCACCGCTTCATTAATGACAGTGTTTCTATGTATATCACCAAGTTTGCAAGAGAATGGGACATTTGGATACATGCCAGTGCATTCGTGCACAATACATCTGTCATTACTGGTACAGACGGACTGACTTCTATCTGATCTTTAGTAGAGATGCCGTCAGTCTATTGATGCAATGGTCTCTCCCGTCATCTCCGTTCCTCAAGACCAAAAAACATATGCTCAAGATCTACTCACACGCCTCTCCAAAGCTTGCAAGAACTCTAACTCAAGAACTTCGCCAAAAACAGAAAGAATACTATGACTTTGGCAGAAAAAGAGGATACTCACCACAAGATTCGAAAATGGAACATTTATCGTTCACGAAAAGCTTGGTGATGTTCTCGATGATGACATAAGATCCATGATTGAAGAATTGTATAACTGGATGAAGTCGCAGAAGAACCACAAAGCATCAACAGGAGAAGGATGTAAATATCTCTATGGTAAAAACGCTGAGTATAGAAAGATTCTCAAGAGCATTGGTGGAATTCGACAATTATTACACCACACACCATCAATACAGTTTGAGATACAAGACGTAACTGGTGGAAATAACACCTTGCAGTTAATAGATGCAAGTCATCTAGTGAAATTCCATTTAGACCGTTTAGGAGGACGCTATGCTATTGGAAAAACAGAATGTTATCACGAAGATGAAGATGTTTACGAAGTAGAACTTTGGGATAGAAAATCAAAGAAAACGAAGTGGAACAAACACCTGAGACTTTACCTCGTTAATTAAGTCTTTATTGTTTTGTTATCAGTCGAACATATTACATACTGAGTATATGTTCTCTTTTTTGAAAAGAATGGAATGTAGTAGGATTCGGGCGCGAGGTCGCAATGACTGCTGGGACCACGAGACAGAGAAGAGAGACTTGAAGTTATATTTATGGTTTACTGTTTGACATTGTTTGTATATAGTATGTATATTAAATAATAAAAGCTAATCCCAATGGAATGACTACTACACCGACAGCCTTGCATATGGCCCTTTTAAAACCCGTTTATCTGAAAGGCTACCGTGTTTAAACAAATTTAAATAATAATAATAATATGGTTACGAGATGAGTAAAGATCCGTAATAATGCTATGTTCAGAGAAGATGAAGGCGGATTCTACTGAAAATTAAATCAGACAATTAAAGAATTTTACAGGAAGCGTTCCAGAGATTGTGAAGTTTGTTGAATTTTGAGGAGAAATTTGGAAACAAGAGAAGATAACACCAGAACAACCATATAGAAGCTGGAGATTGAGCAATAGAGTGGATTGCGCTACAGTATAGAGATCTTACGTGTTTGAATGAAGACGAGATGGGAGCAATGGAAGGAGTCTTAAGGCCCGTGTAAACGAACGTAACATGTTGGCACAACATCGCCCAACATTGTTGCCATGTTGGCCGAGGGTGTTCAAACGATTGCAACATGTTTCTCCCAACATTGCAGTGTTGGGCGATGTTGTGCCAACATGTTGCGTTCGTTTGCACGGGCCTTTAGAAACAGTAGATCAACTATTGGTTGATAAATGTATATTATGGATGAAATGAGGGCACCATGGCAAAGTTGGAAATCATGACTGGATGTTGAAAGTCTACCGATTGATGGGTGTACTGAATATCGTAATGATTGAGGAATTGGTGAGAAAGTGAGAGACAAGAATAGAAGTGTGAACCCCAGCCGCTCGCCTACAAATTGCGAGAGCGCGGGAATTTGGGTAATAAGTCCATGTCCAATATATAATATATACACAAATAATTTCATACAAAATGGACTTTAAATTGCATAATTATGCAGTGCAAAATTCAGTTTGAAATAACCTATGTTGCTTGAAAGTTTAATTGAAGCTGTAAATATTAGGATGGGTGATGTATTTGTGTATTATATTATATAATATCATATCGCTATGTGCTATTACTACCGACGTGTTCCACCTGCGCACAGTGTATATATCGATTATCATATATGCAGCCGAAACCTGGCTACCAATGTGCATGACTCAGTTTTCTGGAACAGTCCGTTTCCCATTTAATTACAACAATCCGTAATTTAGCAGAATTAAAGTCTATGAAACGAAATTTCTTTTCAATTTTTCGTTGTTAGACATGTTTAGAACACATTTTTATATTTGTTATTTTCTAAACAAAATTTTAAGACGTTGGTTTTAAGCATCAAAATCAACCAATTTGTTAAAAAAATCAGTCCCGTCAAGATGTTTGAGAAACAGAGAGCTTTAGAAAGCGTATTTAAAAAAAATGTCAACTAGTGTTGTTAAGAGTGCCAGTAATGCAATATTTTTAGCGTGTTTTTCTCACTAGTTTCTGGCATCTTTACACCTGACGTCACACCAACAAGTCACCGCGCGTGGAAGTGACCATATGTGTTCTAAATGCATATCAAACCTTTAAAAACTGCAACAAAAAATTTCATTCCATAGGCACTTTAAGGGAACCGTTTCAAACGTCGACCTTTTCAAAATCTAATGCAAATAAATTTGAGCAAAGTATTTTTTAATTCGCTAATTTACATTAGTTCTAATTTACTTAATTACATAACATTTAAATTAATTTACATAATTTACATTGTATACAATTATTAGTTTTTGATAATTAGTTAGTATTTATAGAAGGCCGTATGTTAGAAAACTGTAACTGGTTAATACGTTTTAACCTTCTTTAAATAAAGTTTATTGAATTAAAGAGAGCGCTGTGGCGAATTTAAATTTGGTAACTCAACAAGCTCAAGAACAAGACCTATACAAAATTTGCGATCACGAACATGTATATTTTTAGCGTTAATATTGACTAATTATTAATAGTTTGCAAATACTTACAGTATATTTTAATATTCTATACTTTCAATGTTTAAAGTACAAATGAACCCTCAAAGTTTTTAGCTTTCTGTTGTATACATAATTCAAAAATAGTTATTATCAATAATAGTTATACTTATATCAATAGTTTATTTGGTGCATTCGCTTCCCATATATCTCTATTTAAACATGTCCCTGAGTTAAAACAGCCGCAAATTAAAGAGCCCTGGGCCCCAGGACGAGCCTCCTGTGACATCATCTCAGAAACGAGTATATTTCATACAACAAGGAAAACAATTACATTTTGACAACGTGTAAAAAGTTCCTATATGTTTTAATATTATTAAAGGATTCGTCTGTGACTATGTGAGTATAAGGTTACCCTGAGACCAGCTGTTGTGGTCTAGTGGTTACGTACCACACATGTCTATGAGCTGGGAGACACAGGTTCAAATCCTGCGTCGGACCTCCACTCAGGGTCTTAAAAATAATTGAGGAGAAAGTGCTGCCTTGTGAAAGTGCAGCAAATGGTAAGACGTTCGGGTCTTCTCGGATAACGACATTAAATCGTAGGCCCTCGGAATCCCTATCACATATAGGCTTCTATAGCCTGTTCTAAAAGAGTGATAAATCTGATAACTAAAAAAACCTATTGATGTATGACTGAGGATAAGGTTACCCTATTTATCCGATTTAGTTTATCCTCTTAGGGCGGAAAACCCATTCCAAAGGCCTACGATAAAGGTCATTTTTCCGAGAAGACCCGAAAGTCTTACCATTTGCTGGTGTTGTTGTGTAGGCAGTATTTTTAAGACCCAGGTCTCCCAGCTATGGATATGTGTGGTAACTATTAGAACACAACAAATACGTGACAGAAGAGTTAGCGCGGCATCTAGTGTTTGCGTCTCTGCGATGACGTCAAGTAAGGTGGGTACCAGAACTTTTGTAATTTGCGGAAATGTTTAGCGGGAAATTCAAAATAGCATTTTTTGACCATGTTTAAAGAGAGATATATCGGAAAGGAGTTGACCAAATCAAATACTACAAAAGAACTTATGAACTATTTTGATGTCCTCTGTACAGAAAGGTAAAAACTGTGTACTTAAAGTGCAAATGAATAAAAAATTACGTTTATCTTAATTGAAAGAACTCTTTAAACAATGAGGAATAACGACTTGCAACTCTTCCATAGCAAGTTGTACATAACATTGGAAAATTTTGTATATCTTTCCAATATTATTACAGAAATCACTCAAAACTTTGCAATTGCTACAGTTCATAAAACAAAACATTAAAGACAAGCTTCAAGTGAATTCGTTCAGTAATCTTTAAGATAATGTTGTGTACAGCTTGCTACGTCATAGATTATCTCAAGTCTAAATATCTCAAGAAGTAAGTTAAATATGGAAAAGCTGTAAATTGTTATTCCTCATTGTTTTAAGAGTTCTTTCAAATAAGACAAACTTAATTTTCGATTCATGTGCACTTTAAATATACACTTTAAGTGCCCCTGCGACTAAATATCACATTAAGTTTCCTGGCATTTTTTGTTACAGAATTAACATCATTTCTCCCAAATTTTGACCGCCATTGCTCCAAACTTGTTCCAGAGAGCCCGCGATTCCACAGCAGAGTATGTGAGTGTGACGTCAGAGACTCAACACGTGACAAAGCTTTATAGAAATTATACGACAAGTTACAATAGAAAGTTTCACCCAAGTAGCTTTATATTCATACACAACTAGCCACGTGTTGAGTCTTTGACGACACTTCCTCTAATCGCAACCTAAGCGTCAAGAACATGTTCGAGTAATGGCGGCCGTATATCTCGTATAAAAACAGTCTGAAAAGACGAATTCCCATGCTCGCAGTTGCTTGAAATTTGGCAAGTTAAGTAAGAACACCATGCTCTTTACAAATATGTTAAAATTCGGGATACCAAAGATTTGATCACAGCTTGGGCACAGTTTTCCGAATGGTGAAAGCGGATTTTCCTGGTAGAATTTCCGCTCAACAGTTTAGTTTCGATAAATACAGTGCGTGTTATATTACAAAAAAATGATCTTAGTGTTTCTGTGATACTGTCAGGCTCGTTTCAAAAGTCGAATTTATCATATTGATTTTACCATGCTCATCACTTTTGAAAAGCCATGAGGAAGACAATCACATTCAAAAGTTGTATTATATCACAGATTAAAAAGTTGCAGGCTCATATGTTTTTCAAATTAACAAAAATGATAAAAAGTTTAATTTTGATAATTTTTTTACTTGCACCATATATTAAATGCAAAACATGGAGTATAAAATTCTAGTAATAAATGAATCAAACATGCACCGCAAGTTACAATTAAAGGACATTGGCAATAAAAAATATAAGTACATTTTCGAGTACGTAACTTAAATAACTTAAATAGCCAGAATATAGTAGTTTGAGGTTGTAAAAATGCTCGTAAAGCATATTAATTGTATTAATTGACAGGTTGTTAACTTGAATCATTGTCCGCCATCTTGGATGTATTTTCGATATGCGTGTGACGTCACAACCAGGGTAAAGCGAAATTTTTATATAGCCATCCTCATGTCTTTATACAGTTTGAAACTCGATTTTTGTGAATGTCTTCCTTTTTCAATTGAACCACACCATTTTATAAAGCATTCCGCAGAAACTCGGCTTCCCACAGAGTAGTTTCATCAGGTTTACCCCAGGTGTGACGTTACCACTTCCCAATTAATTAGGGAAAGTATTACAACAAGATGGCGGATGACAGAATTGTCTTCGGTCAAAATTAGTGGTGTTGTTTTGTACAAAAGTAATTTTGTTTACTTGGATTACATTCGTAAGCCTGTTTGTTAATCATAAAGTCAAAAATGTGATGTTGTGATTTATGTTGCCAATGTCCTTTAACACAAAAATTACATTTCTGGCGAGTCAGAGCTATCATCTTCAGATACAGACAGTGCTCGCATCTCACTATCTAATTTTTGCGAAAGATCTTCATCGAGCATCGGCGAAGAATTAAAGTCTTCATTTTTGGCTAATGGTAGTTTGTTCTGTTCGCTTTTAATCCAAGGTCTATAATTTGGGTTATTTTTTAACTTCCATTCTGTATAATTTTTGGCAGCATTACGAAAATTTGAAACAACCTAAACGGAAAAAGATAGTAAAAGAAATTATAATATAAAATCCACTAGATATGAGCTATTCTGCAATCTGATTGGTTCTAATACTAGCTAGATATCAGCTCATATCCTTTAAGTAATGAAAAACAAAATGGCAGAATATTTTTCTAAAGTGAATGAGCAAGATATCAGGTATTTGTTTGTTGCTTGGCTTTTGCTTGGCTGTGAACCTGCTTGTCTTTGAGCGCGAGTGGCTCGTGAGTTGCTCGCGAGTGCCATTTAGGAGACGTGACGATGGAGAGAAGTTGGAAGACTTTCGTTTGAACGTGGATGCATGCAAGCGAATTGAAGCGAGTTCGGACTTTCGTTTTATTGGCAATGAATCGCAGTTGGAAAAGTTTACCGAGACCTGTAAACCCGCAAACCATTGCAAAGATTCTCTCCAAGATGAGAGAAACACAGATGAGAGATCAATCATGAAGACGGAAAGGACAGCCGAAGGACAAAAATATTACATTATGCTGTGTTGACATTTATCCCGTGAAACTCCGTAATATTAATCATTATGAAACGTTGTGTTTTTGTCCGATTTAAATCAATTCTATATCGAAATTTTCACTTGAATCTGGCAAATCGAACGCTGTAGGTTTCGTCTGCTTAAAATATGAAGATCAGATGTTTATATATGAGGAAATGCGGTAAGCGTCTTTAAAATCAAAGGACATAGCTTCAAGATCTATTCGTTGTTTACCCGATGATTTAATGCTTTTATGTCCATTAAACCGATGTAATTTCGTAACAGATATGTTTCGTATACCTTGCCGTTGATTTTTATATAAATTTTGACACACGAAGACCTTCAATCGAACAGATATTAGAAAAAATAGCATTGCCGTGGCGGTGTTGTTTACATAAATTTCGTCTGCGTGTCAGGTGTTCTGCATTCGGGTGGGGCTAGCCTGCGTATAGACGTCTGATTTTTCTTCAGTGCCTGATTACAGAAATCAATGCATTAAAAATTATCCTTTAATTTGTTGTATAAGACAAGTGAGCGGGTTTTCTAATTCCAACTGTCTAACATGCCACCAATGCATACCCAGTCCCTAAAAGTAGCCCAAGTTAACGCCTAGCGGGCGTCTTGTTCTTTTTAAAATTGATAGTGGAATAGTTTAGGTTTATATGATTTAATAAAGGATTTTATCAATTATATCATTAATTACATAATTTTAATTAATTATATCACTCGTTCCCTAACCTGGCGGTGACGGAAGCATGAAACACAAACCAAAAAACTATTTTTTCCGCATATTTTCAGTTTCATTTTTGTACTAAAACGTTCTTAACATTGTGAAACTTTAAATAGATATCTTCCAGTTACTTTACAACAGTGGCTAACGAAATAAATGTCACCGCTGCAAAGATTTGGCGGAATTTCTGTTTTAAGTTATAAAGGAGGAGACCATGACTAGTAAATTGTCTGATGAGACCTTGAGCGGATTGAAATACTGAAAACGATCAAAGGCTCAATTGAACTTAATGAATTCATATTCTGTATACAACCTAAGTAGAAGACACTGTTGGCCTACAGGGGAGGTGGGTGGGTCGTGTTCTACCGGAGTGACCGGTACGCGTCTTCTTCCCTGTTCTAACAACTAGGCTAATTTATTCACAAACTCCTCGTTTTATAGCTTCCCTATGCATATATGATTAATATTATTCGCCTCTGCTATTCAGGGACTTCTTTCCAGGGCTTCTAATGGCTTTCCGCGCGTGTTTCCTAATTGTACCCAGGCTCTTTTCTCCGCTCCCCTCGCTGGTAGGTGCTAACAAAAATTGTTTCTAAAGGATGGGAGGCAGAATATTTTTAAGAGCAATGAAATTTGATGGGACTCATGAGTATATGCACTGACTCATGTTTACGTTTATCTACCATGTCTGTATGTATTTAAGAGCGATAAGTGCAAAGTCAATGGCTGAAAAATTCTTCAGTGCGTGTAGGCGTTGCCATATATGAAGTTTGCGATAAATATTATTGCAGAAATATTTACAAACAACCGTGATCTTCTTGTCATGACCAACGACCTGAACGCTGAAAAACACGAAGCGTTTTCAGGAAAAAATACGCAGCGTCAAGTCACATTTGAAAGCAGATTTAAACGGTATATCGAAATCTCGCCCAATGTGCATAGACCCACAAAAAGTATCCGAAGGAGTGATTCAACTTCGACGCCATTCCATCTAGTCTACGAGGACTTGATTACACAAATTAAAGAACTGTTCAGAGAATACACAGAAAGATGTGAGTATTTCTTGTTTAAGAAAATCGTTAGGATTAGCGTTAGGATTAGGGATTATTTGAATTTCGGTTTGTTCATTTATCGAGAAAGCGCCAAAATGTAGAGTTGCTTGATGGCACATGATAAACAATCGCTCACAAAGAACGAGATTGTAATTACTTTGCTTCACATTTGGTAGATATACTCCATAGGCATAAGCGAATTCATTTTCTTATTCGAAAATGTCAAACTGAACAATTTTCCATTACTTTCGGGCCAATGTTTTCATGATTTCAGCACTCGCATATAAAATTTAGCTGGCGCCATGTTTGGACTAGATTTCAGGTTTGGCCGTGCAGCGTGAATATGTCGTGGCTTCTGATTGGTCAGGATATGAATATTCCAGCATAAGAAGGTTTGTGATTGGATAACACTACTAGTGGTCTATCACCAATAGACAGTGAGTAGCTCAGCCAATCAGAATGCCGAATTTGTAATAGACCGCTAGTTGGTTGATACAATGATAGTAAAACAGATTAGCATATGCCAATTGCCAAAACAGTGATAGTGCTTTGCGTTCCTCTAGCTCGGGATATCCTGCACTATTCACTGTTTCACAAAACAAGATGGTGTCCTTCTCTTGAACGATTTTCTTTTTACTTAATGCAAGAAATTGGAAAAGGCAGCCAGGTAAAAAACAATTACTGTATATAGGAAAATTATTTTAGGTAATATTTATGAAAAATAAGTTTCAAAGAGAGAATAGAAAGTGCTCAAAAACCTGCAGAACAACGAACGATGTGCTACAAAAACAAACTCGATTGAACGTAGTATGTACTCCGTAGTTCATATCATATCGATATTCGCCTATATATAGTTTGAGATAATTTGAATTGCCTTTCATATAGAATTTAATAACATTCACAAACATTAAAAATCATTTCAGTTACAACAAAAACCAAGCAAAACTTAAATAATTAGTACGGTTTCGGCCATAAAGATTACCGCGATTCACTGCCCAAGAAACTGGAGAGTTGTAATGAACCAAATGACCTGGTAAACATGTTACCGATTTTATAACAGAAACACCCACAGAAAATATTTATAAATTAAAGGAAATTCAATGACTAAACACATGAAACATTGTCACTGCACTGACCAAAATAAAAACGCTTATATAATATATCTTTTGAAAAGAACAACTCGTTTACTCACCCAGAATTCATTAGTTATCCTTTTTCCCCAGGCTTTCCCGTGTACATTATTAAAATATTTCATTTGAGCTAAAATCCAGTGGTTTTTTGCCTTACTCTGATTTAACTTCGAAAGGTTTTCAAAACGACCGGCTAGATAAACAACTCCAAATATGGAGTTGCCACCTTGGGAGAATTTAGTTTTGCCTTCCGTTTCGCAACAATTTCTGGCTAAATTATAATGAAACTAACCAAAATTTACTTCATTTTTATCAATTTGTTTTGGTATATGCTAAAACAATTATTCACCTCAGTGTCAGTGAATAGTGGTTGTTTACCTCGACGCTTCGCTTCGGTGAATAATTGTTAACGATCGAGGGGTTATTGCGGAATACGTGTATTTCTATGAGATTGATGTCCCTTTCCTTCAACAGACTTGGCAGTACCTGTACCTAGTGATAAATAAGAAACTTTCCATGTCCTCTTGGCAAAACAGCAAGTATATCTTTGTTTAAAAACAAACTTTCGACACAAACATCCTGCTTGACCTTTAAAATAATGTTGTCATCCCACCGAAACCAAAGCAGTTTGAAGACAACTAAGCCACTAAGGATCGAAAACATCGTAGCATCGCTGCAAGAAATTTTGACGCCATTTTACCCACTCATTTTCATATTTGGACAATTCCTTCGAGTACCCTACCCTCCCTTCGCTATAATTTTCAGTGGGTGCCGGGGAGCGGAGAAAAGAGTCTGTTGCAATAAAATCAAAACGTCTTTCTGGAAACTAACAGCACTGAAAGCGCATTACTCGTGTCAACTTGAAAGCGCATTACTCGTGCCAACTTGAAAGCGCATTGCTCATGTGGCATTCGAACGTTTCACTGAAGAGAAAATGGAGAAAAAATAGAAATAAAAAAATAGAAATAAAATTACTTTTGAAATGTACAAAATAATTACATTTCAAACGTAAGCAAACGCAGAAAAATATTCACGCCAAAAAAACAGTAGTTTGCAAATGGTAGTAAGTATTAGTGAAAACTAAGTAGGTACTAAAGAAAAATAAAAATAAATGTATATACCTTTGGTGCTGTTTTTGTTGCTACCCTGTTAACCATCCATTTCGGTATTGAACCTAAAAAATAGTTTATATAAATGAAATTGTTCAACTTGAAATATGCATGGCTACGAAACAATGTCAAAAGTACATAATACTAGACGTATTATCCACATATTTCAAAAATTGGAAATCTCAATAACCAATAAGCGGGCTTAGCATCCTGCATAGCTACAGCTAAACGTCCCCGCAGCCCGCAATACTGAAAACTTTCAGTAATTTGTGGTCTTTCGGGACTGTTTTTGAGAACAAAAGTTTGTAACAGGTTAGGAAAATCATTCATGTTAATTAACGTAGGTATTGTTTTGTTGTTCAATTTTTTTATGGTTTTGAAATAGTAGAGAGATTTCTTCACGTGTTTGTTTCAAGCTGTAAATGTACTTGCCAGCTGGTTAATAATTGGTTAATACATCTAGTTAAGTGAATATCTTTGTTTAAAATCATTGTACTGCAAGTATTAAAGGAAAATCACTTTATTTATTAGGCAGGAAAACGCCGGAAGTATATCCTTGGTGATCCTCACAACTAGTAAACTAAAGTTATCTCATTCAAGTCCAATGGCAACGTTACATTATTTTCGGCATTTAAATTCGTTACATTCCTTCTTTCGACATTTAAATTACCCACCATGTTTGTTTATATATTTTAAAATGTAAAACATGGCTCGTTACGGTTTTCATGACACGTAACGCATTGTTCTCAGTAAACCGCGAAACTCCCATTTCATTATGTTACTCGCAAAATCAACATAAACCATGTGATCAGAATAAATGCACCACGTGATAATATGGTTGGCAGCGGGCCACGTTGCAACCTGCATAAAGCGCTTGCTAAAGCCTACCGGTTTGATTAGATCAGTCAAACCTACGATGCGCCAAATGACAATTTCTAGGGATAACTTTCGTCAATACTTTATACTTGTGCCTCTATTAGTTACGGAAATTTTAAAATGCCCATTGACCTGTTGTAATTAAAATTTTGGAATATAACTTTAGCCAAATTACTCAATATTCAAATTATAACATGTAATATATAGGTTCTTCCATAAACCTTCGAATATTTGACCAAACGCTTTTGAAAATACCAAACAAAATCCGACAACAACTCAATGACGCGTAGTCTATTTTTTTTGTTGGCTGTTTTCAACACAATTTGGCGGATTGTAGATTTGACTGATCTAATCACACCGGTAACTGAATTATTACTGAATAATTTGAAAATCGTTGTTGCATATATTAATAGGTCGGCAAACGGTAGATGATCTACTCAATAAGCAGAATCTTCATTTTAATATTTTCGCTCAATGTAACTCACTGTAAAATGAGACGCCATTTTCGAAGGACTATATGTAAATTAGTCTTCAAGCAGCGGCCATTTTGTCGTTAATTTCTGGTAATTATTCGTTCCTCTAGCTTGCTAAATAGATTATATTGGCAAAAACCACCAGAGCTATAAAATCATAAGTAAACGCACATTTCCCAGTCCGGACATCTGGAATTGTTTCCTCAACGCGCCTTTTATTTGTAGTGGGCGATAGGCAGACATTTTCACACGATTCGTTGATATCTTCGGTATCACGTGGTGCATTTACTCTAACCACCAGGTACATACAAACGAAAGCACGTTAGCTTAAAGGGGAACTGTACCAAAAAATAAATTAGTTTGAAATAAAAGGTCTTTAAGTATAATGTTTATAAATGTTAATAGTTTTACGGTATCTGCTCTTGTACTCGAGAAATAACGTTTTCATTCTCGTATTTTATGATTCTGGACGCCGCCATTTTCGAGTTTGTTCGACGGCTCAAGATTGATGTACAGCAGTGGTTTTCTTTTCAATTTTGACGTCATTGAGTACTTGTCTTTTGTTCGTTGCACTCAAGTGACGTCAAAATTGAAAAGAAACCCCCGCTGGATCTCGAGTCTGAGCCGTTGAGCAAACTCGAAAATGGCGGCGTCCAGAAGCATAAAGTACAAGATACCGTAAAACTATTAACATTTCTAAACATACTTAAAGGCCTTTTATTTAAAAGTAATTTATTTTTTGGGTACAGTTCGCCTTTAAATTAAACGTGAGTTACGCGGTTTACAAGGAACAGTCAATGAGCACAATTTCTCCTAAACCTATACATGTACTGTACAGTATCTTATCCTGCATACCCTTATGTTATCCTTACCCTTGGGGTCTGTTTGAGTAAGATATGTAAAATGACATCCATTTGAACCATTTTGTTTTCCAATATAACCAGTTATTAATGACGAACCTCTGATATATTCCTTTTTTATTGGTGCATCCTAGAAAGATGGTTTAATTTATTAAAAACTAGTCTCAATTCAGCAAGGTACAATCAAATTCAAAATAATGAGCTGAAATCAAACCTTGTGCTGGACAGAGTGGTTGCAGATGATAAAATGATCATCAACTTTCGTCCAATAACGTTGGAAGACAAAATCTCTGTTTCTAAGAGGTGTTGGACATTTAACTGTTAAGAAAATACACAACAGTGTGAGGAACAACTATATAAATGAACTAATATAAATCTGATATTATTTAGAGGAAACACCAACATGGCGGTCACGTGTTAATCAAGCAATATGGATTGATATTTTATAAAAGTGTTGTGCTGCGTAGGTGGTGTAGAAATACAAGTAGAGTACTGTAAAAGGTTGGTGTACTGCTGAAATAGTGTGTATAGGAGGTCTAACGTTTCAAGCAAAGGCCCTCCGTCACAGAGTAAAACGTAAAGTCAACCTTTAGTTTTTCTAGTGTAGTTCTGCCACCAAGCACACTATCACTTCTATATCTCGACTCCAACCTCGTACCCAGGGTCTCATCTCCGCTCGCCGCCCGCCCCCACAGTGTTGTCTCGACTCCTGCTATATTTTCGCCTGCTGTAAATATTACAAACACTAAAGGAAATGTGAAAATATTGGTGACGTCACAAAATAACCGGAAGTAAATGAGCGACAACACGCGCTCTGATTGGCTACTTGGCCGAACTATCGTAATTTTAAGTGTTTTTTAGATACAAGTCTAATCAAGTTACTAACACAGAATGAGTGCATTTTCATCGCTAACGTGTTGTATGAAGCCACGCGTGGCGCTAGATGGTAACAAGCTCTTCCCAGCTAATATGTGGGTAATTTGTAGTTTTCTTTCCCGTATTGACGATTTAAAGACATTATTTTATAAAAGAAATAAAAAACGTAGTCGCTGTGCGATGATCAAGTTATAACGGCACTCGAGAAGCTAGTAAAACACTCAGCTATCACCTCGTGTTGCAAGAAACACGTTTTTTATTTCTTAAATATAATTGATCTAGTTTTCCTATAGCTATAGAGAACATAGATTTTATATAACGAGGCTTCTGATTGGCTGTCGTACGCGCTCCATTTCTCGATGGAGCATATGGGAATTTCAAGCGACCAATCAGAAACGTCCCAAATTTTCGGATTCCGTGAGGAGAAAGTTATTTTTCCCCTCGCCCCGCGCGAATCCAAGGCGAATTGAAAGTAGAAATTTTGTTTATTCTGTATATATGGTGCACGGTCCTTTTTTGTTGCCATGGTAACCCAGGAAAATTGGGAGTAAAGAGGACATGATACATGTTCTTGAATGCAGCAAGTCCGTCGTCTCTGTAGAGACCGATGTCTTCATTGTTGAATTCGCATTTTCTAGTAGCTTGTTGAGGACGAAGAGGCCGACAAGTTCGCAGTGACGTCAAACATATTGACATTATTCTTATTGCACCAAGGCTTGTTATTGTCAAACAAAAGGGATTTCCAGGCGTGCATAATGATATTTTTGTCTTGCTCTGAGATGTCGGTAAATTGGCTGGCATATTCTAGTGCATGTAGGAGGAGGTTCTCGGTAATATAAAGGATAGAACTGGCTTGTTTTTCAAGTTCTTTTTTGGTTTCTCCAATTTCTCCATTGGTTTGCTTTTATGTAGGATCTAACGCTGTTGTTGATGTTCTCAAGAATTAGCTTGCTTACTTGGGCCTAAGTTGCTTTAAGCTGGATTGATGAGCCTACATTTAGGTTTGTTATGAAAAGTTTCCTTATGGTCCTTTACTTCATTAGCGTTATAAATTATTGGGTTTTTGTCATCGTTTTTATCCTGTCGCTGATTTTAAAGCTGTCGGTGACTCGGTGATGGGTTTGACTCGGTGACAGATTGGTCGTCCGTCAATTTACTGTATAACTGTTCGTTATATTTTCTTTCAATAGCTTGCTGTAATGGTCTTTATCCAGTTAGTAAACGTTTCAGGACTTGTCGGCGAATGTTAGAACCTTGAGTGATGTTTTGATTGTCTTAATGTCTTTTATGCAGTACTGTGGCAATAGATATACCAAGCGGAAAACGTAATTTAAAGATAAATATTAGAGCCCAGTACATGACTTTGAGACAAAACATAATAAAACAGATTTAATTGCTAACGTTTCGTTGCTTGCAGCGCAACATCATCAGAGCGGTTTAAGATAATTACAAATTATTGGTATTTTTCAACTTGTTCTGGAAACGCGTTATTGACATATTTGAATTTGATATTTTCACCATCTTGAACATACACGTCTTCGGAAGGCTTCTAGTTGGGCGATACGAGGTCGGCAGTTTCTGGACTTGGTGTTGAATTTCGTCTGTTGTTCAGTTGTTGAGGGATTGAGGAAGAAGTGTGCTTTCCAGCGCATCCGTTTTATAACGCTTTCCACTTTAAATAATAGGCTGGCTTGGTACGTTCCTTTTGCAGGGATGGAGATGTTCTTCAAGGCATAATCAAACTGCATTTTCTCCATTTTGAAGGTTGGTTAAGCAAACGACAGCGCTCTACCTTTCGCCAGTTTATTATATTATATTATATTATACGCTCCCAGGTGTTCACTTGAACAGAAAGGGAGCTCGACACAATTAAAACAATGGAGCAAGGATATTATCGTAAAAATGGTTTATTTACAGTTAAACCATTTACTCGAGTATCACGCTCAAGGCGATCATCAGACTAAAAGTGATTGTCTGAGAACAAGGGTTAAGACGACTAAGTACCTAAAACCTAAGGCTATTTACATAAAATTTATTGTCGTGTCTTAGTACATATAGATATATGTTCAGATCTCAGTTTGAGCACAAGAAGCATACAACGAAGACTCTAAATACATCTGGGATTTAAATGAGAAGCATTGCGCGTATTCTATTAATTGGTCAATTTTAAAACATGCAAAACCGTGTAATAGCGGCAGTAATAACTGTAATTTATGCATCACCGAAAAACATGGTATTCTGTACGGAGACAAACGATTCCTTCTATAAACAAAAGATATGAACTTATATCTAAATGTAGACACGATAATAAATTGTATGTAAATAGGCTTATGTTTTAGCTTGGTTTTAGGTAGTCTGATGATGAAAGTCGAGTAAATGTTTTAACTGTAAATAAACCATTTTTAATTTACCATAATATCCTTGAGTTTAAATGTTGTATGCTTTTTCATGTACAATGGGTGATAAAGTTTGGATGATTTATATCTTGATATGTTGAATATTGTAAAATGTAATACAGTGAAAGGAATTGATGAAACCAATGCAGTTTAGAATCGAGATATGAGATCATACATCTAACTTTAAAATTGAAATATACTGTAGGACCGCCTGTTGTGAAATTTAACACCGAAAATCCGTGCTTCTTGTCAAGCCTAGGTATTAGTTTCGAGATTAAAGTGCCTATGCAATGAAAATGTAACCCAGTTTCTTAGATTGTATTTGAAGAACAGTTAAAATAATAAAGAATAGCTTTTACAGTTCTTTCATTTGTTGTCCCGTTCTTGAGTTATTACGTTTTATGTAATTTGAACTATGACGTCACAAGTACATGTACAGTATGACATGACATTGTAGCAAAACTGAAAATCATTGATATCTTTGGATTGATTTGACAAAATTGACTCAAACTTTGTAGACTTACTCAGTCACCAAAACTAAACATTGATATAGTTTAGATACGGTCTCCATGGCAACAGATTAGTTTACAGGCTTCTTTTATTTAAACATGGATTATTCCATTTTTGCGGATACTAGTTTCCTAAACCAGTCTCCACTACAGGTATGTCATGACCCAGGATGTACCCGACTATTTAACGATGGTACAAAATATGACGTTTTGTGATGTGTAGTAGATCAGAGGATCAAGCCATCTGGGCATCTTGCTCAGTTAAGTATTTGGTATCAAATACTAGAAATATATGAGTTTAAACTATCAGATTGTATTTTTTAAATAAAGGGTAGTTTAATAAAAATTTAAGATATCCCAGTGTAGAAACGCCTTTCATAACAAAACTTTGTGATCTTTTACAAGTTACTTGAGAAATCTAGAACAGAAGCTGGAGCAAGCTGTTTCTTGTCTAGCCTGTGCCGCAGACGACTAAAACCAATATAACCCGTGGTTTAGTCATCTGCGGCATAGGCTGTTTCTTGTGTTGTTTTCTATTAATTAAAGGTTTTCCTAAATTACAGGTTCAATAATCCAATTGACGGTACTGAAAAAGATGGCACCTGGTACAATTAACCATAATTCCTTGCACGCAGTAAACATTGAATCTCGTAGAAATAGCAGAAGATAGAATTTCAAAAACATTAAGTTTGGTAAAAAGGAAGCTTTTACGTATTTTAATTCATGTTTACATGGTAAACAATGTTTAGCTGTTATTACAGTTGATTTAAGGTCGCAAAGCATTCTGGTAAAATGTACAGCCACCATCTTTTTCGGTATCGTCAATTGGCAATTGGCAGTATCCGCATGTGCGCTGCAGCGTGCCTATGTTTGTTAATTGCAGTTAAATGTTTTTTTGTTTTAAACTTTCCTGTTGCATTGACAAAAAAAATTCTTTACATATTGTTGAAAACAAAGAACAATTTTTAAGGGAGGGAGACCTGTAAACTAATCTGTTTCCATGGCAACCATATACAAAGTTATATGTGTGAAGTTGATCGTCCAGGTTGTTGTAGTCTTGAGAAAGACGGTTGTTGGTGATATTTAGTTTTTGACTGAGTAAGTCTACAATGTTTTAGTCCATTTAGTTAGTTAAATCAATCCAAAGATATGCATGATTTTCAGTTTTGTTACAATACCCATGTCATACAGTACTTGTGACATCATACAGTACAGTAGTTCAAATTACATAAAACATAATAACTCAAGAACGGGATGACAAATAAAAGAACTGTAAAAGCCATTCGTCATTATTTTAACTGTTCTTGCAAATACAATCATAAAAAACTGGGGTAAATTTTCATTGCATTTAAATTTTCATCACACTATATCCTTTCTAACGCTTATCACTGTTGCACCATGCTATGGAAAACTAAACTCCTTTTGACAGCTATCAGATAATTGAAAGTAATCAATAACAAGTAATTTTCCCTTAGTATTTTCTAATGGAATATTTTATTATTGAAAGTCAGTTCAATTCAACTTGGAGAAAAAAAGGTACTAGACTTATACCCCATGGTTCCTGTAAAACTTCTAAATCCTAAGAAAGCAACCTAATTGATGTGACTACGATGTACTGAGTCTGACATGCAAGGGGAAATTAGGTACAGGTACACTGCACAGTAAGTGTAAATTATTATTTTAAACAATCAAATGATCGTCAAGAGTCTGTATCATAAATTCATACCTACCAGCATAATAACAAACATCACAATTGGAATTTATCTGACATAAACCATATTCCTCAGCCATCATGTTATCCCATAACTTTCTGTATTCAGGATCATGTAATGTATCATAAAGTACATCCATGGATATATCATCAAAAGTTGTACATATCTAGTAAAACAATGACATGGACCAATCAATGCAATTTATTAAGATTAGATTTTTTAAAGCAAATGCTTTGAACCTAGGAGTATCATTAGATGTGTGAAGTTAATCGTCCAGGTCATAGTTTTGAGAAAGACTAGTGTTGGTGACGTTTATATGGCCTCGGCAGTGGTCATCTTCACAGTCAGGTGAAGCGTGTTTGTCAGAGTTTGCCTATATATACGTCTGGTTCATTACGTCCTTGTTTGTTTATGTCATAATTAGTGCGAGTGGGTGTTGCATCATGCGTGGGCCAATATTGTTCATCATCGGTTGTTTGTTGCGTTAAGTGTGGGTGTATTGTTTGTTGTAGGTCTATTGTTTGTTGTAGGTCTATTGTTCATTGGTGCATGCGAAGAAGACTTTTGTATGGTGTTGGTAATTGTTGTGATCTCTTATTAAGTGTTTTATGTTCCAAGTTGATATACAATGTACCAACTTTCTAATGTACATAACTGTTTGTACCCACTCACACTAATTATGACACAAACAAACAATGATGTAATAAACCAGACGTACTGTATATATAGGCAAAGTCGCAAACCCTGACAAACACGCTTTACTTGAATCTGAAGATGACCACTGCTGAGGCTGTCAAACATCAAAAACCTGGATGATCAACTTCACACATCTAATTAGAATTTGCATGAATCACAAACAAGCTGATAGGCAAGCGTTTTTTAGCACATTTCCAAGTTTTTGGATCACAGTATCTTGCATGGAAAACCATTTGGTATTTGTTTTATACATGTAAAATAACCACACTGAAATATCACTAAAATTCATTAATATAATTAGGCCACCAATCAGGGGAGGTCTGTCATGTTCTTCTAAACTAACTGGCCAATCATGGATGGTTTTCTATTCTGACACTGACATCAGCAAACAGCCAAAAATATGCTTGGCATGGTAAACACATCAGGAGAACAGGCTTAGATTAAGATGAAAAACATATTTCCAAATGTATTTAATCACGAGAATTTGCCATTTAACTTTACATTGGATTGCTGCAGATGAAATAAAAGTGATGTTGTGAGCTTGGCCTTGCCCTCATACCCCCCCCCCCCCCCCACATGCAATTTTTCCCCTGCATGAGAGAGATGCATGCAGAGGAGGCTACATATTCTACAACATGGAATCTTTTTTGTAGTTTTCTCTCACTGTTGAAGTGTTGCTCTGTGGTTTTTTGTTGGCTACAGTACAAGAACAAAATGAATGGTTTCTTCATGAATATCCTGCCCAACAAGAGGTAAAATAAACATTCTACACCTTTTTCAAGTTTAAGCTACATGTATAGCTAAAGTGTTGGTGTTTTTTTGTTTTATTGAAACATTCGATGAGGTAAACTTCACCCTCACAAATTAAGGAAATTCTTGTTCACTTCACTGTTGTTTTATCCACTTTAAATACTCACAATTTCCTATATTTTTCTGCTTATTTTTTGCAAAATCTTGTGAAATTTAACAGAGAAAATGTTTTTGTGTTTTGCTAGTTATTGTGCATGTAGAATTGTGCTAAGAAATGTTT